>BMAU01019141.1:0-442500 GCA_019973935.1 Trichonephila clavipes | reverse complement strand
TTTTTTCAGGTATAGAAGTTTAGGTTGGCATTACTTTCCAAGATGGCGACCGATTTAACAGCTGTCAAGTGTTATTCTCAGTTTGGTTTGGCAATTCATCATGAATAGACTCACGCCTGAACAACGCTTTCAAATTGTCGTCGAATGGGCCCAAAACGACATTGCCGTTGTTCCCGATTTTCATAAGCGAATTTTGTTTAGCGATGAAGCGCACTTCGGGTTGAATGGCTACGTCAACAAACAAAACTGCCGCATTTGGAGTGAAGCTAATCAACAAGTGTATGTCGAAACACCGTTACATCCAGAAAAACTGACTGTTTGGTGCGCTTTATGGGCTGGTGGAATCCTTCTTCAAAAACAATGAAGGCCACAACGTTACAGTCAATGGTGATCGGTATAGAGCCATGATTACTAACTTTTTCATTCCTGAATTGAACAATCATGATGTCCAGGAGCTGTGGTTCCAACAAGACGGCGCAACATGTCACACAGCTCGTGCCACAATCCATTTATTGAAAGACGTTTGGTGACTGCCTAATTTCACGTTTTGGGCCTGTGAATTGGCCTCCAAGATCTTGTGATTTAACACCACTAGACTATTTTCTGTGGGGCTATGTAAAGTCATTGGTCTATGCGGATAAGCCACAAACGCTTGACCATTTGGAAGACAACATTCACCGTGTTATTGCCGATATACGGCCACAAATGTTGGAAAAAGTCATCGAAAATTGGACTACATCCGAGCCAGCCGAGGCAGTCATATGCCAGGAATCATATTTAAAATGTAATGCCACAAGATTATCTTTCGAATAAAAAAAATTCATGTCAATCGAATAATACATCGTTGTTTTATTGCAATTTAAAGCTCTATACCTCTAAAAATACACCTTTTATATATATATATATATAAATATATATATATATATATATATATATATATATATATATATATATATATATATATATAAAGTCCTATTCTCTACAAATAAGAAAAATATCCAACAATGACATTCGAAAAGCACATAGACAGTAGGAAAATCATACAATGAGGGACACATGAGCAAGCGAGATTAAAAATTATAAAATGGAGGCTGCAGTGTTGTAAACATTGCTGACTTAAGACAGCTAATATGTAAAATAATTTATATAAAAGTGGGGTTGAACAAATTTTTTGGCCAGCCAAACTTCCCCCTTTATGTAAATAATACTGAGCAAAAATCTATCGAAAGTAATGGATAGGAATATCTAAATCCATTACAAGATAGAGGTAACTTACTTAAAAATTGCACTTTCAGATCCCGCGCTAAATCTGAGTGCAATAAATAAGTTATAGGCAGATTCTGGACCCTAATGGAGATTCAAAGCATGTGAATAGTTGAAGCGGATCACTTAACAAAAAATGAAAAAATAGAAACAAAAATTAATAAGAGAGTTAAAAATTACCATATCTATAGTGAAACTAGACTATTATTAGAATAACTAATAACTAATAATTTTAACTAATATTAGAATATGGAGGTAACTATAACTATGAAATACGTATATAAGTTTATAGCATTAAACTATTATTAATCTAAGAACTTTTTTAATCCTTACTATTTTGAATAGCTTTATTCGTATAACTATTAATAAAATTAATTGAATATTTCTGATTTTAGCAATATTTAGTAAAATGTTTATAGTTATTTATTATTTCTGATTTTTTTGACACCAGAAATGTATTGCGTTGTATATAATTAATAACAATATTTCTGAATATAGAAATGTGCACATTACTCTCCTAATGAGGAACTTTTAAAATATTGAAATTAAAATCTCTTTTATCATAAATATTAGAAACTATTACCTTATCTATTAATTTGATATATATATATATATATATATATATATATATATATATATATATATATATATATATATATATATATATATATATATATATATATATATATATATATATATATATATATATATATATATGTGTGTGTGTGTCAAGAAAATTTGCTTCATTGTTGTTACTATTTGTCTGTATTAAATTACGATATTGTGGAGAAAAATTAGAATTAGGTGTACAATTGACTTGCTTGCCAAAAATGATTATATCATCTATATTACGATAAATATAATACTTAGAATTATTAATGTAACTACTTTCAGAAAAATGTAAGTATAAATTGGCAAGACAGTTGGTTGCAGGGCTACCTTGTGGCAAACCTTTAATCTACAGATAATAGTTACCCTTATGAAATATATAGTTCTCTTTAAGTAGAAACCTAAGTAGTGAACTAAATCTATCATAATTAACTATATTAAATAAATTATCTTTATGTAAATTTACAAATATATTAATCATATCATCAATATTAATAGAATTAAAAAGATCTTCAAACTCTAAACTATGGACTAAATAAATCTCTTTTTCTTTCATTTGTTCAATAAGTGATTTACTGTTTTTAAGTATGTCAATGGATTTAAGATTATTTATTGTATCATGTAATATTTCTCTCTCTCAAGGAGAATTTTGCCTGTTTTGCTGATATATGAATTAAATCCATTTGTAACTGTCCTTAATTTTACTGGGTCATTATGAAATTTAGGAGTAAGAAATATATATAGAAATTTAAAACTATTATTAATTTGAATTCTTAATTGTTTATGAAAAGCCAAAATTCGATTATTTATTTCTCTATCAGAAAATGAGGACTTAATAAAAGCTGTATTATTATCAAAATATCTGTTGATCATTAAATTATAATAGTATTTACATATGAAGGCGAAATTACCTGGCACTTTATCAACATAAACTATAATGAAATTATTTTGTAATTTTTTAATCTGGTTTTTAATATCATTAAAAAAGATTTTATTATCTGTACCGAAGTTATATTTATTAAGATGCTTTTTAATATTACCTTTGAATTTTGTGAATGCCTCTATAGGCATACTATACTTAATAGCTATTTTGTATATAAATTGCTCAATATTATTACGTAACTGATTTTTTATAATTTTATTATTATTCAAAATCATTAATCTAAAACCAGTACCTTTATTCATTATGTTTCTAAGATTGTTGGTGTCTTTTACAATATTGAGGTCACCAGTGAAAACATGCTTGTGATGTTTATCTATGAATTCTTCAAAGTCATTACATTTACATATGAAGTTTTCTTGCTTTATAAATATATATATATATATATATATATATATATATATATAATGATTTTTAATAATATTAAAAATGAATGTAATATCCCACTTTTTCTTATGCTTTCCTATCACTATTTTAAATTTGTTATAAATTGTTTCCCCTTTCAGTGAACTGAAGTTTACTAAAATAAAATTCCCCAAAAATGTTATTCTAAATAAATTCTAAATAAACTTATTGACTCTGTGCATGTTTCTATTTTTGTTTGTTTCAGTGCTAATTTGTTTTTTCAAAATTAAATTCATTATTTTTTTTATTCCCCAGTTAAAATATATCATCCCACCTTTTAAAAGTTTATTTAATTAAGATACTACTTCAATTCCTAGTGAATTTTTTTCAGTTATTTTAATGAATATAAGAATTGTGTTATACAAGACTATTTTTCTGTGTTATCTGTTTTCTTTTAGGTGTAATATCAAAATATTTAAATGATTATTTAAGTAGAGTGTTTGCATGGCTCTACTAAATCTAAATCTGGAATTACACAACAACTTATTAAGTAAAATCCAGTGTAAGTTTTATTAGTTAATCTAAAACTTTTTAGATTAGTTGAGAATCAAAACGCTATCTGTATACATGAATGAGATATTTTATGTTAAGAAAATATACTCTATGTTATATAAGTTACAAATTATACTTTTAGTTTATAGAATGAAAAAAACCCGTAAAAGAGTGAATACCCAGTTGATTAAATTTGTAAATACAGAATTAGGAATGAATTGCAAATCTATGCCAATTTTAGAACTCCAACATTTTTCCTTTGGAAATTCTAGGCGTAGGTTAATTTATCCTTAAATTCAGATAAGAAATTTAAAAAAAATAAGGCTACAAATAGAAATTGAATAAAAACCCAATATTAAGCAAATAAATATAAACCAATATACTACTGACCACTTTTTAATAAAAGTAAAGACTCAACATTAAGAACTTAAACATCTTTTAAAAAATACACGGGAAAAAATATTTTTTTCCCAATGGGCTGCAAACTTGTATCTACCATTGATGACCTTGTATGTTCTCCAGTAGTTAGTATCACTTTTAAAGGCGGCACCATATAGGTTGAACACCATTTCCAGCAATGCAATTTTGACCCTCCCCCAGAGGAAGGCACTTGAGTTCTGAGAATGCGAAATGGTGCACAGAGTTTCATTTTTCTGAGAGCACCCAAGACAATCATGCACTCAAGGGATCTTTTCCATGCCGCATAATCATACGACATAGGCGCTGTCGGTTTTCTGCATCATTAAAATATACCGACTTGGGCCAGGTTCGAACCCTCAATCTCAGGTGTACCAGGTCAGCGACAAACCAACTACGCCACCCAGCCGGTAACCGGAAAAAATCTACGCGACCACAAAAATATTTATATCAAAATATTTAATCTATTTCAGCAAAAATTACTACGATATTATATATAGCTACAAAAACACTGTTATATGTGTTAATTTTTTTACAATATAATAAGCTATTACGTTACATAAAAAGCATTTATTTTTTTAAATACTTTTACCACTTTAGACCTTTTCTAATTCTACATATATAAAAATGTCTTCTTTCCACAGATAAATATAAAGTGTGCGTGATTGAATGTAATATAAAAGGAATGGAAAAATTTACTATTATGTTATAAATTTATTACAGAAAATTGTAACATGAAAGGAACTTTTACGGTGATTAAAAGAAGAAAGAATAATTTTAAAAGAACAATGTGTGATAAATGTGTTCCCATCTATCTGATATTCTTTAGTTGTAACACAAAACTTTTTTTTTTACCATTTACTATACAAGATAGCGAGCATATTATTACATTTTTTATGAACCTTTCATAATCAACTGCATTGGTTGGAATAATGGGTATTGCAACTGACATTTTCGGAATTTAGACCATAAGTTGTCATTAAACTTCTTTGATAAAAAGAAACTTACAAACCCTATGTCGTTTTAAATTTTTAATATTTTAATTTAAATATAATCAGAGATGTAACATGTATAAAATCATAGGAAGCTCGCCTTATCTGATATTGCGAAAGGGTATCAAGACTCAATGTGTCACTCGTTGCTTCAGTTCATTATTATGCATTTCTTGCAAATCATCCTCATTGTGGTATACTAACTATTAAACATAAATAAATATATTTCATTATCCTGAAGAACATTTATGTACTTATATACGGAACATTTATATACTTAGAAGAAAATTCAAAATGAACAATAAATTATTTTAATTATGTCATTCTTCATGAACTTATATACAGAACGTTTATATACTTAGAAGAAAATTCAAAATGGACAATAAATTATTTTAATTATGTCATTCTTCATGAACTTATAACGAACATATCAACAAATAACGAAGGAACATTAAAAAAAAATTTTGCTATTAAGTTTGCTGCATTAAACATATTATTACATATATTATGTATATATGTCTATTTGTAATAATATATGTACATAAATACATTATGCGTAACTGTATTAAAAATAATTACCATATGAAAACTTGTAGAATGTTTCTAACAATATTTACATTTTGTATACATCCAAATTACATCAAGTAATTATCGTACCGTATGGGCCCATTATGCCAAAGAGTAAATTATATGAAATGGGAATTTACGTCTGAACTTGAATACATAAAATGTTAAGAAACTCTTGAAACGAACTTTTGTGAAATTAAAATTTTACATTATTTTTTCCAACCGTAATTTATTTAGTAAATTGCAACAAATCATTAACATTAATATATAACCATTATCCCTAGTTCAAAACATTTACATCCTTCATCTTAAGTCCTGTGCGATCTCTAGATTAAATGAATTTCAACTAAGAACTTATATAATTATTTGGTCGTGTATTAATTTTAATTTGAGATTTCTAAGCAGTGTTGTAAATTTTATAATCATGCCGTTTATTTTTTAAATGATTAATTTCAACTACTGAATATTAGTTTCATTGCATAAAAACTTATTCTGCATTTTGCGACTCAATTCCATTTAATGTACAAAAAAGTTTCTCTTTATTTCACACAATGACTCATTTATTAGTTTAAGACTTGAGAATCTGAGCACACATGTACGGGGCGGCGACATCAATTTCAGTGATTACGGCAAATTCGGATGGATCCTTTTGTTACCCCATGGGCTGTGGGTATCAACTCTTCATCCACACGACCTTGGCTTGAGGGGATAAGAGATTGACCACCAATTGCTTCTTCTAAAGAGTCACATTTTAGTAAATTCGATCAGCATGACAATTTCTGCATATACATTATAAAACTAAGATTGAGTCTCTGAAAATAATTAGTGTGGGATCTTTCATTTAAAACCATTTCAGCTCTTTTATCTGTACATCTTATTTACTTATGAAGAACTTTTAAGAGAACCAGGACATGTGCTCGAAAGAATAAAATGCTAAAATTAAGACCCCTTGTTTATGACACATATATCATTCAAAATTTCAAATAGAGCTTAGATTTCTTATGTTTTTAATAAAGATAATTTAATTATTCTCTAGAACTACGAAAATAACTTTTTAGTTCAATTTTTTTCCCTACTTAATTTAATTAATACATAATTTTTGATAACTCATATAGTTATGTTTAGGTACCATTTTTTAAAAAAGTGTCTTTTTTATGCAAAATATTTTTTACACATATATGAAACAATACACAAAAAATACAGTGAGCAAATTTATTTAGTAAAATTTTAGTGTAGTTTCTTTAAAAAATTATGATACTTTGAAATTTGGAAAGTTTTTATTTTTCTGCTTTTTTATGCATAAAACCATTTTTTTAAAAAATTAGGCTCACTATATGCATAGGCATCTTGTATAGAATTATAAAAATATCTGGAATCATATGGTGCAATAGTTTTTTTTCTTTAAGGTATCCGACTACGTTCGGAACCATGATTTTCAAAAGCGCATAAATGGATAATTATCATGATATTTAGTGTCACTTAGATTAGAATATATGCATAAAATTGTTTTAAGGACATTCTGACAAAAAATTTATTTAAATACAATATTTTGCCAAAAAATGAACATAGCATGACCCATTTTTCAAATATTCTCCTTTTGTGATAAATGCTTCTATTAGAATAATATTTTGCCTGTTTATAGCTCAGACCTCTGTTCAGAGGCTCAACTAAAATTTTTGAAATATATAACTCAGAAGTGGGTTTATTCATATTTTAAGACAACAGCGGGGGGCAATTTTAAGAAAAAAACGCGAATAGTTATTTCAATTGGTGGTAACTCTGAAAATAAAGTGAATTTTTCAAAAATTCTAGTTGAGTCTCTGTAGAGAGGTCTGAGCTATATACAGGCAAAATATTATTATAATAGAACCATTTTTTACAAAAGGGGATAATTTGGAAAAAAATATCATTCTAAGATAATTCTTTTTGTCAAAATATTATATTTAAATAAATTGTTTTGTCAAAAAGTCCTGAAAACAATTTTATGCATGTATTATAATCTGAGTGACACTAAATACCATGAAAATTATCCATTTATGCGCTGTTCTAAAATCCCGATTCTGAACGTAGTCGGATACCTTAAATACCTAAATGCAAAAAAAAATATAATTTTGAGAAAACTGAAAAAACTTAAAAAAAAACGTTTCCAAATATTTTACACTTGATAAGTATTATTTTGATGCCCAATAATAATGCTTAATCATTTTCTAGAGTTGCAAAAACAATTTAAAAGTTTCGAGATCTTGTAACACATATTTTCATCTACACAGGTACCATTTCTTACAAAAATATTTCTTGAGTATACAAAAATTTTACTTATAAATATAAAGCAACATATCAAATATAATGAACCAGTTTTTTAATGATTTATATAATTGCATAATTTTTTAAAAATAATCATAAAACCTTGAAATTTTGAAAATTCTAGTTTTTTTTTGTACATTCTATTTTTTTTAAAAAAATAGACATTATAACCAAAACATATTTTGTTCACTATATGCACATGTATCCTGTTTAGATATATTTATTATTCATTCAAATGAAAAAAAAAAAAGTTTATATAGATCAAACACAGGAGAAACTACACATTTAAAATATGTCAAAAGGGGCGTGGTCATTTGTTTGCATTTTTATTTTTCATATTTTAGGGCTATTTTATGAACAAGCATATAAGTATTATACATTTTTAGATTCGGAAAAATATGCACTATTTTTTAGAACTAAAAAATTGAAAAAATCGATATTTTCAAAGTACATATATATATATATATATATATATATATATATATATATATATATATATATATATATATATATATATATATATATATATATATATATATATATATATATATATATATATATATATATATATATATATATATATATATATATATATATATATATATATATATATATATATATATATATATATATATATATATATATATATATATATATATATATATATATATATATATATATATATAATGTCCTGGTTCTCTTAATGCAACAGCTTAATTTTTTCAGCAAAATAATGCTCTTCCTTTTTTAGTTTTTGTAAAATAATTTTTGTTGCGAAAGTAATTTAAAATACAAGTATAAGGTAGAAAGTTTCTGGAGGGTGAACTTTTCACGTCTGATTAATCGTGTAATGAATATGATTTTTAAAATGCATTATAGCAATGAAAAGTCTCAAGAAAATTGGATTACTTCGCAAGAATTTTTTTAATATTTATTTACTTACAAATAGTTGAAATATTTTAAGTATAATCCCTCATAAGGGAATGAAAATTAGTTCAAATTATTCAGTATTTTCAAACAATTGTAAAATTACCATGTAGCTTTTCTACACCTGGCTGAATTTTCGATTTATGTTTCGCAGAAAAATGTCTTGGTATTGTAAGAAATTGTTATTGTACGTTGGTTTCTTATAGATCTTTTGCTTTTCCTCTCCTTCTTTCTTTCTCTGCCTTATCTATATATAATCTCAGACATACCAAAATGTATTCTATTCCGTGGAATACTGCGGATTACAGGTGGTCTCGGTAACTGACAACTTCTTCGAAGTTCTTTTAAGTCAAGGTTCCTAGTACATCTAAAGAAGGAACTCTATTCCACGGCGTAGATATGCCGATACACGTTATATCTATCAAGAATCAAAGTTTTCACGTTGCCATGTTACAGATTATGGAAGAGTGGAGTAAGTGTTTATATTAAGCAAAACAAAATCTATTTCTTACGGATCTCGTAATTTAGAATCATGGTCAAGTAGCGAGCAAGGGTAATGTGAACTGTCACCCCTTAATCCTACCTTCCTCAACACGCCAACGTAAGGACATTGAACCACGAAAGATTCAAAGTTCATCAGCCCCTTCAAGCGACGAGCCTTCTTTGGATCTAGGGCTTGAACTCGTGACACGATGGCCACTAGTTAGTGACCATGACCACTAGGCTACGCAGCCCCGTTTGGAGAGTGGTATGTTTACTCAGATGTCATCTTCATTTGACCATGACTCAATATTGAGAGCATGTCACCAACAGCCACCATTTTGTTTCATTGTACGATGCTAGTAAGTAATCAATCAATCAAAACCCATTAACTCAGACCTTGTTTTCTCTCTATCTCAGCTCGTCATAAATAAATTTCATTATTCGAATTCTTCCAAAAACGTTTTATGTTTTACCATTATAAGCAATTTTCAAACTTTATCCTGAGATCAGCAAAATTCTCATCTTTATTTATTTGAATCGAAAGACAAAAGTAGAAAATAATGAAGGAATCTGAGGAATATGAAATATTGCTTCAACAACTGCAGTTTACAATCTCTACAACATCCATCCCCTTCTCCGAGACAGTTACAACGCACAGGAGCTTCTAAATGACAAAGATGTATAGGCCGGAACTCTCACCTTCATTTTTGCTAAATTGATAAATCGTGTCAGTTCCGTTCACAGAAAGATATGTCTTGAATGATTTAAAACGTGTCAGTGTTGGTAAGAACGGAGTAAGTTGAGTTTACAAATTGTTCGTAGATGTTTCTGATAAAAAATGTATAGGAATTTTTAATTCATTTTTTTAAATTTCGTGTTCTGATAAGTGTTTTATGATATAATTTAAATATTATCTATGAAATACGTAGATTTAGTATTATGCAAGGATAATTTATTAATACAATAATGTGAAGTAAGTATTTAATGACAGCTTAATCAAATACATCAAATATACTTAAAAAGAAAATTGATGCTTTTATCAAACAATGAGAATTTTTAAAAAAAATCTTCGGTACATTTACAAAATATTTTTAAAAAAAATAAAATGAATCATTACTCAAAATTATAAGAGATTCTTTTGTATTTTATACATATATTATCTTTTCTAATATTCGATTGTACGATAAATGTATTTTAATTCAGCTATTTTATGTAAATAATTTCAAAACCTTATATATATATATATATATATATATTACTACGCTCTCTCTTCTTTTTTAATTATGTGATCTAAATAGCCAAGACATGATGGTCAAGTGAATGAGTGTTTATGAATGTTTCACTACACAGTAACACAAGGGTTTTGGACAATGAATCCCGTTTTTCTGAACCTTGGTCAAGTGACCAGGTCGTGACCTGAACTAGCACCACCTCTCCAAAATTTCATACCACACAGATGGGAGGACTTTGAGCCTCGATAGGTGTATCGTGCATCAACCCCTCTACACGATGAGTTTTCAATGGTACTAGGGCTCGAACTCATGACACAGAAGCAACGTGTCCCCGACTATTACCACCGGCCATCGTGGTGGAATCATTATCTAGAGTTAGCATTGTTTTTGTCTGATCAGTATTAACAATTTTGATATTGCTTTAGATTTGCTGTGTACAGGGGCTTGTGAATGTTAAATCTGTCGAGAGGCTAAGATACTCGCGTTGTCTTAAAAGGGAAATTCAGAGTTGGATGCTAGTTCAGAGAGATGTCATCCTCGTCACTTGAGCCTGGTTCAAAATTATGAGGATTATTCCCGAGAGCTCTTGTATTTCTCCATTTTGAGATGATAATAAACAACCCTTTACACCCTTTAAACATTATCTAAACTTTCCGGTTTCCTTGTTGTATCAACTTGTGACGTGCTCATCGCGTTTTCTACTAAAAACTCCTCTTGGGCTCTTTGGGGCCGAAAAAGGCAAAATCTTTACAAATAAATCCAGAAACGAAACATGAATGTGCAAATTAGAAACCTTTTAAATAGCAGAAGTTTAACGTAAGCGTATGACCTATTGGGAAGTGATTATGCTAGTCTGAGTTTAAGCGCTTGAACTGAAGGAAGAGAAGAAAGCCGTCATTGAGTGTGAAGCTATCCGTGACAGAACGATCAAGTCAAGGTGGATACTATTCCACGCGATATAAACGAAAGATATTTAGACATCCGTGTGAATTGCGGTAAAACAAGAGATTAAGGTAGGATAATTCTGTTATCTATTAGGATTGTGCGTAAGTTGAGATTATGAATAGGCGGGAATATAGTGATTAAAGTCGCGCTTATTTGGCAATATGAATTGTGTGTTTTCTCACCTCAGATCCGCTAAGTTATAATATAAATATTATCATCGTTAGTGTTTAAGTTAAGATCTTAATAAGGACATTTTAAGATCATGACAACGCCTGGTTTTTCATTCACTTCCACAACTCTAGGACACGAAGATAACTTAGAAGTAAGGTATCACCCTCGGGCGAAAACCTTACAAACTGATTACAAAAATAACGAGTCTCAATTTTTTTTTAAAAAAAATTAAATATTAAAGTTAGGGGAGATTATATATATATATTATAGTAAATTTCAATATTGTATTATTTATTTAAGGTCTGTTTTGTACCTGTTATACCTTTTTAAACGAGTTTTTGGTCGTCTTCAAATAAAAAAAATAATGAATATTAAATTTGGCTTATAATTACTTTTACATATTTTGTTGTGAAAATTATATATATATACTTTTTGTTTAACTTTTCTTGTAGATTTTTATACTAATTCATGCCAGAGTATACCGTCGATTATGGAAAAGCCTTCCTTATATGTATCGATTTTTCAAATACCATTAATAACAAAGTATGGATGGGCTATATATATAATGTAAAACTGCAGCTATATAAAATGTATCTTATAGAAGGAGGTATATGTATATTTATCATATTTTAATGCAAAAAATTATTCCAGTGTATTTAAATTTTAACTATTAGATATAAAAGAATGTCGCTGTCATGAATATAAATGAATACTTTCCATGAACTCGAAAAAAGAAATGAGATAATGTAATAAGGCCACTGCATGCTTGTAAATTTTAAATGCAGTGTTCTAGAGGTTAATCTTAAAATACTTCATCGGAAAATCTCTTAAAACCCCGTAAGACCATAAACGAATTCCTGCCAATTCCAACTCATCCCTACCAGGGGTTTACGATGTGCAGTAACGTTTTGAATTGTCTCAAAAATTCAATTTATGGAAGAGTACTGAGTGTTTCAAGATATTTATTGCTTTTATCAGAAAATATTTTCTCCCGAGCATAAAATATCGGTTGAGAAATTTATCACAAAATACATTATTTAAGCATTAGTCGCAGGACATTGAACAGGACACATCCAGTGATGTCAAGGATAAGTAGAGGCTGTATTTTCCTACCAGGAATTCGTGACCCTCTATCAACCATAAATCTTGGTCCTCACTTGTTTTATTTTGATTTTTATTCCGCGGAGGGGGGGGACTACCTTTCTAAATAATTTTTCAAGCAGAGAACAAAAAGAAGGAATTTTTGGGGTGAATGCAATTTTACAAATAGCTGGTTGAAATATTCAAAGGAAATATTGAAAGAAATTGCTGACATAATGGGTTCTGGGGTATTATGCCTAATAAAATATATTGTGCAATGTTTCTTTTAACATTGTTTATCTGTTTTCTTTGTGATGCTTCCCTGGGGTAGACGCGCCGTGAGCTTGAATCCATGCTGACGAAATTGTAGACGTTATTTCTTATAAAATTGATGAATAATTGTTTTTAAATTTTTATCTAAAGGCCTTGAAAAATGGATAAGAGTAATGGCTAATATTAACTATTTGAATTGATGCAGAAAACAACTTTGGGTTAAGGGATATATTTTCGTAATAATATATTTAAAAAAATCTAATGTTTAGCAAATCTTTATATTTATTTTGATATATATTTATTTTTAAAATTACAAATTAAAATTTATTTTTATTACCTTAGTAGAATACTGTTCAACTTTATGAGTGCGTGAGAGTTTATTAACGTCACACTTTAAATCTAAACGAGAGCTATTGACGACGGATCTCGTAATATTGAACCATGATTGAGTTTCGAGGACGACGCCTGAGCTGAAATTCCGTCTCTGAGCTTCCGCACCATGCTTATTTAGGACTTCAAGACCATTTAGCGTGTATCAGTTCCTTTACACGTTGGTTCTTCAACGGCACTACTCTCGAATTCATGATACGCCGGCAACGAGTTTGTGACCAAAACAACTAGGCTACTACTGCATTCCAACTGGATCTATAAAAGGTATTTTAGTTTCCCAAATAAATAATATTCAGCTTTTTTTTTTACTTTTGATTTTTGTGTTGGTTAAAAAATTTCTCCTTATTATTCAATTTTCTAAAAATAAATAAATTTCACAAAAATAAAATTTATGCACAACAAATAAAAACGAAAACAGAGAATAAACTTTAAAAGAATGTAATCCTTTCTGTTAAGGTTGCTACAGTATTTTCAGGTAAAAAGATTCACAAATCGGAGCACCAAAGAATATATAAATTATCACGTTTAACAAAGTCATTCTATGTCAAGAATTGAAAAAAAATCCATCTTTTTTCTTTTTTTTTTACGTGGATTTACTAAAGTACATTTATTTAACAGACATATATGAACATTTCGCAAGAAATGCTAAGTAATTATATTAAAATTCTTTCCATTGCCTTCTACTCCTTAATATAAATATTTTTTCAAAATAAAACTTCAACCTTACTAATACTGAATTTAAAAAAATGTTAAGTTTGGAGTCAAAATAATTGCTAAAATACTAATAAATGTCTCAGATGTTATGTATCACTATTATTAAAACTTTAGCAGCTTGAAAGTTAAACTTTTCATTGAACTTACACTTATCAAATATACAAATGTAATCGTGTATTAAATTAAGTATGAATAAATTATACTGGAGTCCGTGAAAAGTATATTTTAATTAAGTTGAACTCCTTTGAGAAACCAAATTTATCAAGCTAAGGCATGTCTTTTAGAACATCTTCTTGACTTTATATGTGTATACGGATGGATCCGTTCAATTTATTCTCACATTTATGGAAACTAGGAATATTATTTCTAATAAATCTATGCCCAAGTTACAATTTAAAAAATGGAAAATATAGCGATCAATGGAGTGAGTTAGCGCTGGACTTGATATTTTTGAATCTGGGTCAATTAATCTGAGCAGTGGCATTCCACTCTCCACGCTTTCTCATCACATTAACGTAAGGAATTTAGGTTTTGTCTTCAAGGCATCGTGAGTGAATACTGCCGACTATGAATTCGATATCTGTGAGAAAGTATTTTATTTAATTGGTTAACAATTTACATACAGTTGACTGCGCTTAAGTATTCAAATTGTGTTTTGTTTTTTGCTTGAAAAATGTCAACATACTTCATCAAAAAGTACGCAGTTTACAATGTTTTTTTAATTCAACATAAGAGAGTTGTAGCGTATTCCTTAAAGAAATTGTTGTTTATTTTGAATAAAACCAAGCCATAGTATAAAGAAATGCAAGAGTGTTGTTCGATTGGAGATAGTGATTAACGCCTACCACTGAGTGTGAGGACAGAAATTTTGTGTACGTGGCAATAAAGGATAGCACTCTAATATCAACAAATTTAAAATAAGAAGAAGCTGTTTCTGACACTAATCTGTGTCAGCTGAACACTTCGACATTGTCTACGTCAAAGAGGAATTTCAGCAAGGTGCACATATTTTCAGCTATCATTGCATTTGAACACAACACAAGCGTATGAGGATGCAATGGCGTGCTGAACATCAGGCACAATGTACAGAAAATTATACTTTCAGACGAATCCAAATTATGCCTGCAACGCTACGTTGTTTAATCTGACACTGTCAAAATCTACCATTATGCCACACCTATACCATTCTTTTTGAAGGTCTTATGATCTAGATATCATAAGATTTTGTACTTAGATACTAATACACTTTGTTGGTGAAATAATCATTAACAAAGCTTTGGACCGTGTTGTAATCTCACCTTCATGACTTGTTAGCGTCCAAGTTTAATGACAGAGTAACGGAGATTGCACATTGCACACAGCTTTCAGTAATTCTCGATTGCCCTTCAAAGTTCATTGTTGTTTGGCTCTCCCTTTAATTTATATCTGCCAAATATATGTTACCAATGATCAGTTAATGAATTGTCCATCATGTATCATTCACTGGTAATCCAGGTGAATTTGATGACATTTGAAAGCAGCATATACTGACATGTCTAAGAATTTACAGCCTCCTGCTTTCATTGCCGAGGCCGCGTAGCCTCATGTAATAGCAGCGCATAATAAACACTAAATATCCTTCTACGAAGTAACCATAGTACTTCTTGGCGGTAACACAGCATTCTCCATTTCTTTTTATATAATTTATATTGACATCTGTGAGAAAAATAACAGTAGCTATGCAAAGCCTTTGAAACAATTTTAGTGCTTACATACACATATATTTACCATTTTCTTCCACGTGTCTACAAATAAAATTTTACATTTAATTATGGAATGTGCTTACGATAAGGAGTAAACTTATTAAGGGAAATAAACATTGTTTTTGAACAAAATGAAGATCGTCGAATTGTAACATGTACAAAGGACATTTCAAAACTGAAGGAGATATGTAGAATTGCAAAAATTATCAAGTGCATTGCATCATTATCTTTTCAATTCCTACTATTAGTTCACTCTCCCTATAAATATATATATATATATATATATATATATATATATATATGTGTGTGTGTGTGTGTGTGTGTATAAATCTTACAAATTTTCAATAGTTAATAAAATACTTTTTATTCATCCATTCAAGTTCCAATACATTTTTTTAAACCTGTAGTAATACACACTTTATGGTAATATGTTTTTTTTCAAATATCAATTCATTAATTAAATTAAAAAATGAATAAATAGTAACAGGAAAAAACAGAAAGAAAAATATATACAGAAAGAAAAATTGTTCGTTATGTCCCTGTAGTGCTATGAACAGCGCGCGTTGGACTTCTAATCCAAAGGTTGTTAGTTCTAATGCCACCTGGGAGGGCCTAATTTCTGAGAATGTGGTTTCTTTTTTACTATACTATTTTATTAGAATAATTAATTTTAATTAATGAATAAAATAGCAACAAACAAAAAAGTAGTCCAACACCCTATATAGAAAGGAAAAGGGAAAACTTAATGAAAAATCGCTTTCTATTTGGTCACTTAATATTGTGATTCTGTGTCATATGTAAATACATATTTATATATTAATTGTAACTATTTAATAAATAGTATCTAAAAT
Organism: Trichonephila clavipes; assembly: GCA_019973935.1. Lineage (NCBI taxonomy): Eukaryota > Metazoa > Arthropoda > Arachnida > Araneae > Nephilidae > Trichonephila > Trichonephila clavipes. The sequence goes on along the minus strand of BMAU01019141.1, from coordinate 425,703 downwards.
TTTTCTTTGTTGACCTAAGTAGGAATTGACTTTATATATACATACATATATATATATATATATATATATATATATATATATATTACTTGTTTTTATATACAATTTAAACCAAGTTTCCGTATGAAAAAAGGCTTCTTTCCTCTGAGTGTTGCTTTCTATTTTCAGAGTGCTGCCAATTTTCATCGAATGTTAAAAATATTTTTAATTTATTTAAAATTTTCGTTTTTAATAATATTGCATGATTAGATATTTTTTCTTTTAACTTGTTTTTACATATAATGATTTTAAAATAAAATCAGTTTAAATATAAGTATTAATCTTCTTAATGACATTTATGTGTAGAAATATTTATAGCTCCTATTAAAATAAAGCACACAATACTCAGTCAAACATAGGTATCAAATTCCAAAATTTTCCTTTTTAAGGCCTGTTTAATTTTCCCGCGCTTGTCTCACTTCATTTTATGATGAAATTGGTTGATGATTTGATTTATTTAAGATGATCAAACTGAATTATATATTCATTACATCTAATGAAATCATTCATGATACAACCGACAGCATAGAAGCATGTAGTAGTTATCATTGAAAATTGCATAAGTTATTCTATCCACACGCAACAGTCTTTAATTCACTAAATAGCTGAAAAGATTATGTAATTGGTACCGAATCGCTCTCTCTGTGCAGCGGTTCTAGTTCCCTCTTTAAAATACCACAACCCTTTTCTCAAATCTTTCCGTTTGCCTCTTTCAGAAAGTCGTTTATTTCAACCACTGCTATTAATCTCCGGCGGGTAAAAGAACAAATTTTGATTAATCATCCTTTTAACTCCTTATCATGCAGGAAGGAGGGGAAGGTATTTGAATATTTAACAGTGGATAGAGAACGGGTTCTCGGGTGTGAAGGACAGAAAAAATAAAAAAGGGGGAAGTAAGTAGAGGGTAAAGTCGAGTTCTAAAACCGAACGTCGAACCAATCTTGCGTGAAGAGCTGAGAGTACTAAGATGGATGGACATCAAGCTATTCGTCTTCCTTTTCTTTCGCCCATCCATGCCCCCCTTCCAAATCGATCTCAAGGATGGTGCACACATTTCTCAATGATATTGGGAATTCCTTCATCAAAGGGGAGGTGGAGAAAAAGGGGCACTCGTCTGCCCCTTTTCACCATTCACCACCTCCTCTTGCCTGCTGATGATCAGGTATTGGCAGGGCTTCTGGTCGGCTTTTCGATTTTTTTCCCCTGACTTCGCTTCTTGTCTATTGTGGCCAGAGATTCCGCGGATTGTTCGCATTTGGTGGGTGAATGCTTTAAATCAATTGCTGGGGGGTTAAACTGGAGGGGGGAGGACGATCGAGGATGGAATAGTTATGATATTTTTTTTCGTTCCCTTCTATTTGACCAACCACATATCTGCTTGCGTTATTATGTGAATAGATGTATTATTTTGGGGAATATATTGTGCAATATACGTGCTTGGTTGTCTGAAGAAATGTTTTTATTTACTTATTTCCGCTCGAGTATTGGGGCTAGGTTTCATTAATAAATTCCTTTGAAGATCAGTAACGTGGTTATGAGTTTGCTTTCTATTTATAGAATCGGGAATTAAATATAATCATATATCTATCTATCAAATGTGTTTCGCTCAAACAGAACAAGTAGAAAATAATGTATCAACATACACATTGTAAAAGGTTTAGAATATTCAGGAAAAGTATCTAATATCATATTTATTACCAGTGAAAGATATAATAGAATAATTATATTCTAAGTTGGAAGTCATGCTTGCTGTCTTAACGGAATACCATAATATATGCCTTAATGGGATACGATAATACATGAAATAGAATTAAATCAAAAGAAAAGAAAAAAAAGGTTTTATTGTACAAAAGTCGTTTAAGATCAGTATTAACTTATGCATGCAAAACTTGGTCCATGTCTCGAACAGATAAGAACGGAATAAGTATCTATAAAAGGAAGATTTTAAGATTTATTTTTGGAGGAATTCAGGAAAATGGAATATGGCGAAGATCAAGTTTCGAACTCTATCACTCATATGAAGAATCTGACATCATTAACTTCATCAAAATACAACGAACTAAATGGGTAGAATAACCAAGGAAACCGAACTCACCCGAAAAGGGTTTAGAACTGAATTAAACGGGCAGATCACTTTGTCAGAATGGACGAAGACTGCACCTCTAAAAAGTCTTCAATGCCAAAGCAATGAGCACACGGAGAAAAGGCAGCCCAAATCCATAGCATGGAAAAATATCTCTTAATTTTTAGAACTAAAAATTGAATAACACGAGCAGGAAGAATACTAGCCTGGAAAAGGGATCTTAATAAGCCCACTCTGGGTTGTTGAGCCTCTGAGGAAGGAAAGAAGGGAAGCGGGAATAGAAATACCTGATTTCTTCATTCGTATGTATTTGATCCAAATTCCAATTTAACTAAGTACTTTTGAATGTATCCTTTTAACTATGAATTATTCAAAATTATTTTATGAAGTTAGTAACAAAAAATAAATGTTTATTCCATCAACACACTCATTTTAACGCGATTGTTATTAAGTTTTTCAAACTAATGAGTACTCCTTAAAATGTTCGCCAAAGGCTATTTAATAAGGCTTGTAAGGCTAATAATTGATAAGGCTATTTAAAACCAAATCTGTGGTTGATTTCCAGAGTGCCAGAAAATCTCAAAGTGAAATATCCAGATTGAAATTTCAATGACGTTAAAAAAATTTATAATAACCGAAGTCATAAATCATTCCTCTTTAGGGGACGCACAAAATCATTGATGCACGAGACCTCTATGCATTCTATAGAAATCTCTTTGCAAGAATCGTTGTTACAGCAGGCAAAACACGTATCACACCAGTAAGATAGTCTTAAGACTATTTGAGGCCTTGGGTCTTTATGCGAAAGTTGGCCTTTTTAAGTAGACAGTCAGTTGTCAAATACTCATACCATATAATGCAGTCTTGCCATTATTACAAGTTGGTATCTAGTCCATAGTTCCCTGGTTTTGTGAAGAATATGTTCGGGAATAATATTTGTCAATTTCAATTTGTGACGGATCTACCGCGTTTTCCAATTAATCCTCTTGGGAAATCTTTGGACTATTAACTCACGTTATTCACAACCAACCCTTTGGAAAGTAGATAATCATAATATTTAAATTAACTTACTATAAATAGGAGAGGTTTTCTAGCTTGTGGAGAGGGTAGGAAAGAAGATATACTCGACTCAGGTGAGACTGCTACTGAAGGTATAATATTAGAATTATAGTGATCTGATTTTTATTAGGAGGGAACTTTAACATGACGATTGTTCACTAGGATTTATTTGATATTAGATAAAATCGGATGATAGGTTTGATCCTTTATTAAGGTAAGGATTAAGATTGAAAGTCTCCTAATCATTCGCGTTTTGCCATCGGTTTCCCACTTTCACGGTTAATATTGAGACATTTTCTTACTATTATTAGTTGAAATTGTGTCTTTGTGTGGTAAATAAATTGATTAATTGGATCATGTCGAGTATTTCTTCCCTTCCTCCCACACATCTAGGTGCCCGAGAGAGAGATCGGAGCCTCTGACAAATTATTCGGATCAGCTCTTACGGGGATCGAGTCAAGAACGAGACGAGGTCCTGGATGAGGTTGATCCATGCCCTAAAACATCTCTGAACGCCAGAAATCTAAAAATAATTTAGGGCTTCAATCATTGTCAAATATAAATCTTATTTAAACTTTAAATATTCGAAATTTAAATAATATTATGCTTAAATATTCTTATTTGATAAGGTTGAAGAATCCATACCTTAGTGAAAGAAAATTGCTGTTGAAATTTATTTGGAAGGACTACTTTTATTCGAGAAAATAATGTAGAATTCTAAAAATACTCAATCAGAAATTATTGCTACCTCAATTTTAGTTTCCCGAAATTCAATAGCTTCCTGCGAAAGTTATCCTTTCATAGAAGTATAAACACTTTCCTTTAGAGTTAATATATGTAAGGGAAATAAGATATAAGAAGTCGTTATGCTTATACCTAGACAGTTATAAAAATACTAAAAATAATGAAAAAGATTATATTCCACCGAGAAGATCTTTGGAGAAATCTTATTTTAGAATATGTAAAAACATCTTTGTATCTTTGTATTCTGAGTATTACTTCATTGATATTCTTCCGAAAATGAATAAAGTTGGAGAGTAAAATGCTGTCTTGTTCTTAAGTTCAGTTCCACGTATTCAAAGCATAATTTTTCCTTCAAATTCCCATGTATCCTGCTTTATTATTTTTCCTACTTTTTCCTTATGTAGCACATTTGTGTTTTGCTACATAACTTAATAAGTAAGAGCTAGACTTCTGTTTTAAGCAAAATTCAAGACGTAGACTTAGAAAAGATCAACTCGTAGGATTTTTACAGAATTTTCAGGGGGAAATTTTATTTTGTATTATGCATTGTTAAAAAGGAACACTTTGTTGGTTTGCTTAAAAAGAAAATTTAAGACAGCGAGAAATAATTCAGCGAAAAAATATATTGCATGAAAATGACAACATACGTGTAACGAACGCAATGTCTGAGTATGCACGTGCATGATTCTCAATGAACATAAGCCAAATAAGGATATAATTATTACTTTTTTCTTAAATGAAATGTTCAGTAAATCTTTTCTAAAAAGAGTGATCATTCTAAAATGAATAATATTGGTGTAAAATGGACAAGCATAAACTCAGATATTTCGTAGTATCAATTTTTCCCCAAATTTGAAATAGTAATATAGAAGGTTCTAACACATGTGGTAAAAGCTTATCTTAATGGCATATCATTTTTTTCGATAAAACCGAATTAAAAACTTATAAACATTTTAGTTGTTTCTAATTTTTTATGTTTAACAGGATTTCAATAATAAAATAATTAAGAAATCATGCTATTTATATATATATTTTTACCCGGGAACTTTTTTTTTTTGAAAATAAAATGTCTCAGGACATGCATTTTTACTAAACTTTAAATTTTATTATGTAGTTTGCAACTAGTTTCCTACATAAAACCTTGTTTTTTTTAATGTTTATTTTTTGTTGATACAAATAACACAATTATATAAAAAACGTATGAACTACAATTTTGTACAAATATTAATTTTAAGTGAATCTGTTGTCGTGACTCGGAGGTCACAGGTGAAGTTTAGGACACCGAATGAACGTATTTTGTTAGAAAAATAACTAAGTTTATTTGGCTCAATCAAACAATCTTGATTTGATTATCAAACAATGATATAAATCAGCGCTTCTCAAACTGTGGGGCGGGATAATCCTATGAAGGAGGCGCGAGCCTATGAAAAAGTCGAAAACAAAAGATTTAAAAAATAATAATTAATTTGCTGAAGGAAAAAAAAAAACTCATTCCGATATAAAATAAAAAAATAAAATACACTTTTACATTGATATAATATACTTATAAATATATCATTACAGCGCAATGTATTTTATAATTAATTTAACAATACTAAGTCAAGGACAAGTTTAATAATTTCGAGTGACCCCATGGGCTTGTCATACATGAAATTATATGCACAAAATAACAATTTTCTTGATAAAATGTACGGTTTATAATTAAGCCCTTAAATGCCGATTAAAAACGACGTGAATCGTTACCCAATGCCACCATTTAACACATAGGCAAGCATATGTGGTGTATTGAGGGTGAGGTAGAAAAGAAATAAATAAGCAAATCCTTTGAAATAAGTAAATCGCTCGTAAACACTATCGAGATCCTTTTATTGCATTCCAAAGCTTTCGGAATAATTTTTGGATAGCATTTTACAGTAAAGATCGTGTACTTCGGAATGACGTATATATACGTCCAGAAATTTAATGCATTGGCTGAGCGAGACGTTTATATACGTCGGTGGCCCATAAGAGGTTAAAGTCGTAATGCAGCTTTAGTGTCAAAATATAGCATTATTGAATTCAATACATTGCTATTGTATGGAGGGGGCGCGATGAAAATGATGATGAGATAGTAGGTCACACACGTTGAAAGTTTGAGAAGCACTGATATAAACCAATAAAGAAATCAAATTAAATGGCAAATAAATTTGTCTAAGTTCCTAAGACAAATAATTATGCACTCGCCTGGGTCAACTGACGATTCCAATGTAGAGCTTCTTTTCAAGTACTTCAAGGACTTCCGATAGTCTCACTTAAATAGAAGTCTAACCACTAAAGCTAACTCGCAATTTGCTGAGTTTAAAATAACAATCACATTGACATAAAGTCCAGTTCTCTCTACAGAAGACGTTTTCAAACTCAAACAACAGTTTAAGAAGTATTTTTTCCAAAGAGGCATAGTGAAAGGGCGCGAATAGGACCCTTCACAAATGGACTGCTGAATTCCACTTTGTACAGAAGTTCTTTACATCTTTGAAATTAATTTTAGAAACAAATTTTTTTTTCTTAATTTGTTGAATTTATCCATATTTATCTCGAGTGATGAAAAAAATGAATACTTTTCTTATTGCTTTTTTTCCCACTGAAATATCAAAAAACAATTAAAATAAGATTAAAATAAATAAATGAAACTTAAATAAGAAGAATTTTCTCTAAAATAAAAATTCTTCAAAAGTCACTTCCTCTAAATAATCGAAAGTTCCAGTAAAAATATTTCTCATAAATTGGACTTCCAAGAAGTATTTTTGCGCAGCAAGAAAATGACTTTCTGTTAAAATAACCTTTATATTTAGTAAACTTTTTAATGAAATACTATAAGAAGAACCATCCCCGGATCAGATTACATCTATAAAATACTAGCTTTCTACTGTTTTTCCCCTATCTGTTCCCCTCTAGAACTGTTTAATCTTTTGGGCGAAATATCACATGCCACGGTGTATCAAGTGACAACAAAGAGTTGTCTCACAAGTTTCTTCTACTATCAAGTTTCTAAAAACTCTACAACATATTGCTACTAGTATTCTTACCTTACTTTTACTATATCAGTACTTTAATCAAAAGGATCCGATAAGAACGATAAAAAAATGTTGCAAGGAACAGAACAGGTCTAGACGAAAAGGGAAAAGTACCGAAGTTTTATCAGCGGGCATCACTTTCCGGAACTAATAAAGCTCGTAAAGGGAATTTTCTCACTTATCAGTTCGTCCCACGGGACACCGAAGGGTCATTTGGACCCTTCTGCAAATAGACATCAGAAGGACATACCTTCGGAGCTCGCTCTTGACTTTGAAATCCTCTTGTGAGATGAACGCGTTAAATCTGTTTATGGCCTGGATCAACGTCAACCTTAACGCGCGTTATAATCCGCTTAGGGCCTTAAATTGCCAATTTATGAGGGATACGCTGCAAATCTGTGGTCTGCATCGTTAGATGGCGGTGATTGCTTGAGTGAGCAAAGGTGCTTTATTTGCTTGCTTTAAGGATGTGGAGAGTATTTTTTTTCTTTCTTCTGTATTTGGTTTATACCGTCAGGATATCGTGGTTAATTTTTACTGTCTGAATTTTTCTGATAAGAAATTACTAGATATTCCATAATTGGATTTTTATGTGTTTCGTAACTAGTAAATCTGCATAAAAAGAGTAGCTTGTTTTAAAAAATAAGGAATAAGATATTCGTTTATAAGTGTTATCAAAGTAAATATTTGAAATATGCAAGAATTTTACTCTTTATCTACCCCATTAAGATTTACTACAGTTTTTTTTCATGCAATATTTTTTTTGAGTCACTATATTGAAAATTAAGGGATATACATAAAAAAATACTCAACTTCGGGAAATCTAGCTCGTTTTGAGCTAATTAATTAATTAAAAATAATGAACTGTAAAATTAATTATATACACTGTTCACTTAAAATAAATAGTCAAATCGTTTCCTAAGGCCTTCATTTACATACAAAAAAAATAAGACACTTACATTGACATTAACTATTTTTTCGGAGCAAAAATGGCAATCTTTGCAATCCGCTGAAAACGCCGTCAGCTGAAAAAACAATTCCCGCTATAAAGCTATTCGCCTTCTCTGCGTCCCGCGGCCCACAGGTTGAGCATCGCTGCTATAGACGAAGAACCTTGTGATTCTATTTTCATATTATGTAATAATAAGAATTCAGAATTTAAGTAAATATTCTAATCGTGTATTACATAATTCCGTGTCCAAATGGTAAAAACCTACAATGATGCATCAGAATGTGCAAAATAAATAATAATGTGTTAAAATGTAAAAAATAAGTAATGGTGTGTCAAAATGTGTAAAATATAAGAATTGTGTGTCAAAATAAAATTTTTGCATCAATAGAAATAAATCAAATTGTTCCCCAAAGTGCAAAATAAACATTTACATGAATGTCTTGCTCCTATATTTTCCTCTGATCGGTATGAAAGTTGATAGCAAAATAAAATGTTATTCATTACTGCAAAAGAAAAGGAAAAAAGGGGGAGGGGAGACGGATTAGAAAGTTTATTTATAAAACAGGCTTTATATAAAACATTAATGAAATAAATACTTTGCTCGTAGTTTTACAGAGCAAATAATAGTAACATTAATGACAGTTAATCTCCCCTGCAAATACATACACATTTTTAGTAATTTACTAGAAATATAATCTCTGTACTCAATACCATATTTCATTACTTTAACATAAAACCTTAATTCTCGAATACGTTTAAAGCCAGAGAAAAATTCTCATTACATATTTCTTACTTTTTATTTAAATTCTCGAAGTCACCACCCTTAACAGATTCAAAAGAAAGAAGCTTAGCTCTCAGTTCAAAAGTTAATGAATAATTCAACCCTGAAAGAACTGTTTACGTGAGAATTTAAAGCAAGTTTTTTCAAAGGAAAAATAAATCTCTTTCTTGCGGTTTCTTCTATTTACTTAAACTCGTTTCATTTACTTCTCTTACTTGAAGTAATACAGTAAACAAGGCGGAGTTGAAAGATGAAAGAGCACAGTTGAAAGATGCGAAAAACTTGAACTCGAGTCTTAAATATTTCTCATCTCAAGTGGCGTAAGATGGAACGATTTAAATTTGAGATGACCAGAACATAAAAGGCTTGGTGTGGTCATTTAGTGACTCCATTGAAAAAAAATTAAAGCTATTTCCTACTTACGTCAACAAAGACAATTTTTTTAGTTACTTTTTAATAAATAATTACAATTTATATAAATATGTATATACTACATACAGCAGAATCACAATATTAAGTGTGATTCCATTTAAAATAACATTAAAAACATTTTAACCACATTAAATTTGTAGTTACATTTTTTAATACCGGTTGAATATAATGGGTAAAAGTTTACCTTAAGCCAGTGAAAAAGGAATGCTGACATCTAACTAGCATTGGACTATTTAGGTTAAGTTAAATCTTCTTATGTTTTATCCGATGATGATGTCATCTAGAGGAATAATATCGACTGAGAGAGAGAGAGAGAGAAATATATCACTTAAAGTATAATTCATTAATTAAATAATGAATATTTAAAAAAATGTATTGACACCAAGGGACAACCACTACAAGGTTGAAAAAATGTATTTGAACTTGAGGGGATGAATAAAAAGTATTTTATTAACGTTTGAAAATTTGAGAACGATATAATTATATATTAGGGAAAGTGTGAACTAATAGTATATAGAAATTGTGTGAAAAAACACGTTAGTTTAAGTAAGGTAAAATAAAACACGAGTTTTAACCTTTAAAATCGTTTAATCTAATATGTATGAAGGAGAAAAGCGACTCACTCTTCTTGATATCTCAGAAATTACATAGGACCCACAAATTTAAAATGTGACGAGCATGTTCATTTCATGGAGAAGAAATCTGCTGCAAAAGAAGTTTTGCGAAAATCGACCCCTAAGAGAGGTCGTGAGGGCTTAAGGGGTGTTCTACATAAATATTCTCATTTTTGAACTATTAGACCTACATAGCTGAAATTTGGCAGGCATGGAGTAAAAATCTATTACTAGAGGGCTTTAGCAAAAATCGATCTCTAAGGAGGGGATAAAAGGCATCATAGATTAATGTATCCATTTTGAAACTATTAAACCTACAGACTTGAAATTTGGCACGCACGTTCTTTTCATGAAATGCAGATAAGTTCCAAAAACAGACCTAACCCCAATAATGCATATAAGTTGCGTCCATATATTGGAAAAATAAAATACAACACAGATACAACAAAATGCTTCTAAAATGAAATAATGATTAGTCCACGTTAAGATCAGGCATTCAAATAAAAAACGTTTGGGCACCATGGTTGGTTTGTCGCTGCCTTCTACACCTAAGGTTGCGGGTTTGAACCCTGCCCAAGTCGGTGGATTTCCATGATGCAGAAAATCAACAGCAGCCATGCCGTATGAGTATATACGGCATTTAAAAAATCCCTAAAGTGTCTGTTTGGCTTAGGCGCACTCAGCAAAACTAAATCCTTGTACAGGTTCGCATCGTCAAGAGCTTAGGTGCCTCCCTCTGAGGAGAAAACTAGGCGTCAAAATTACTTGGGGTAATTGTTATCGCCTATATGCTGCCACGCTAAAAAGTGATATCAGCTCCTGAGGAATGTACTAGGTCTTCAAAGGATAAAATACCAATGACAGCCTCATTAAAAAAAACTGAACAATCATTTTGATTATTGCATTCATAGCATGTTTTTACGATACCAACATGAGCTTGAAAACAAATCAATTTTTTAAAATATTTCTTACCACATTTTTTCAGGTGGAGTAATTTAGTGAATCCGAATCAAAAGGTAATTTTCTATGTTTTTTTTTTCATGGAGGATCGATAACTTCCGGATTCGTAATGAAGTAAAATAAAATTCTATTATAATATACTGAAAGAATAACAATTTTTAAAATTAAATATTCAGTTAAAACTGCCCTTGGAGTCATTTTTGACTTAATGGTCATTTTCTGCTGAATTTAACTTACTCACATTTTATATATTTTAAGAATATACCCATATTATATGTATATATTTTTATGCATGTGATTTATTTTTTAATTCTGAAGTTTTTATTAGATAGCTTCATACTGTAATTTATTATGGAAAATTTTGCGTTTTGAAAAGATTTAATTTCGAGCATATTCCGACTGAAACAAGGAATATGAGCATCAATAGGTTGATTATTTCATAAGATTGTCTCTCTCTCTCTCTCAGTAGGGCTTTGTTTTTAAGAAAAAGATATGTCAGCATTTAACAAAAATAGGCTTTAAATAAGGAATCAAGCATAATTCGCTTTATAGTTCAAAAAGATAATGAAATATTAATTTTTATTCAAGACTTCAAAGAATTTATAAATAGAAATTTATAATACCGATAATTTTGTGAATTATTTTAACCTGAATTAAAAAAATCTTTACACCGTTTTGACAACATTTTTTATCGTAGTAAAGGAAATATCATTTCGTATAATGCGTTAGTTTTTCAATATTTATAATTCTTTGTCGGCTCCGGTGACTTAGAGGTAGCGTGCTGACTTCGTAAGCCCAAGGTTGCGGGTTCGACCCCAGCAGGAGTATATCGCTTTTCTGGATGGAAAAATCATGGGCATGCATGTCATATGGTTATGTGGCATGTAAAATATCCCTTGAGATCAATTTGGATTTGGTACTTTGGGCAAAAGTAAACCACGGCAATACTTAGCATCTGACGAGGTCTTGAAGTAAATTAATTCAAATGTGGCCGAATTTTAAGCAACCACTAGACAGCTCACATAGAAGTCGTTGTTACTAATATGCAGCCCATAACAGAAAAAATAATTTTTTGACCCCAAAATTAAAACCGACATGCTTTGTAGTAAATGTCTGCAGAGCTTCGACCTTTAAAGCCGAAGTTATGAATACAAAAAGCCCGATTCCAATACATACTGATGCACATCTATAATAACGGACTTAGAACTGGGCCTCAAAATCCTTATTAAAACTATGTAGTATTTAATAAAGGTTCAAAACTACGTGAAGTCTTTATACCCGTCGTTCTCTGTGCAACTTCATCTAAGCCGTAAGTTAAATTGCTTATTCATCTTTTTTCTTGTAATGTGAACTTTTTGATGAAATTACGTAATATCGGGACAATGGTTTTCAAAATATCTCAACTTTTTATGCAGCGAGATTCTTCAAACCCTTAAAAAATCGTGAAAACTAGGTTATGGGATTTACACAGTGTAATATGTAGTATTACTGTGTGCATATTACTATGTGTCATACTCGTATGTCTCATTCATTAATATGCAAGACTTTTGAAATTTATTTTTTTTCACACACATATCAATTACTCGCGGATGAAAAATGTTAAATAATATTATGTAGTTGTTGTTGTTGCTAATGCCACCTGTCTGACGTAGTCAGAACGAGGCCCAGGAGATTCATTGTGGCAAGAGTCTAGAAGTACGCATGCCGTTGGCATTGACCTTGAGCACCATACAGATGACAGTACAAATTAGCTCGGCAAAAATTCCCCGAAGGATCGATAGATGGCGACACCTCACATCTTCATCTCCCCAATTTTGGCATGGAACTGAAGGGGGGGGATATTCTCCAGTTCCCAGCACTCGTGATTCGGCCCACAAGACTTTCGGACCCACTGATTTAACGAGCACGTACTCTGTGTACTCAGATATAGTATTACTAAGTAATAATATTCAAAGCAGATAAACATATTTTTAATAAATTGCACTCTTGGATAATTGCCAATAGCCTTTTTTTACTTTTACAGGGAAAAAAAAGAGTTATGTCATTATTGATCTATTCTTTTATTCACTACATTGATTTAAATATTTTTACTGTACATGCTCTTTAATTTTCAATATAAATTCATAATCGTCAAAGAATATTTTTGTTTTTATAAAGTATGGTTAGTTTTTTAGAATGAAAGATAAAAAATTACGTATAATATTTTCTCATTAATAAAACAATAATGAAACTATTTTGTGTTCAGAAAATAATTACTTCAAATATTAAGTAGCTACATTTTTATTTTTGTTGAAAAGTTTTCATAAGTGTTTCTTAAAAAATCGTGTTTTATTTTTGTTTATTTATTTATTTTTAGTCGCTTCAAAAAAATCAAAATTCTTCTTCGTTTTCTTTGCAAAGCTCCCTTAAAAGTAAATATTACTGAAAAGTAGATAATTTGCATTCAGAAATATTTATTAACACTAATATATATATATACCTTTTTTATCTTCTTTAGACTTGATGTTTGAGTTATAGCAAGTCCATATCTTTTTAAAACCTTAATCTATATTCGAAAAATTTAATACTTCATTAGATTTTTTTTCCTGAAACAAAATCAGCTACTTAAGAACTGATTTTTCCTAGCAATGAAAGAAAATTAAATATTTGGTGAGAATAAACATTTACCGGAAAAAAAAGTTTGAAACTACAACTAGATCAAACTGGATGCACCGAAAAAAAATTATTTTCAAAGCAGTGGAAAAGCCAAATGCGTAAAGAAAACACAAAATTCAACAGAAATATCTACCTAAAACTCAGTTTGAAACTACATTTTAGGAATCTATAATGTAACACATTATCAATTCAAATTCGATTATTTAAGGCTTTAAAATTTACTTTTAAATTTTGAATCCTGCATTTGTATCAGATTGTGTTTGTAATAATGACGCATTTGAGGGCACTTGTTGGTATGTCCAAGGGAATCAAATTACCCCGAAAGGGCTCCGCCCTACAAATTGATCATCCGGGGAAAAATTATCCCCCCCCATTCAGCCTTTATTGAATAAAAGGCTTACTGTTTATATTTCTTACAGAAATAAAAGGAAAATTTATACAGCTTAAAGATATTTTAAAAGTTCAAAAATATGGAACTAAAATAACAAACAGGTAGTAACAATTTGTTAAAACCGGAATCACATTGTTTCAAAATAGTGCACTGGAAAAAAAAATACACAAAGCTGAAAAAACACCTTCAGCAATTAGCTGCTGACCTTATTAGGGGTGTTTATTTGATCCCCAACATTTCGGTCTGCAGCTACGGTGTGCATGCCTTTGACGACTTACACTCATGTCCATAAATGAAGGATAATGAAGTTCAGGCAAAGAAAGAGACAGAAGCAAAACAAATTTGAATTATTTGTAAAGTCTATTTATTAAACAAAAGGTAAAGAGCAAAAAAGATGCTATATGTTTGAGATAATTAATAAAAATTGCGAATTTTACTCCCTGGAGCAAATTTTAAAAAATAACCTATTTACAAAAAACAGTATAACATGGTTAGTATGATGGTTAATACGGAGTATGTCTCCCGGACGATGAAATACAGGCCTTACAACGCCTAGGCATGCTGAGTATCAAATTATGAATCTGATCTTGGGGAATATTACACCACTCATCAAGTAATGCCCTCCGAAGTTCCGGTAGACAGGTGGGAGGGGGTTGACGGGCTGCAATTCGTCGGCCAAGCATATCCCACACATGCTCTATTGGATTCAAGTCTGGTGAGTTCGCTGGCCAATCCATTCGGGGGATATCCTCCGATTGAAGACATTTGTCTACAATGTTTGCATGGTGAGGACGAACGTTGTCATCCATAAACAGAAATTTAGCATCCATGGCGCCCCGAAACAAACGCACATGTTGTTCCAGAATGATATCCCGATAGATGTGACCTGTCATCGTTACACTCTGAACATGCAGGTCAGTTCTGGAATCAAGAATAATTCTTCCCCAAACGAGCCATCCTGCAACACCGTAACGGTGTTCTGTTGGTGGTAACGGGTACCTGGCGCTCTCCATATTTAAGACTCGCGAGAATCAGACTGCAAACTAAACCTGGACTCGTCGGAAAACATCACACAAGACCACTGTTGTGGTGTCCACAATGCATACTCTGTACTCCAGGTTTGCAGGCGACAGCGAGTTGCGGTAAGTGGAATACATCTGACAGGCCTACGAGCATATTGACCAATTTGCCCTAAGCGTCTGCACACGGTCTGCCTTGAAACTGTCGTACCGGTAGCTAAAGAGAGCAGACGAGACAGGTCTGATGCTGTGCTCCGTCTGTTTTTTTTGGGGCAGTAACTGCGAAATACCGGTCCTCATTTCGTGTTGTAACTCGGGGGTGACCTGTGCTGTAACATCTACTCACATTACCATCATCTTGGAATCGTTGCCAAAACCTGGAGATGACACTCTGGGTGATTCCAAGATCCTCGGATACTTCCAGCTGCGTACGTCCACATTCCAGTTGTCCAATAATTCTACCACGTAAAAAATCATCCAAATACTTCCTTTGTGCCATAACTATGCGGTTATTGCACTGAAAGGCTTTTAAGGCGCTTGTGAACAGTTTTACTTTTTTGCTACCATTCCTTATATACCCCTCTCTTACACTCTCGTCATTGTGACGTACTATCCGCGCCATCTGGTGGATTCCTGTAATTTGCATATTCTTCTTCAAGATGTGTGTAATAATTCGACAGGTGAAGTTTTTATTTTAGAGTTCAATTTCTGTGTGATTCTGAATTATCCTTAATTTATGGACATGAGTGTAGATGAAAAAAATCCCTAGCCGAGCCAGTTGTTAGGGGTTTTTGTTCCCGTCCTTCGTTGTTTGTGACTTGCAGAAGGAGGCGCAGCTACATATCATCTCCCTAGAGAATAACACTTTTTTTTCTATTTGAGCTTATGAACGATACTGAGAGAAGGTTGCTTAGACCAATTGCTGGAATTGTTATACATCTTCAGTCAGTAGCCCAGACAGGAATTTTTCCGGGGTCGAAAGTTCACCATTCTTGTATCATGCTCCTTTTGATTTTGTTGATTTTGGGGAACAAAACACAATAAAGAAACTAATTATTGAATAAATAATTAGCATTAATTAATAAAATTAATCATTAATAACAAATACTTAATTAAATTTTTCAACATTGAAATTATTCAATTTAAATGCACAGTTAAGAACCCAATTAAAGACAAAAAAAATTGTCTAAAAGACAGATCTAGTGCATTTATTTAAATGCCACCATTTCTTAGCGCGTAACACTTCTATATCAAATTAGCAGCCCAATACACATCCATAGAAACAATCGAGGCTATTGGAGATGGATCCCGTGATTTGGAACCATGGTAAGGTAATAGACCGTAGATAACCGTAAGTGACCATTTAAAAAAAGGGATTCTGTCTCTTATTTGAAGGATTTATCTGTTTTTTTTCTTTGCTTAGAATTTAGAATATAAGTTTCTTTCAAATCCTTCCCCCCCAAAAAAAATAATAAAAATTTTAATTTAAATTGCGTGCACATGGCTAATGAAAAATGTTTAAAATATCATTTTTTTCCCTTATATAACCACCATTCTTTTCCAAGATTAGTAGATCCATATATATGTGCCACCCTTCATTTTCATTTTAAAAAAAAAAATTCCTAAGATTCTCAACTAATACGCGGGAAAAAAATATACAATATCTTTTCTTAATTTATCTGAAAAAATATCTTGCCTTTGAGCTTTCTTAGAATAAATTTTTCTTTCACCTAACATATAAGTTATTAAAAATATACTACATCAAATTTTATTTTAAAAAATCATTTTTTTAAATATTTCTACTTTTACCTATTTTCAAATTGCGTTCAATGATTTGTTTACTTTTAATTCACTTTTCAAATTTTAATTCTTTTTAGAATTCCAATAGATTTCAGAAAATTTTCTAATCAAACTAGTATCTACTTGAATATCAATGCAACAAATCATATTTGAGTACACTATTCTATTAGAAATCGACAATTATTATTATATATATATATATATATATATATATATATAGCATTTAAAAATGTAACTGTATCATGCATACAAAAATACCTCGACTTACGCGAATTCGGAGTTAGACAATTTTCAAATTTCGTCGACTCTTTTGTTCCCTCACCTTTGAAAGTTAAACGGAATCACTGCCAACGAACCTGAGGAAATTGGCAGCGTGATTGAAGAAGTTTTGTCGATCTTGCCGGGCAAATAAATTTAGAAGTGGATATTGGCGACATACAAGAACTGATGGATTCCAATCAAGAGCTGACAATTGATGAGCTCATAGAAATGCATGAGCAAGAGCAAAACTTTGAAGAACTTGAGTCTTTTGACCAAGTTCAATCAGATGATCGAATGACTGTTGGGAATTTGACAAAAGACTCCAGTTTAATTGAAAAATTGTTATAAAATACTTACTCCAATAATAGTGTAGCAAAACAAGGAATAAAAATTATTTGCATGCTAACAGAAAAACTTTGCGGATTACTCTTTGTTAGGATTTTATGAAACCTTCTTCATCAAAAGTAATATAAAAAAAATTAAAATCAATTACTACTTAGATCAACAAAGAAAATTTTTATTTTAGCTACTTTTTATTAAATAGTTACAATTAATATAAATATGTATATACATAGGACAGAATCACAACAATAAGGAGTAATTAATTTTTATTAATTATCATTAAGATATCATATTGTCATCCAAAACAATCGTGTATATAAAATTTCAGTTCAACTGAATGCTTCAAAACGTGAGAAAAAAAACTTTTTCAAGTTTTGACACAAGTCCCCAAAAGGGTCGCTAAATCGACAAAAATGATTCCAACGTGGCTGTATTTAAAATTCTTTTTAACAATTAGGTTTAATAAATTAATTGTTATCAACTATAATTAAATTATTGCATTGCCATCCAAAATAATCATGTATATAGAATGTCAGATCAATTGAGATCTTTAAAATGTATTTTATTAATGATTGAAAATTCCACCAAGATAAATAAATAAATAAATATAGAGAGAGAGTGTGTGAGCTATAATAGTAGGAATTGAAAAATAACTTCGGTTTGCTATTTTGCATTTGTATTATCTTTAATTTTACTAAACATTTTGTTCCCCTAAATAATTATTTTCTTTCATCTCCGGCCCCAACTAAAAATAATTAATATGTATTTGTATGCGAAATTATATCCCAACTTAAGCGAATTCAATTTACGCGGTTATCACTCAGTTATCACGCGGTTATCATACCTATCTCGTAAGTTCGAGGTATTACTGTATTCAACTTATTGTTGTTACAATGTTTGACAAACGTCGTACTCATATATCGTATGCTGAGGACTAAAAACTAATATCTTTTCATCAAGATACAAGAAAGTAAAACTTTCGTTATATTGAAAGTTACATCGCTACTTTGGATATCGATGTTGTATTTTCTTTGTATGGTTTAGGATCGTAAGTCTTTGAAATCGACATGACTCCATTCTTTGACATTGACAAACGCTCTCTTGCTTGCATATGTATCGACCGTTTGCCTCTCACACGGATTTTAAACATCGTGAGCATGACTTACACCACTACCATTGAAAAGCTTCGGGTGAAATCTGATACTTGGAATCGTGGAGTGTTTTTTATCGGGTGCCAGATATCGGAAGGAAGCTTCGCTCAATTTTGTTTGCAATTCGTCGATTCGTTTTTATGGAAGATTTGATGCGTTCGATAGAGGTTCTATAGGCAAGCTCACCTCCCCCCTTGCCATTCTGATGACGTGGCTTCATTTATGATGCAGTGCACGCGAATATATACGGTCTACTATCTTTATTTATCGTCTGTGTTTCCGTTACGTTTTGTTTCGTGGATTCTTCCGCGCTTTCTAAAGCCAACGTTTTATTACTGCTTGCACGAGGATAAGAAGTCTTATCAGTTATTGGAAGGATTTTTCCTTCGGATACTTCTGCTGTAGCGAAGAAGTATCGGAATTTTGATTATGGCCGTCATATATAAGCTTCGCAGATGCGTTCGATCGAATTCTGTGCTGTAGGAATAAAAGGCATCGCCGCTAATTTGGGGAGGAGAATTTGAAATGTATCTTTTATTTGCGATTGAATTGAATTGAGTGTGCCCGTAAATAAATCGGGGCTTCTCTGTCTCTTGAATTCTTTTCATTTGGAATAGAGACTAAAGGTTTAAATTCTGATATTTACTTGCGGTTTTGAATTCGGAGTAAATAAAAGAATATGAAAAGAGTCTCAGTTTTGTTAGGAAGAACAAAAGAATTCGAAAACGCTGCTTTCAAAGCATAGGCTTCATTAGGGATAAGCAGGAATTTTATGGAAGGATACTGCATTTTAATTTTAAAATGCACTTACAATGGATATTAAAAAGAATAGAAAATGAGTAATAATTAACTCTCTTTGACTATTCTAATGAGTTTCGATGAATAGAAAAGCCATTTCGCGTGTATTGTTTATGGTTTACTTCCCAAAATCTATAAATTTTGTCTTTTTATACATTTTTGCTATACAATATTTAAAGAAATGTTCAGTTGTGTATTTCCTCTGCATAAAAGATTAATGAATTAGAAATCAATCGCATTGTAAAATTACTATTGCCATCACGTGAATGCTTATGTGTACCTTAAAATTAATTTTCAGTAAAATTAGATCCAAATCAAATGAATGCATGAAAAATTATTTACTAAGCTGTTTAAAAAAATTTAACAACATAAACTATGATAATAATTCTACTATTTTAATCCATAGAACAACATTTAATTTTAAATCAGTAATTTGAATTTACGAAATTCTTTCCACGAAAGCATCTGCACACGAAAACATTAAAGGCTTAGTACAAATAAAAAAAAAAGAAGAGTGAGGGGAAATTTTGTAAATTAGGTTATTAAACAGAATATTTTTGAGACGTTATTATACTTTTATCCGTAGAATCACATTTAATTTTCAATCATACACTTTAACATTATCTTTTCCAAACATTAAATTGATAATTGAGAGACATGTTATAGAATAATGAATAAGATAAATCAACTGTAACTAGATTTTTAAAACTTTTTGACTTTAAATTAATCGATTTAGATATTAGACCTAACTGAAATACAGGGAGAAAACAGCGATATTTCACTTTCGATATTTTTTTAGTCATTAAGATAGGAAAGTTTAAAATTTATTTCAAATCTTTAATAGATATAAAATACTATCTCAATTTTAGGAATATTGGCTCAAAGTCTGAAAATACATTTAAAAAATGGTAGAAAAGTAAGTCGTTATATTTCTGCACAATATGTGTGTGCTTTTTGGGCGATGTAAACATATTTCTCACAAATATAATATTGAACGTTTGTAACGAGCTATTTCGTGAGGTTTCCCTCTTAAGGTAACTGGGACAGAAACTGCTTTAAATTTTGCACACTAGAAAATTGAATCTTAAAATTGTAAGCTAATGTGATGTATGATTCAGGTACACTTTCTTCAAAATCCATTTTGTAGAATATATGTATATATGTATAATATGTATTGTAAAAACTAATTTTTCTGTACAAAGAATGTATTTTTTCTGTATTATATGTTCAAATTTATTGAAAATTCTACATTTTTTCTGCAAAAATTACGAAAAATTTAAATCGTTAGTTACAAAATTAAAAAAAAAAAATTGGTTTTTGAAATGTTAATTATGTTTAGTTTTACGTTAATAAATACTCAGTGTAGTTCTTAAATTATACATCAAGTGTATTTAGTACAAAGTGGATCTTCAGGATTATTCTAAATTAAGTGCTCAGCTTGTAAAACAAACATTTAGTTTTTCCTAACTGCTTATTGTTAACATTTGAAAACTCATAAATAACTCTATGTTTATAACTATTGGTTTTACTTCAAAATAAATATTCATATGTTTGAGTAAAAGTAGAGATTCTTTTGTTATAATTTTTAAAAACAGAGCTACATTTAGATAAGACATCAAATTAACTTTTTAAATTAATCAAATACATTTTCTTTGTGCCTTTAATTATGGTATGACTTTATAATACATTAAAAGATATTATTTTACAAATCATGGATGAAAATATCTTTATTTGCGATTATCTCAAAATGCGTTTCTTGTTCATTCCGCTACTCATTTCTCAAAATCTTAAGATCCACAAATTTTCATAAAAGTGAATGAATTCGTTTTCAAATAAACATTCACAAATTTTAGATGTAGCACAATTTCTGCGTAAAATTTAAAGGAAATTTGAATAACTAAATTTAAAAGTTTTTTAAATTTTTATAAATTTATTTTTTTTAAATTTCATTTCATTCATTTTATAGATTATTATGTTTGAAAAAACCAGAAAAATTTCATAGCTATATATGCAGTGGGTTTTATGCAAAGTGTACCTAAAGGTAAGAACATGTCTCGAAAATAAAAAAAAATAGTTGTTCATTGTTTATGCTCATACTACTCATTTGCTTGCTATAATCAACGTTGTTCCCTGGCTTTTGTACACATGTATCTCAAATTAAATATTTGTAAGCAAATGAAATAACGATTAAATTAATTTTAACTATCATAATTGTAAAGCACTTTAATTACCATGACTTTACATTTGTTTCACATTGGAATTAGCTACATTCTGTTGATTTACTAGAATTCTTAGTTCGTTATAGTGTAATGCTTGAGGAAGGTGATATATTTTATGAATAGTGTATCGATTAAATTATTGGATGGAGCTGAATCAAATAAAAGGTATCATTCCATTTCCTCTTCGTTTCCATTTTCCAATACTAAGATAAATAATTTCATAAAATAACTTATTTATCCGTTGATATTCATAACACCTTTATTTCTGATTAAAATGGCTTGAATAGAGAAGGGAGTATAGAAACTAGAACAAATTAAATAGAACAAATGGTTTTAAAAAATAAGACGTTCTTAGGTAGTGGTAATCATAACTTTTAAAGGGCTGTGAGTTTCTTAGACTCTAACCAACTATTTTTATAGACATTTCATTTAATTTTTCAATAATTTGCTTAGTTGCAACAATACTATCATCTATAAATTTTAGAATAAGTTCAATTAAGTTGAAAATTTATTTAGGAATGTTTAGGGATGTCTAATCTATCGGATCTTGTTATTTACATCTGTGGGTCCATATTTTTCTTTTATTGTTCCTCACACAAAGAAACCATGTCATGCATTTATATATAAAAAATTGAGAAATTTACATTTTTTTTTGCATACGTAATAATCACTCGAGCAAACTATAAGAGAAAATCAAATTAAAAAAAATATACACGATCAGGTGACGAGATCGGTGCATAAACTATCAACTCACTTGGTAACTTTGAGTTCCATCATGTTTGATTGCTGTAAACAAAGTTATAAATGAGCAGTTTCACAAAGTTTCAATCGAATAAAAAATTAAAAATATATGTTTGAAGTGGCAAATATCCGGAGGACAGAACCCGTGGCCTATGGATCCGTAGCCATGTAACATGACCACTACACAAAAGTGTGATCACCCTTGTCCGGAGGCTGTTACTGGCGTATGTAGATGCTACCGCTACAGTACTACCTCAACAGTGAGTCGGCGGATAGGCGAACGAATGATATATTGTTATGGAGAGCATGTAATATGCTGTTAATTGGTGGTGGTGTGTCAAGTGAGTCTGACGATTTTGGTTGCAGTGTCAAATGGGTTTGACAACTTTTGATTGCTCTTCTTGTGGGTAGATGGCCCCACGACAGATTTGCACTTTTTTGAATTCAGTCAAGGTCACCAATGTGGAGAATAGAACCTGCAGCCTATGGATTCATAGCCAAGTAACATGACCACTAGACAAAAATGATCACCTCTAACCGGAGGCTGTTACTGGCTTATGTAGATGATACCACAACATCTTTTTAAATTTAAATCCATTACTGGTGAAAAAAGGAAAGCTGTAACACAGATTGAACTAAAAAGAGATTGACTCACCAAAGGGCTTAATTCAGGTCGGTCACATGATAAATTCAATCACGTGTTCTTCATTGAGCTCAAAACTAACATTAGACTTATACTTGCTTTGTAAATTTGCTAAATTTAGATAACGACTCAAATTTTACAATTGTGTAAACAAATTCAAATATTAAGATGTTTCAAAAAAAATTTTCAAAATTAAATAAACAACAGCTTTTGCGTGTATCTTTAAATCAAGTGCATTTTGTTTACTTATGTGCGCTATTATCATTGAAAACTATGCACTTCTTAAAAGAAAATCTCTCTGACAGTGTCAGAAGTTGATGTCAGCAAAGCACATGGACTAACTGTTTAGAAGCATGTGATTGCAGTTACCGTGTGATGTTAAATAATTTACCCCGTTATTATCACTAAATGCTTCTCAAACTTTCAATATTGGTGACTCAAATTTCAATTGTAATTGTCATTGTTCCCCCCATTCAATGGCAATGTGTGTTGAAAGAAATAATAATGTAGTTTGACGCTAAAGATGCAATACGACCTTAATTATAAACCGTACAAGTTATCAATATAAATATAAATTTTGTATACGTTGCTTTTTTAAGTTTTGAGTATTTTAAGTTATTTTTAAGTACTAGGATAAGTATCATGTTAATTTCCATAGTTCAGAATGTATTTTGTTTTGCTTCCTTTGGGTAAATTTAAAAAAAATACATAATCATTTTCTTTCGACTTTTCAATAGGCTCGGCCCCTCATAGGGTTACCACGCCCCCCTAGGAGGGCTCGACCCCCAGTACGATAAACAATGCATTAAACCAATATCCTTCTTCAGGGCTAATATAGAAATAAGGTCCTTCCTTTTAATATTGCCAAGTCATTCATTGTAACTTTAATAGGAAATAAGTCGCAATGTTATACGAAAACCAATAATATAGAAAGCTGGTATTTTGATAAGCAAATTAAAATCGATGATAATATGTTTTCATCGACAAGAGAATGAAAGTCTTCACAAAGTAAAATGATTATTTATTTATTTCGAAGTATTTTAATCCTATTCTGTTCAAAGAGAAACGCGTACATTTTTTAAGCAAAAAATTGTCTTCCTTTTAATAAGTTGATAGAGTAAGTCTATGAATCGAGATAATAAAATTCACGAATTACAATGAACTAAATAGTAATTTGGAACGGAAAAAGAGCTAAGCTTCAAGTTCTTCCACAAATTACAAATTTAGCGTAATCTTCGAAAATCTATGATGGCTCAATTTGACCCAAAAGACTGCAATGATGTGTCTTGGTATTGAAGCAACGGAGAACTAGACATCTGTCGCAATTTAAAGAAAGACGAGAAATCAATCCAGCGTCCTTTCCTGATCAGATAGCGCTGCTTATTTTGATTACTTTTTGCGCAGCAGTACCTCTCGCTTGGACGGCCTCTTTACGGGATATTACGGCCAAGTAAACAAGATGGAGGGATAATGCATGTAATCAGATTCATTAAACGTTTCAGGAAACGATGGCAGGACTCTTTTTATGACCCCTGGCGACGAAAGGATTTGCTATTCTTTTGGGTTAATACCGAAGTGTAAGTGACTGGTCGTACAGGAGTTTGTCTGGGATTTTATCATTAACCTTAAGGGTGTAGTCTGCTTTGTCTAGTCTTGGAGATAAGAAATCAGGTAGATGTAAAAAATCTATTTATGTTACTGAATGACTACGTTATCTATACCATTCGTAAAATCCAGAGTCTAAATTAACTATAAGGCTTAATCTAATGTCCCTTTATATTTTAATTGCAAAATTAATAATACTATGAAAATAATATAAGTTATAGGTAAAGTAATACTTCGAAATATTTGCTTAGTAATAAGTCATATAATGTAAATCCGTTTAGGAATAAATCTTATGTAATATGACCCCTTGGGGGTAAGTCCTATGAAATAGATCGCTTAGGAATACGTCCACTGGTATATGCACGCTTTTGAAATAGGTCCTTTGATATATGTACGCTTTTGAATAAGTCATTTGGTGCATATTTTGAATACGTCATTTGGTGAATGCAATGAATGGTGCATGTTTTGAATACGTCATCTGGTGTATGTTTTGAAAACTTCGTTTGGTGCATGTTTTTTTGGAATATGACCATTACTGGAGTAGAATTTATTATTCATGAATGTCTTAGCAAAATGGATGCATGTTAAAATTATTTTAGAAAAGCACAGTTATGGTAACGGCATTTTCTGGAATGACTAGATAACTTCACATTTTAGAAGCATCCCGAAAAGAGAGAAGAAAAGTTATTTGGATGTATTTAGTACAGGATCGTACACACTGTGGCATAACATACACCCCCGCATTGTGGGGAGGCAGAATTCTTGGAAGCCCAAAGTCTTTTCTGAGGTGCCCTAATAGTCTCCTTCACGCCACTGGTCGTACCTGATGAATCTCCAAGGGACAAAAAATAGGAAAGAGAAAATTTAAAAATTCGTTAAATTCCCTTTAATTCATTTAAATGTTCTTGTATTTATCTATTTAAATAATTAGCAGTACTTAAGTAAATGTATATATCTTCATTAATGGAATTACACAGTAGGAGTTTTCGCATGGAAATGTATTAATAATTTTCTCTTATCGGAATAATTCATTTAATCTATGTTTTATTTGTATGTTACATTAACTAATACATACACAAATAATATATGTTATATTTGGCAGATTCAAGGATCTGAAGCGTATAAAATACATATACCACTGCATACGGTATAATATACCCTTGTTTTATAGAATCAATCTGTAATAATATTTAAAAGCACTATTTTAAAAGAATAAATAAAATTTTTATCTATATAAATGAAAATTTAAAAATCTGAGTAAAATAAAGTAAATACTGGTTTTTGGTACAGTTAGTACATCTCTCATTGAAGCTAATACGAGTAGTAATTCATGAAAAAAAATCATCCAGGGAAATACAGTTCAATATTTGACACAATTTCGTATCACAATATAATAATGACGACTTTATTTTGTATCTGCTTCTGTATTATATGCATAAATTTGTCTCCGGGCATTTGCCATACATATATTCACTATATCTAGATCTAAATTGTCTAATGTAAATTAAAAGCCAAGTTATGAAAATATTAATGTTTAAAAATGAGGATTCCCGTGTATTTTTTTAAAAAGTGCAATAATTTTTTTAATCATTATCATTACTTTAAATTCACTACATTTCTTAATAAAGTTCGCAGCGATCTCGTGTGATGCTGTTTTTTGTGTGTACTCTAAACATACAAGTATAATTATTTCGTTTCAGCCATTGGCTTTTCTATGTATTTTTGGATAATTCATTGTATATTAAGTACGAATTTTCAACCGCAACTAATAAAAAACGCTATTTGCTTGTCTATATATAACAGTAATAAGTGCTGGTGTAATTTTATCTGAGGAAAAAGGAAAAGCAAATTGTTTAACTGCAGTGAGATATTTATAAACTTTTGTAAAAATTTGATAGAAACTTACTATTTTTGATTTTTATACACTAAGAACGGATAGAAAGTAAACAATAGATTTTGATAAGTAACGTAGAAAATATTACAGCTTACACGTAATTTAAAACTCCTTTTTCATATAGTTTTCTAAACAAAGAAACATGTTTTACATTCAATTTCATTAAAACACATTGAAAACCCCCAAACCATGCTTTAAGTAAAACATTTGTGTTTGATGATAAATATCCCTCGTTCATAATTATAACTATCCGAATACCAAATAGTATACCGTGTGGCACAACACGTAAGCAGTTCTAAATGTAACTTTTCGATTTAGAGAAATCTTTTAAAACTTTTCTATTCTATTTCGCAAAGAAAAGGATATGATTCTTCACTCCTGCATTTGACGCCGAATCAGCACCTAAATCCCGATCTAACCTCGGGCGGAATTCGCAAATCGTAGATTTGCAAATATGTGCTTTTGCAAACCTCTTGCAGGATTTTTGAATCAAAAGGACCAGCAGAAAAATCCCCTTTATTTCACCTACACCCACCCTTTCCCCCCAATCTCTGTCTCCCCAGCCGTATTTCTCTCTTTTTTCCCTCTCTCTCTCTTGGTCTTTTTTCCTTTTCTGCTTTTGACGAAATTCTGGAATGTCAACGAACCGTAACTGGTATGGAGGAGGGACCGGCGGGTGCAGCCCCGATTTACATGTAAATTCCTTTCCAGAGTGGCTACAAAGGGTCCCCTTGTTCGTATTCAGAGGAATCGACAATGTAGCCCTAGCTACGTGATCGTGCTTGCCCGAACTCTGCTTCTCAAGCAAAGCACGTTACTTGCCAACGATTCCCGGCCTCCGCACCATTTTTGGATTAAGCTAAAGCATTTCTGAATCTCGGAAATTCGTGGCAACAAGACGTGGTTTCACTCATACTGCGGACGCTCGCAAAGTATCAGTTGCGGGAGAAATGAATAGCACAGATGCTACTGTGTTGCGAAATTCAGCTTTCCTGTTGAGAAAAATCAAATGACTTAAGAAATTCCTTATAGGATTTAAGGTTGCTCTTTTTCCTTTAAAAAAAACAGAACATAGATTAGAGGAAAAATTATGAATATGATTTAACAATATGATACGGATGGATATGAATGAACGATTTGTTTATCTGACAATTCCATTTTATATCCACTTAAATTTTTGCTCGTCAAGTATAACTTAATTGTCAATTTAAATTAACGTTGATGTAGTTTTGACTAATGCCACTTGCCTGACGAAGTCAGATCGAGGTCCGCGGAATTCATCGTGGCTTAGGGAAATTATTTTTACGCCTGTCGTTAGCCTTAGCTTTTAGCACCATTCAGGTGACAGTACGATTTTACTTGGTTCCACCTCAATTTAGAGGGAGAAAACTCTGGGGGTGACCTGGGTCCTCCCACCTCTCTTTCCCTTCCACCAACCACACAAGAGGACTTGCGGCTTGACGGCTATTTAGAGTACCCCCCTGCTGCAAAGAGACTATACATTTACAAACATCCATGTCTTCTCTGGGATTCGAACCCAGTCCCTACGGCACCACAGTCAGCGTCGCTAAGCACTATACCGGTTACGCGACTAAATTAACTTTACATATAAAAATGCAGTTGTTAGAGACAACTATTCATCTACAAATTGAGGAGCCATACTACCTATTATAGAATTTAAAGTAAAATATTTAATAAAATGACATAAATGAAAGAAAATAATTGCAAAGAGACCTATAATATTATTTAGTTTTTTATGTTAATCGAAATACTATTCTATTTCATTATGATAACAAAACTTACACACAGGATATACAATGTTTTTAAGTTAAAAGAAGTTTAAAAGAAGTTTTAGTTTTCTTCTTTTGCATCAAAAATTAACGGAAGGAACATTTATAAATAAAATCTGTTTAGGGCTAACGCAAATTACAAGCTGCCTTACCCATATCACTCGTATTGCTTCTAAATGCAGTATTAATGAACAATCAATAAATCTAGACAAATTTGTCAATAAAAAATCCAAGCAATAATATCTAGGAATCGTGACGACCATCATTCTGAGAACTATATTATTTTTTAAAAAAATAAAATTACCTGAGTGAGTTTTTTGTTTAACGTCGCACTTAGAGCAACACGAGAGATATTGGCGGAATCCTCAAGGCAGCCGAGCTCACCCGAAAGAAGTTTAGAGCTACAAAACGATCCCCCTGGAAACTCTACCACCACCACATTCAATCTTTATTGAGCAAAATCATAGTTTACATTTTATACGGAATCATATATTAAATTTACATGTTACAAATTAAAGGTAAATGAAACGAAATGCCTATGTTATTGCCTACACATACAAAGCTGAAAATGACAAAGAACATAAAGGGTAAGAGAGGGAAGATAATATACATTATTATAGTATTTTTGCAAATACATCAAAAGTAATATAAATATAAAATATAAATGCACCGTACAAAAAAGAGGAAAAAAGTCAGGACATATTTGGGAAAGGGAGAAAAAAAAAGAGGAAAAAAAGAAAAGTATAGAGAACAACCCCCTCCCCTTCCGCCTGAGACCCCATGAGTACCGATCCAATCCCACCTAAGTAATTTGATCTTGGGTTGTAGAGGCAATTTTAATACATGATTTTAGTTTTGAGTGAATGGAAGGATTTCTAACGATAGATCGGAACTAGGTCTTTTTAGCATTTTGAGATGGATAGACCAAATGGACCCTTAGTCAGAGGACAGGCGATTTCATAATAGTCAGCGTCCCTAACATATCCACAAAGACAATTGGTAGTAGCTTAAAAAGATGCAAATAAGAAACAAATAGGTCATGGTTTGTTAAGAATTGTGTAACGCAACTGGAATGGGGATTGATATCTAAACTGGGTTTGGGAAAGAAGTATTTGACTTGTAAGCCAGTATGAGAGTTAAACCACAGTCCCAGCCCTCAATTAATTTATTAGAACCTCGTAATTTTGAACTGTGGTCAAGTGACGAGAAAGGCATCTGAGCTAGCACCCCTTTTCAAAACTACCACACCCCGCCAATGTTACAACTTTGAGCCTCAACAGATCAAACGTGCATCAGCCCCTCAACACGGCGCATTTTCAGTGGCATTTGAACTCGACCTCGGTGTTCGCTATGTTTCCACGGCCTAGACTAATTTTTGAAGTGAAACTTTTTGAGGCGCGAGAGTGAATGAGAGAATTGCCCAGTTTTGCGTATCAGGGAAAAAGCGAACGGAAGTAGTCTTCCCCCCTCCCTCCGAATCGTCGCCATAGTAAAGAGAGAGCAGGGACATCACGTGACTTGCGTCATATCGGTGGAAAAGTTGGATTAATTGCCTACACCTCCGACTGGTCAACTTTCCCACCTTCCGATTAGGGGTCATTTTCTCCCCAACCCGGGAACATTATCAACGGTCGTATCAGTTGCAGTGTGAGCCAGTGGCGTAACGGAGAACTTTTGCCCCCCCCCTGCAAAGTCAGGTTTGGGGCCCCCATGTTGAATTTTACAAAGGGTAGGCACTTGCGTCAGTCAGGCTTTGGGCCCCTTTAGAACCCTGGGCTCTCCCGCGATGCGGGGGTGCACGTTACACCACTGGTGTGAGTATTACGGTGTAGACAAAATAGCTCTCGCAGCAAAAGCGTGCCTTTTTGAAATTTTCTTTAGATTGTTGGCTACACGGGATGTGTTCGGTGGCTAATTTATTTCTTTAATTTTCATTTGCGTTGAATTATTATTAATTCTAGTCAGAATGCCTAAATCAAATACACAAAGAGGAAAAGAGTTTCTTTAAAGAAAAAAAAAGAAAAACTAGTATCAAATCCAGTCGAAAAAGAGACAAAAAAGCAGAAAAGTTGTGCAAATTCATCAAGTGCTACTGCAAAATCTCGATCAGAGTACATGAGAGAATATCGAGCACGGAAAAAAACATTGCAAAATACTCTCTTAATGCCGAGTTTAATGACCAATAATGGGAATGCTATTGATACTCTTCTAATGACAGCACAGATTAATACGGACTTTGTGAAACACACTGTGCCCTCAACTACAGAACTCTCAACAAATCTAGTGCGGGTTGAAGCTGATTCATGTGAATCGATAACAAATTCTATCTTACCTTACAAAGACTATGATTCCCATAAAAATGCTCACAAAGATTTTCAAAAGCGATTCGTTGATAATCCTTTCAATCACGGGTTTCGATTTGTGACAGATTATGGTTTACAGATGATTTGAGAACGCCTGTTGCTGAGCACAAAAATATTTTACAAAATATTTTATCGAGAATTAATAGAAAAGACATTAAAGCATGTTACAATTGCCGACAAAGTTTAAATACGAAAAGTATACCAAATTTATCAAAATATAATGGTTTTGTATACCCAGAAATTCCAGCACATTTTCCTACTTTGGATTTGGTATCAGAAAGACTAATTTCGCCACGAATACCTTTCATGCAAATTCAGTGATTGAGACATGTACATGGTCAGTTTGGAATATTAAGGCAGATAATCAATGTTCCTGTATCCATGAATACAGTGGTCAACCGACTGCTTCGAAATGTTGATGATGACTACTGTGTCAATGTTCACATCAAACGGAGAAAAATTCACAGAACTAGCTATCTGATGGGTTTGGTTACTAAAAGAACCATGAAAGCATGGTTGTAATATTTAGTAGTTACTCTATTGTACAGAATGTATATGTTGTTACAATCGATGATAGTTTCTTCAATTTGAACCCGAGTGCATCTCAAGTTCCTCAAGAAGAAATCAGCGAAAATATAACTATTGAAGATAGTCTTACATCTCAGCAACAGACGTTGTTATGGAATGAAGAGAAATATCTTCGTATCGCTCCTGGAGAAGCGAATGCACCAATGAGCTTGCTATTTGATGAACATGCTGAGGATCTCTCTTTCCCAGCAATTTGCTTGTGTCATTTTAGAAACTTCAGGGAGAGAAGGGTTAGATTTACACCACATTCATGATAGCCACAAGTGAATTAAGACGTGTTGATCATTGTGGAGTGACCCCACAGCATTTGCGTTATATGGCAATGAAAATCATGCGATTGAGAGAATAAATTTGAATTTTATTCCATTATTATAAGTTCCCCCAACAGTTTAATATAATTAGATGTATTCCTCCATTTACGGCCAACGTTGCCAAAGAAGTTTTCCATTGCGTGGCGTTCCACACTCCATTTTTTCGCAATAAATCTATATTATATGTGTTTGATATTGGCTCTGGTAGTCTCGACATAATTTAAAAAATCAAGGACAATATTTAGCATTCGACGAGCCTCTTAATTGGATAAATTCAAACGTCAAAAATCTGATAGCAGGAGCTGCCACCAGACGATGACACCAATATAATGGTTGCCCCACTTGGGGACTTGCTGTGTCTTCAAACGCTATACAACCAAAATGAATCCCATTTGAAAGAAAACAAATTTAT
This sequence comes from Trichonephila clavipes, assembly GCA_019973935.1. Taxonomy (NCBI): domain Eukaryota; kingdom Metazoa; phylum Arthropoda; class Arachnida; order Araneae; family Nephilidae; genus Trichonephila; species Trichonephila clavipes. The sequence continues at coordinate 394,006 of BMAU01019141.1, read as the reverse complement.
GTTTTACATATAAAATATGGTTAAATAGACTACTTTTCTTGAGTAATTGACAATTGTTTAAAATAAAAATTAAATTTTATAAAACTAACTTTCTATTTATTTAGATTTAGAAACCTCTGCCTCCCCATCTTATGGTTAATTTTCTTTATTCTGTTACACTAAATTATGTAAAACAATTAAATGCCGTAAATAAATATATAAACATTTCTCCTATTACCCAAGATTAATACAGAACATTTTTGAAGTGGCATATTCAGATTTAAAATTTAAATCATTAAGAGTAAGGGATTAATCGGAAGCGAATGAAAACAAAGGAGAAAATAATGTAATGGATGCTAACTGCAAGTATTAACTCAAAAATAGATGATGATTATAAGTATTACTTCTTAATGGATGATAATTATAATTAATTACCAAAATTTTCATTGAATAGATACTTCTAATTAACGCACAGTATTCTTACGTGCATTCAGATTAAAAATGATAATCATTACAATAATTGAACTAATAAGAGAAGATTAAAATACGAAAAAAAAAATATTTAATGAATGCTAATTACAAGTGTTAATCCGGATTTCTTCAACATGGCAGCGGAAAATATTAATTTTATATATGATAAAAAGAGTAATACATATGAAAACGATCTCTTTTTAAATTTTATTTGAAAATAACTAATAAGAACGCGTTTAAGCTTTGTCATTTTCTATTTTAGTTGCCCATGATGGAATTAATCATTTCAACTATGTCATCTATTTCATTTAACTTCTTTCTTTCAAACTTCTGAAATGTTTTTATCATAGTTTTTTTACATCATACAATTGTGTTGCTGTTGCATTATTTGATTTATTGTTGAGCAATTAAACTTCATTCCAAATTATTGTAGTACACACTATGTAGTTTTTCTTTCTTTAGAAGGCGAATTTTTCTTCAGGAATGTAATCTCCTTCCCCTAACTGATTGTTATCATCATGTCTAACCCTACAATGTTTTCAGAAGCTAAATACGCGCATTAGGGTGGATTATAGTTATATGGGGGAAAATAATTACTCGAAACCCTACATTTGTCGCAAAGATGTCTATGGAACGCAGATTAGAAAAAATAATCAAAAGGAATTATTTCAAAATTGAATATTGGCACAAATGGCTTGAGTTTTCGAAGGAGAAAAACACAAAGACTTAATTTTGCTTACACGATTTTAAACTCAAAATAATAAATTTTCTATAAAAAAATAATCAAAAATGATGATTACTGATAAGTGACCCTCACTGCACATCCCACAATTTCCAACAGTATGCGTAACATACTTAAGACTATGCAGCGAGTAGTGCAATGTACAGTACGACATTTCATCTCCCATTTCATTCTCTGTACCGTCCAATCAGTTCGAACCAAGCTTTCCAATATTTCACTTTATCGTGCTCTGTAATTTCTCTCATCAGTAGCTTTTACTCTTTAAAAATTTAATAAGCAATCTGTTACATGCATCTGAGGTTTATTTATCTTGCTACCATTTAATATATGTCATCTGGTTGTTACAAAATTTGTTAAAAATATTAAACTGCATGTTTTATTTCAACAATAATTGTTTAGACTTCTTATCATAAAAAAGCTCAAATACCTAAACTTGATTCCCCTTGTGGTAATACTTAACATAAAAGTGCAATTTTTAAAAAATTTTGCCCTTTATGTACCATAAAACATCTTTTCGCATAGGTAGGCTAAGAAATTCTGAAAAAAAAAAGTTCGATTCGCCATTAATAAGTACTCTCATTGCCATACAAATTTGCGCACCAAGCAAAAGTCGTTAAAATGAAACGAAATTTTACGTACGAAAGTTCTACTTTGCTATAATTAAGTGATTAGAAAACCAAAGAAAAATGATCATTTATTGCAGAAAAAGTACAAATGAACGGAAGGTTCAGTACTCTGTCGGACCCCCTCTAGCGCGAATGCACGATGCAATACAAGTAGGAATTGAAGCATATAAGTTGCGTATGATATCTTGATACATTTCGCGTTCCACAATTTCTGTAAAAGTGCCTCTAGTTTGACAAAACTTGTAAGCTGACCAACTTGCCGTCCCAAATGATGCTCGATTGGTGAAATATCTGGAGATCGAGCAGGTCAGGGAAGTGTGTAATGTGGCGTTCCTTGCTGTGTGGCCGAGTATTATCTTGTTGAAAACTGGCTCCTAGGAGCCTTGCCACGAGTGGCAAGACATGTGGCTTGACTGACGATGCCATGGACGTACCGTATCGTAAGCAATGACACCCTATACCAGCTGTGGGAGCGGTGTGCCACTGTAAAGCGATGTCACGATTAAGGCATTCACCCCGTAATAAAGGTGCTGCCTGTGTCTGGACAGCGGTGAATGCGGTAGTTGGCTCTCCGCGAGTGCGTCGTATGATGTAACGATCGTCTCGATGACTGGTTTTTCGAGGGCTTCCTGAGCTTGGTTGCCATGTAAATGACGTCTCTTTTGTCCACTGGTCCCAACACCTCCTTACAGCTGCTCATGGTGTCTTCGATGACGGCGTAACAGCATATTCACATCAGCATTTCCCTTGTAAAAGATTACATACACTCACACAATTAAATGTTTTATACTCTCAGAAGAACGAAGTTTAACTTTTTCTAAAGGCATTGCGCAATGCACAATCACGCAATCATTTGTATATCTGCCCAACATGTACCTCCATGGCAAGTTTCGTACGATTCCACAATTATTTCTTGGTGAGCAAATTTTTATGGCAATGAGTGTATGCTCATAAGTTCTTTAATTTCAAATCTTAGTCATCTAGTTAAAGTTGCCAGCTCGAGTTATGATTCCACCAAAAACCACTGTGTGATACAGTGGGTAAGAGCTTCATGACAAATCGGTCCTTCAGGTAATTACGCGGTTTGATGCAGATGTTAAGTAAATGAATGCATGCACCAGGCTAAAGTCACTGTCATTTTACCCATGTTCAAAATACGAAGTTCGTTGCCATTAGCTCTCATGTAGCTTACAACATAGATCTTCAAACGCTTGCATCGCAACAGAATATAGTTGACATTGGTCTCTTAAGTGAGCGTTGACTGGGGTAACCAAGTGGTTATGGTTACGATCTAGCCCTGGCATTTTTTTAAAAATCAAAATTGGAGTTCTGGTGTCATTCAAGGACTCCAGTGTACCTACATATCATTCCCATTCTCTCTGGCAATGCTTTACATATTTTTTTTTATTTCTACCTTCATTAAATCTCATAGAACATTTTTTCCGCTTAGGTAGTAGGCTTTGAAATTGCAAAAAATAAATAAATAAATAAATCGATCCATCTGCTAATGCTCATACGTTAAATTTTTATTATTGTCTTCTTTAAAATATTTCTTAATTGTGATTACAGTTAATCTTGAAATATTTGATTTTTTCGTATGTTATCAAAATGCAATCAACTCACTTAAATCACCGTCATGACTAAATACGTAAACCATTCTTTTAAATCGAGAAACTATAGAACGCAATATTCCCATTCCCCTTCCTCGTCTTTGGGGTATCTTCCTGTGGGCCGGAAGACCCTCAGCTGCCACATGCCCTTATGGCAAATCAATACACCTCCCTCCGGGCCTTTCAACCCCGAGTGCCCTTAGATTTAATGCCCGCGAAACAATCGCTCTTTCGAAGGAATCCCTCTCACGTGACGTCATTTTCGATTTCGCTCATCATCCCCCTCTAGAGGGTCGATGAAGGCCCAAAATTTGGAACGTTCTACCAAATCTCTCTCCAGATGGGAAAGTTAGGACTCGCTGGAGGAGAATCGTTTGGCTATTTATTCCGTGCACCCCCGTGTACTTACAGCCCACGTTCCATCCGAAAAGGCGATCACCTGAAGAAAATGCATTGCTTTAGAAAATGTACATAATCTGAAAATTTCACGAGATAATGTTTTCGAAGATTGGCGTCGTTAAGATGACTCAATTTAAGTTTGCTCTGCCGGAGAGATGCTCGTTTTAAACTGCCGTGCTTTGTTTCGTATTATTCTCATTCGTTTATTTTGCTTTATGTTTGTATTTTTGCGATAACATTTTGGTCTTAAAATAAATGTCCTCGAATATGAAATAGTAATATTAGAAAGTCCTCCTATGTAATTCATAAGCCATTTTTCTCCAGTTTGCTACAATTTTTCTTTTTTTTTAGACAAGACTAGTCAATTTTTTTATATCGTCTGCTTTTTTAATTATAATAACATGAATTACTACTTTGAAGAAAACTACATACATGTTGTAGTAACAAATATTTTAAAAAAATCATAGTATATTTTTTCTCTGGGATTTGGAAATATACTAAAAATCGAAAATAACTGGGATTTCAGTTATAACTTATTAGATACAACAAATGTACATGAAAGTTTTGACTAATAATATTATGGACGCCTGTTGCTCGTTTCTTTCTACGCTTTTCTTATATCATTTGTGAAATGTATTCTTTTAACAAAGTTAAATGAAAACATGTGCGCAGTTGAAGTATTAATTATACAATTACAATTCATTTTAAAAAACAATTATTAAAATACAAATCAAAACTGAGTTTTCAAACTTACGAGAGATACAACATTATACTTACTTGAATATAATATAATCAAAAACTTCAATAGTCTTGATAATATCAATAAGAAACTATCAAAGATATAAAAGTAAAAAGTTTGGAAATAATTGGGATTATTTGTTATTTGTTTTAACAATTTCATATAAATTAATTTGGTGGCATACACAAGGGGCTTGGAGGTTCACCTTCCCCTCATAAATCAACAGATTTGAAATTTTTACGAGAGAGATTAAGCCTCAGCAGTTTCCTCTGGGTGTTTTTTGAAATGTTATCCTCCCATAAATGAGGTCTGCGTAATACTGAATTTTTTACAAAAATATAAATAAGCTTTCCCTAAAAAGAACTTATGCAATTATCTTTTTAACATTACTTGAGTGTAAAATTTATTCCTAATGAATTGTTTGGAAGAAATTAGACCGCACAAATTCAATTTATGTTAATTGGTTTGAATATATATGAGAAAAGATTTTGGAGAAGTTACCTAATTTACTCGAATCTAAGCACCGCCTTTTTTCCGATGTTAACCCTACTGAAAATCGGGTGTGGCTTAGAATCGAAGGGGAAAAAATTCAATGGGTTGAGTAATTACAGGTTCAGACATGTATTTAAAAGTTTATAATGCTTGTAAAATATCTAGATATTCACTTCTTATTAGTTCTCTTTTTAAATTTATTTTAATTTGGAAAAATTGGATATCGATAAATCATTTTACACTATTTTTCATTTTTCACAAAAATGTGCTAAGAATTCGAGGTGCTGCTTAGAGTAGATGGAGTATAGATGGAAAGCAGCTTTTGAGAACTGAATAACTTAAACTAATTCAACACACTAAAAGCAATAATACTGTAGTAAAATAACACATATAGAATAGTATTTCCTAAAATATATTTTAAATCTACATTTTTTTCGCCTATTCAATAAAGTATTTTAATTAATAGAATAACTAATTTAGTACATGATAATGTATTTAAATGCGCAGATATGAAAAATAAATAATAATCAGTACAGATTCATATTATTTTACATGTTATTTTAAAGAAGATTCAAACAGCACTTTTTTAGTCCAAAAAAAAAACAACAGAGAGGCGAGAAAGGGAGAGTATCCTACCATATAATTTCACTTTATTCCATTGTGTTCTTTCATTTTTGAGTTAAAATACATTTCAAATGTTGAAAAAAATACTATTTGTTCTAATATAAATGAAACATGAGCATATAACTATCTATCATTATGTCTTCATTTCTGCGAACTCAAATAAAGAACATACATAAATTTGTTCATGTAAGGTAAGCTAGTTACCCATGAAAAAAAAGTTAGCCAAACTTAGTGTTCTCCTGAAAAAACTTTGGCAAACATACCTTATCACATTACGAATCCTTGAGTACCCCACAACTAGGTCATTATTGCTGCCAAATACAGCTGACTGTCATTTTTTCCTCGTCCTTAACTTCATCAAAACTTTTTTTCGTGTAGCAATCGAAACATCCTCCAAGAATAACGAGGAAGGTCTTATTACTCCAGCAATCGTCCTTTCTTGACCACTGACTGCTTTGTTTCATTAATGGACCACGCAGGAATCCTCCTGATGCCCGCAGTCCCTTGATTTGGATGGATGTGAAGGGGTGTCTTATGGTAAAACAGAAATGGATTTCAACTTAATGAAGCTCCTCTTTTTCTATCATCTTAGACATGATTGGCCAGAAGGTACTGGAAGGGTAAAATAGATTTTTGTGGAACAGTTTGTTCCATGTTGCTAGTTTTTCCACTTTTTGCATCCGAAAGTAATAGATCATTTGGGATTGATTTTTATGCATCAATATTAAATTTATTCGCAGCAAAACATTGTGTATATATGAAGTGAATATCTGCGGAAACTATGAACTCACCCATTCCTATTTTGTTTGGTATCTTATGTAAAAAAAATCTGTATATTTCGGGAAAAGAAATTCCGAATAAAAGATACATTGTATCCAAGGTAAATAGAGCAATTCAGGACATTTAGATCAGCCTCAATCTCATAAAATTTTCCTTAATGTATAAAATTATGCTTATTTTATTTTAATGAAATCATGTCAATAAAAATAGAAAAAGAATGGCAAGGCACTCGACTTATTTTGAAAAGTCAACCACAATAATTATGGTTATCGATCTTTAATACAGTGATGAGAAAACTACGCCCCACATAAAAGATTCAATTTGCATGTACTCGACTTATTTCGAAAAGTTAACCATTATAATTCAGGCTGTTTTCATTTAATGATGTGGTGATAAACTACGGCTCATTTTGATGTTCAATTTGGTTCACCGAAGATTTTGTGAAACAGTTGAATAAAAATTTCAATTTTAAAATTTTTTCCCCTCAAATTCATTCAAGAGTGTGATTTACTTTTAGCATATGTGTAAAAACCTCGATACGAATTTGGCAAATAAAAATTATATAGTAAAAACTTATTAAAAAATAAATTTAAAAACTCTTGTATTTACAAAAAAAAAAAAGTTAAGATCAACTAATTACATTTTGTTTATTGGTTCAATATATACGAGTCATTTTTTTATACTAAAAGTAAAGTTCACAAAGGATGTTCTATCTCCTCAAAAGCGAAATTAACTATCTTTTTTATCATAACCATATAAATGGATATTTTGATTTCATCATTTTTACTTCCGGGAACAACATTTAATAGAATTAACTTTAAAATCAACTTTTTATAAGTTTTTATATTAGAATAAGACAATTTTGTTTTTTCAAATCTAAGTTCTACAATTGTATAGTCTCATTCCATTTTAATAACTAATTTTCTCAAAATAACAATGAAATACAAAAGTATTAAAAATGTAAAGGGATATCTCACGAAGTTTTCTTCTTAAAACACACTTGGAAAAATCTTCAAATTTACAACACATTTTAGCTGTTGACTTATTACAGAAAGAAAATGATATGTAAATGAGAGTAATTACTTAAGAGTAGTCGATAACCCCTATATACCGACAATATTAAAATGAGCCATTTTAGAAAACTGTTTCTCAGAAATTGTTAAATATAAAAACTTCAAATCTTGGCTGTATAATAATTAGGTGTTTTTTATTTAAATATTGATAAAATGTTTCAAATATATTGTTTACTTTTTTCAAAAAAATTCATCGTAAAAGTATAGCTTTGAAATTTGTGAAAATTGCCATTTTTTTACGATAACTGCTTCTGAGTAAAATATTTTGGGAAAATCTCCAAGAAAGTAGATCCATTATATATAGTTACATATTATTTATGTGCAATAAAAATTGCAAGTAGTTTCAATCAGTATTTTCTGTGAAAAAGGTACACGCACTTTGAATGCAATCATTTTGAGATAATTGCATTTAAAAAGGCACTTAATCACAAAAATAATGAATTACAACATGTATTTGCCCTATTTCATCGAACATTAGTATCTTCTTATTTTTAAGCATAAAATAGGAAACAAAAAAGCCTAAAAAGGTCAGAAAATACATATATAGTAATTTTCAGTTTTTGTTCAACGAGATTTTTTTTAGCATTTTGCATCAATTTTCTCAAATATGTATCAATCACTGAATTTTTTTAGTTTTGATGCATAAATATCAAATTTGACCTTATAACATCATAAATATAATGTAAACATGTATCAATATGTAAAAGTCATGATTTGGGAACATGTGATTTCACGACGTTAGAAAAATTTAATTATGGATTTGTATGTTTCCATGTAAACACAATTTCTAAAAATTTCAAAATTCAAAATTTTCTCTAAGATGTACAAAGGATTTCTAAAAAAAGTCAAAAATAAAACTGTTTTTATGTTTTTAAATATGAAATTGGTGTATTTTTATGCATGTATTAAGCTTCTCGCAACGACAAAAAGCATTACACATCTGAGTTGTTGTTAGTTACCTATTATTGTAATACCTTTGAATATTAAAGCTCAAAAAATTGTCTGAACAATAAATAAACATTAATATTTGCAATTAAGTGAAATATTTAAAATATATTGTTTAGTTTTCTCAAAAACATGTAACATAAAAATATCACATAAAAAACATAAATGTAACATAAAAAATTGACATTTTTTGTCACGATATATGGACTCCAGTCAAATATTTTCGGAAAATCCCCAAAAAACTCACATGAATATATATATAGTTACATATCATTAACATGGGGTAAAAAATTCCTTACATCCATACATTATATTCTGAGAAAAACATGAATACAGTTTTAAAAACATCATTTTTGAGAAAATTGAATTTTCACTATAAAGTGCCACTTTAACGAGATAATTTCTAGTATTACATCAATTCTGTATCAATTTTTGAAGAATTAGTAGCTTTCATGCTTTACAGATATCAAAGTTGTACATAAAGCAACATAAATATAATGTGAAAATGTATCAATAAGGTTTTTGTATGAATATGAGATGGTATGTAAAAATACCTGATTATATATACGACGTTTTGAAAGTTTTGCTTTGATTTTGTAAAGTTATCATTAAGTTTTGTTGTTGCAGACAGTTTCTAAGTTTTAAACTTCAAAAAATACTCTAAACTGGACAAATTTTTTCTAGAACAACCAAAGTAAAACTATTTTTATGTTTTTAAACATGAAATTTATGTATTTTTACGTATGTAACAAGCTTCTCGCAAAGACAACAATTATCACATTTGATTTGTCATCTCATACCTTTTTCTCAGAAACTATTAAACATAAATACTCAGATTTTTATTGTATATCAATTAGACTTTTATATTTATACTGAAGTGAATTTTTTAAAAATATATGAATTAGTTTTTTCAAAAACAAACTGTTAGTTCACCGAGCATTAATATTATGAATTTATTGAAAATTGTTACTTTTTGTTTTATCTGCTTTCCATTTTGATATTTTAAGAATATTTCAAAAATGTCATTTCAGTATACGCAATTGAATTTAAAATAAATAGAGTATATGCATGCAGTGCATTTACACATTTTTAAAAATATAAATTTTAGAGAACAGAATTTTTTATAAAAAAATCTTACCTTATCAAAAAAAATTGTATCCTATAATTTTGTTATGCAAGGTAATGAAGGATAGGAATCTTGGTTCCCTTTCAATTTCTATTCATTTAATGAATGGTTTGAAATGTCTTTTACTATTGTTTAGATGAAAAGCAGGGGTGTTTTACATATGCAATATTTTAACAACTATTGCCTGTTCAGTATCTATATTGTTTGCACTAAAGGCATTTTCATTTCTGCCTTAATCTCATTTTCAAGCTATTGAAATAATTTTATTATTATCATTTTTCCAAATTGCACAAACAAGTTATTATTTAGAAGTATACAAATTTTGAAAGGAGAAATTTCACTATTTGTTTCTATTTACACTACAAAAAAAAATTTTGTACAGGAACTAAATTTCAAATTAAAAGTAAATATTTTCATCATTTTTACAAACTTCGCTCCAAAAGGACGTAAACAAACTAACAGTTAAAATTGCAGCTAAGTTTCATTTAATCTACAGTTAGTTGTGTATGATTAAATGAAGTTTTGTGGAGGCTTTGCAAGTTCTCAGATTTAAAAAAGTCAATATTTTCACTAAATCTGTCAAAGTGAGCTTAACCGGGGCAGCTGATTATTTTTTAAAAGTCATTCTAAAATACTTCTAATTTATATAATGGCTTGTATGTTACATCATTGGAAAGGTAATGATTTGGAGATTTTAAAAATATCGAAAACTCAAAATCGATTTTCAAAAAGTTTTTACCCTACTGACTGCTCTTAAAGTGAATTGTGAAGTAGTTGTAAATAATGTGAAGGCTGCGGCAGTTAACCATGAGTTCGAAACTGGTTTTAACCGAGTTCTTGTGTTTCTTTAGAAGAAAGACTAAAGATTTCTTCACTTAAAAATTACCATTTAAATTTTATCTGTCCTAATAAGAAGTCACTCAATCAAAGAAGCACCGTAATTTAAATCTTCATAATTTAATTTCACGCACAGATTTTCTCACCAAAAAAGCTAAATTGAATAAATTAATAATTTTTCAACAGCCATAATTGAATCAATAAATCTACAGGTTAGACAAGTTTAAATCATCGCGTTTAAAAACTATGGGTATTTTTTTCTTATGATTTGTGTTTGTTTATTTGACTTTACGAGTAAAGTCGTATTTAATTTACAAAAAAAAATGGAATTTAAATAAATTAAAACTATATTTCTCAAACTAATTTCGTTTATGTAGTACTTGATGAGAAAGCAAGCTATGTAAAAAGTAATAAGAACGGACAAGAAAAAACAATCTGTATTACTACGGACAAGTCCACAAACTGTAGCACTAAGGGCATGGAAACAAAAAGAAAAATATTTTTTATGTGTACGAAAACGCTAACTATAGAGAGTACCATGGATACGCAAAATTTCTAAGCACAGAAAGCGAATAATCTTGAGAAAAAATTATTTTTGATACGCATTTTTGAAAGAACACTTTTGGTGGAAAAGTGTTCCTAAAAAAAATTCAAAACAATTGCTTGAAAATTTTGTAAACAACTGAGGTAGATCCAGAAATCCACATAAGTAGAATCCGAGGCAGAAAAAGTATAGTTATATCTTACAGTAAAGTATTTATAAAATAAAAAAATTCCAGAAAAATTAAAGCCTCTAAATTGTTTATTACGTAAAACGCTATTATATTCGTTTTTTCCAGCATAAGTGTTTTTAGCATACCAATAAAACGACAGTAATTTGATGAATCACAATATGATTTAAGAAATGCATACTCGTTAAAAACTGGGAACGCCATTAATAACTTTCACATTTTCCATCGCAGCTGGAGGAAATTGGTAACACTGCCAATGACCCACAGAGAACTAAATTGTAATTTTAATGAATTAACTAACGTACTTTGTATAGTTAATTAAGTTCAAAAGATGATTTTTTTCAAATTTTCGAATACGGTACTTTGCAAAATTAAGGGAATGCTCTTAATAGATTTTGCTCCAAATTTCCCATAAAAAGCATCATTAGTTCTGAGGAAAATAGAGAAAAGCTCTAATTCTTCTGCGCAAATTACTTATCCTATATTTCCAAGTATCTTAATAACGTGTGCTAATATTATAAAAGTAAGATACATAAATAGTTATATTTTCCATTAAATGTCGTCATTTCACTGATCGTTTCATTCCAAAATTTAATGTTTTCTATTGTATGGCTAAAAAGAGCAAATAAAATTCGATTTAGAGATATCATGGCTTGCAGGATCCAAAAACATAAAGATTGTACACCACATAACGAAAAAGTCGTGCATGAAAAATAGGACCAAAATCTGTAAATGATGCACACATATAATGATTTTTATTGAACTATACTACGATTTTTGGCAATGAACCTCGTAACTTGAATCAAAATCAAATGAGAAGCACAACACCTGAGCTAGCACCATGCTGTGCAAACTTCTACAATACGACCAACGTGAGGAGTTTTAGCCTCGACATTTAATGTACCCTCTACATGACGGATCTTTAATCAAACTAGGAGTCAAACCCACGTCTCGACAATGACAGGCACAAGTCCGTGTCCATGCCAACCCGGTTACCATAACCACATACATTTGTAGAAAATGAAACTACAATACAATTTTTACAATGCAGGAGTGGCTGGAAAACAAGGTCTCTTTTGTATCGTTTAGGAAGTCCATCAACAGCAAACAAAAATTATTTCCCTCTCTCTCTCTCTCTCTCTTCTTTCCACAATTCAAAAACAGCAAAAGAGGAAGAAATAAAAGTGCTCAATGGCTGGATTAAGGAGGGATTATTTCTCGTGTTAATCGTCTAAGACGAGAAAACCACAAGTCCCTGAACCAGAAGGAAGGAACTTCAAATGACCTTGCCCCAAAAACCAAAACACCATTGGATGACCCGTCCTCTAGACACTCAGTGTCAAAATTGTAATGCTAAAAATTCATGTTCATAATTTTATCATTTAATTGTTAGATGATAAATAGTTAGAGTGGCTTTGAAAAATAACATTACCCATCACATGCTTTGTATGACAGGTTTTTTGTTTGTTGTTATCATAAAATAATTGAAATGTTTAGTTTATTGTAATATTCCATTTTGTATTTCAAAAGATTGCTTATATTTAAATGAAAATATCTGAGTTTAAAATTCATGTTTTTATTTTTTTAGTTGTTACAATAAAACTCACGTTACGTTACAAAAAATACTCACTCCTTTGAAAGTCATAAGTTTTTACTTAAGATGCTTAAATCTAAATTTCATTTTTGAAAATTTAATCTCATTAAATAAAATGTAAATTTAAAAAAAAGAAACCAATAAAATAGGAAAGAAAAATACCTAATAAGACTCTAAGAAAAAGATGTTTGAAGTACGTAATCTAAAATAATACTTGATGGAATTTTAAATATGTAAAAACCTTCGACGGGGTCATTTTTTTCCACACGTAAAGGAAAAATTCAAATTAAACTTGTGGGGAGCCTCATATTCAAGATATTATAATGTCTTAGGCTGATTATCTTTATTCTTTAAAAAAATATTTCTGCATAAATTTATTTAATTGTATGACTTTTAATTCTGATAACATTGTAAAATCTCACGGATTGAAATGCATAACTTATTTTTTGTCACAAAGATATTTTCAAAAAAATTAAATCTGATATAATTTTCAAAAAAAACAACAACGATGAATCGAAATATAAATTACAAAATCATAGTTATTTTATTTTCATGTATTCCACAAAACACGTTTACATTTTCTCATATGACAAATTTAATTTCCTAGGTTGAAGGAAATGCAACAAAAATAGCCGGGCATAATAAATTCAAGTTGTTACTGACACTTTCCACGAATTCTCTTTCCGGATAAAAGCCGTCCCTCTAACCTCTTTTCATCCCCTAGTGTAATCGGGATTCAAGGGGTAGCACAATGAATGAATGACACTTTAAAATGACTGCGGGTGAACGACATTCGTAAGAAGAGAGCAGTTTAGAGTCGTGACAAAACGCAACTATCAGCAGAGACAAAGGGGTGACGAAAAAGTAAGAAAGAAAGGAAAGAGAAGAGACAATCTAAAGAAGAAACTTGAAAGAAAAAAAGAAATACACACAGTTCCTAGAGAAGACTTAAGAGAGGCATCTTTCGACTGTTTGTTTAAAATGTTATAAATCACGTAACGTAAGGATCTTGAGCAATAAAATGGCGAACCGTGAGAAGGGTAAAACCCAGTCGCTTTTTCTCCCTTTGAAGGGAATTTATTTCGCGAACTCGCTGCTCGAAAATGTTTCAAGAATGAACAAGTGCCTCTCAGAAAGACAGCTTTTGTTTACGTGTTTCGAAGAAAATATCTTCTTTGAAATGTGAAACTAAAAAGTGAATATGCATAGTCTAGAATACTCAAATGTATCTTTAGCCAATTTGTTTTGTTTTCGACAAAATCTGAAACATAAAAAAAAAAAACACTTTCGGAAGCCATTTTGAATGAATATATATTGAAGCAAATGTTTATAAAACTGTATTTGAAGAAATTCGTAATTTCTATTATTTTGATTTATTTATTCATAAAATGGAATCAAAATTTTAAACAAATATCTGTTGCACTGTCATGGACAGAAACCTCCTCGGGGCAAAGTGTCATCCAAACGGATTATTGGGGTTTCCTATTCAATCTGCTTGGAATTAATTTCGGTTCAAAACTAATAGTGTAGTGGAGAATGTGTAGACAATACTCTACTACAACGGCTCACGAGTCTAGATCCCCCTCCAAGGCCCTTGATTTTTTTTTGTCGGTGGATTATAATCATATGTATAGAGTACGTAAAATTAAATTAAGTATCTCTTATTAATAATTATCTTTATAGTTAATACTAATTATTTATTCAATAACTATTTTTTCTGTTTTTTGTCCCCGAAAATCGACAAAATCGAAAGAATATGTTAGGTGGCGAATTGAAGCATGATACGAGAAGGGTGGACTTTCATCTCTGGACCTCCAAACAACCATCCCACACACTGAAAATTTCCTTTGTGCGCTCTACTGCTCTAATATTATATATTAAATTGCAATATTTTTAAACTTCAAGAAAATTTTAGCTAAAATTTCAAATTTAAGTTTCTTATTTTGAGTTATTTGAAATCGAACTAAATGAACAGTCCATACTTAAGCGATGTTTAATTCATATGCTAATATTTTTCACAGATTAAATATTATCTTTGCATTGCATATGTTATATAAAGTACAATTCGTTCATTGTGAAAGTGTAACGACGACAGTAACATGTAAGCGATTAGTCGACTAACAAAAAAACTTAACACTTCTTTTAATATAGTATCTAACTTTTTATCTCCTTAATTATCTCTTTAATATTATCTCCTTATTCTCCTTTTTATCTCCTTAATCTTAATTCAATCTTATTGAGCAATCGTCACTTTAAGATTTCCTTCTATTAATACTCAAAGCTGTGTAATTAAAATATTATACCTTTAATAACAATCTCACCTGTCTAAAGTATATATCCGCTCTTCTCCTAAAGCTATCCACTTATTGTTGCACAGAAAGAGTATCTCGTTACAAAATATACATGGATTCCTTCTGGCAGTACTATTTAAATTTGTTGTGTATTATTTATCATTTGAACATGATTTTTAAAGTATATCGATTATTTTGAATTTCTTAAACTATTATAAATTCCCAGTTATCAAAAAATCTCTAATGGGGCTCAAGAACAAGATACATATTTTTCAGTAAAGACACACCGAAAAATTTCATTCAAATTTCTGGAAAAATATCTAAGATTTCAAATAAAAGATTTAAATAATTTGTGAAAGTAATAGGCAATTTTCAGTAGCGCAATGATATTTCAGAAACTTGCATGATTTATATTGCTGTCATTTGAATCACCTTCTTCATTAATCTTGAAATCAATTAAGGAGTCTATGATAATGAAAAAGGGCATGACAATTTATATGCCCGTTGCGTTGCATAAAATTCAATCTATTTTCAAAATCAATTTCTAAGGTAAATAAAGTATTTTATATGCAGAAAAGATTGTATCTACCATAATATGTATATGTTGTTACGTAGATCGTGGTTCGTGTATTTTCCGCTATCAGTTTCTTTAGCAAAGCAGTTCCTTAAAAGCGCGATGAAGATTTATAGTCGGAAAACAATCTTTACAGATGCAGAATACAGAAGGAATTTCCAGGGAGATTCCCAGAATGTGTTTTCACACCTTCTATAGCGCTCAGACACAACTATCATTGCCTAAAAGTACAAGTACGTAAGGTAGTGAACTTTTCAACAGCCAAATACTGCCTTAGTTTCAGCGAGCGACTTCTATTTATACTCGTAGTCTGCGTAGTTGACTTTAGCTGTTTTTTTAGCTATTAGCTAAATCCGCTTACGTCATACATCGTGACGTAAATAGATTTCTTCGGTAATTTCCAGAAGTGTCCATATGATAGTAAATTCACCAAATTTGGTTGCCAAAAATGATGCCAATATTTAGCCAAGCCTCGATTGAAAAGTTCTATAACCTAAGGAACAGCATTGCTTACGGAAATTACAATTTTATCATAAAATAAAAGTTCAAGAGAAAGTAATATTAACTTAAACATCCAGATATAAATTATTTACACTATTTTAAGCATTCATTACACAAAATTCGTAAATATGTATATATATATATGATATGTTACTTTTTATTATGGAATACATCTGTATTCATTGTACACATTGTATTGTGTGTGTGGTATTTAAATAATAAAAAATAATAAAAACACTGTGTTTGTGTTGTGTGCTTTTTGTATGAGTATGTTAGTGTTGTGCTTCCTATAAAAACATTGATTCTTTGTCCTCAATTTGTCCTTAACACACTTAAAATTTTTTTTTTAATAATCTGGCGAAAGAAAACTTTTCTTCTCTCTCAAGTTCAAATTATTAGCAATTTAATATAAAAAAAACATTTTATATATATATATATATATATATATATATATATATATATATATATATATATATATATATATATATATATATATATATATATATATATATATATATATATATATATATAACACTGAAAAATATTTTACTTCACCCGTTTGGTTAATATACGCAAATTTTTAATTAATATGCATCGCAAAAAAAACAAAAAAACATACATAAACTATTTTGTTCCATTCCTGTTTTTATTTTTACCTATCTATAATACTTCTTTTTTTAAAAAAAACACCGCAGTCTCCCTATTTTAAATTCTAATCACTCAAGAGTGTTTTCTCTTCAAAAATATTTCCCTACTTTTAAATAATCTATCCAAGAACGAAGAATGAATAAAAATAATTACAGCAACTCCTTCTACAATGTTAGCTCAGTCTCATAAAAAAATATGAGCTTAATATGTAAGCTCTTCACTTAGACAAAACGGAAAAAATAAATTTGTCATCAAACTTGTTTCTCCCTTATTACTCGAAAAGATAGATAAATTTTTCTAAATTCAGAATAGTTTATTTTTGTTTTGTAAGCGTCATAGCTTACCTTCAGAAGACATATGCTTCCGTTAGACTCTCAAGAGTAAGCTAATTTACAAGAGAAAGAAAAAAAATGTATAGTTTAGAAGTTGCACCAGAAGAGATAAATAATTTCAAAAAGAAGAATAAATCTCACCTTCATTACACGTTACTTAAAACTACACATTCCCCATCCCTAAAGTTGTCGGCAAAAAATATTAAACGACTTTAACATCATACCTAATGCCTCCTCACTAGGCATTGCGTTAAATATTAATTAATAAAAATATTTTCCGCTCACTTGCCAAGAAAATTAACGATAATTGCTAAATCGCTAACATGTTTAATTAACAGTAAAAGTCTAACGGTTAATGATTTTCGTGTTATATCTTAGGTGAAAAAGTATGTTTTAATTAATAATAATGAAAAAAGAACAGCGTCTTTTTGGACGAGTACAGTATGTGGGCTATTTTTTCCTCCGTCTTCAATTTTCTTTCTAGGGCTGGATAATTTTCGATTTCTGATTAGAGTTGCATGTGTAAAATAGTAATTTTTCTTTTTTTAAAAAAAATACACTAAGAGAAAAATATTTTTCTCAAAGTTTTGTGGTATATAATTCCGATTATATAGCAATTTAAAAATCTTTCAATTTTCGTTTAATTTATGTTTATGATGCTGTAGAATTAATTTTTAAACGTCTATTTCAGAAAATAAAATCATTTTTTAATGTCTAACCTATTTGTATTATTTCTACCTTGACGTCTATTCAGAAGTTTTAACAAGAATATATATATATATATATATATAATTTTATACTTTAAAAGAGAGAAATACCGAAATTCTTTATATATTAATTTTAAATTCGGTATGAAAAACGATTATATTTATGTAGAAAAACTTTTAGTGCTTGAAATAGGTTATATTTTTTTAAGCTTAGTCAATTCTTGAAGAGTTAAAGTTGGAGATTACGGAATTAGAGAATTGTGTTTTTTTGTGATACATTATTTCTAAACCAAAAGAATAGATCATTTCAGATGAATTTGAATTGTTTTAAAAAAGTATATTACAAATAAGGCAGCAAGATTGGAAATATTAAATTGATGGTATTACGCTTCTTTTTTAACAATTTTAGCAATTTTTTTCTGCTTATTAAAAATGCTAACTAAAATAGCGACGTCGGAATATTAAATATTAATGGTACAATGATTTTTTTTAACAATTTTGGAAAATTTTATCTGCTTAGTAAAAAATGCTAACTAAAATAGTGAAGTCAGAATATTAAATTGATGTTATAACACTTTTCTATCTGAGAAAAGTTTTCGGTTCTGGGTCTTATTCTTTAACATATATGAAGACACTGCAGCAACCTCTTTAGCAAATCGAAAGCAGCAACGGAAAGGGATAAAAGCGCTCAAGAAATGGTCCGACTCGAAATCACTTTTCGTCCTAATCATCAAACGCGTGTACTTCAAACCCAAAAGTAGCCAGTTCAAATCAATTAGCCCCCAAGGTCACAAAACGCCGAAACACCCTTAATGTTACAACATTCTGTATCTAACTTGTGAAGTACAATGTGTCCCCCGTCCATTTTAACAAATGTGGTACCGTTGTAAAGTTATCTGCGTGCAAAGCAAAAATTCTAATGAAATTGCCCGCTAAAAAAATGAACCGTTTTCAAAATATTGTCAAATTTAATTTGTGGTATCACAGAATTTATGGAAAAACAATGAAAACATTGTAATAAAGAGAACCATGTATTGTGGTTCATATAGGAAACAAGGGTGGTCAACATGGCAATCACGATCGATTTCAAATGCAGTTTCGGTCGATCGCTAGGGATTTATAAAGATCTTACCCCAACTCTAGAGTGCATGGTCAAAGGCACTGGATACGGTTATTATTTTGTGGTCAATAAAGCGATTTGTTTGCCAAGATAACTGCATTACAATGAGTTATATTATGTATTTTAGGACTATGAATTTCGAAACTTAAAACTGTACAGTAGATGCCCTCTCCTCCCACTTGAAGTCAATCGTCATATAGAATTTGAATAAATTCTATCTTTTGAATACAAAATTTGGCCACCCCTGATCCAGACACAATATCTGTAATGTCGGAAACTGATTTCTCGTCTGATTTTACAGAAAAATGAGAGAGTATTGGCATAACATAAGGGAAGGGGGAGGAATCTCCTTCGCACCCGACGACGTAGAATTAAAGAAGCGACATAGAAGCGACATTCTTAAAAACAATAAAACAGGCGTAAAGTAAAAACTCTCGAAGGGGCTTCAAAAAGCAATCAAAGAGAAGCTGGGAAAATACCCACAAAAAAGGTCAAAAAGCCTTTTTAGCTTGGTGAAAACGTTTATGCAAAATGTACAATATCAAAGGAAACCACGTTGAAAATTTCATGTAAATAATGTAATTCGAAAAAAATTATAATGCTTTGAATTTGGCCACACTATTTTAGAATTTTGCTGAGAACAAGCTTGTTAAGTAGTTCCTCAGTACGTTATTGGTGTGTCCACCACATGATTCGCATTCCGGGCACTGGATTAGAAGAGAAGGCATGCACCCTTCACATGTGAATTTGGACCCAGTTATAAGAGCTACTCGATGAGCTCGGAGAGAACAATGCGATTGTCGGCAAACCAGTTATTACCAAATTTCTGTCTGGTTACTTGTCACATTTTGGAGAGCCAATAATTGATCGAGAGGCAACCGATATTGAAAAAAAATAACTCAATCTGCGTTTATTCACAACTGCGAAAACGTGGATAGAAAATGAGTTCTTCGGGTCTACGGACATAAAAATATGAGCCATTGTAGAAGATCCTTAAAAGAAATAGAAAAAAGTTTTATAACCTTGCACACATAGTCTACGGATGATTATTCTACATGACTTACAACAAATGGTTCTTTTTACACATAATTGTTTCCCTAATATGCACTCATTTGATGGCATATCTAGTAAATGGTTCATTTTCAAAGGGCAGTTCCATAAAAAAAAATTTCTCGAAGAACCAGTACTTTTTTGACGGTGCAACGGTTTTCCAAATTGGTGGGTGAACACCAGTACATCTCAAATACGATTTTTCAGTGACTTATCTTTTGAGAAAATTGCACCAATACAGGAATTTATATATTTTAAAATAAAAAGAAACAGTGCATTATAGTTGTAAATTTAATTTCTTATTTAAAGCTATATTGGAGATACTCGTAATTTTCCCGCAATTCAAATTAAAATATTCTTCCAAATAAATATACCTCTGAATTAATAAACTCCTTAAACACATTTTAAAGAAATGGATGAACTCGGAATTAAAACAGACAAATTATTTAATTAGAAAATGAATTAGTCGACTACAAATGAGTCTTTTAAGTAAAAATAAAATAAACGATTAAGGGGAAATAAGAAATATAACTCAAATGCAGAAGTTAAAGGCACATGGCTATTCTTTTTAAAATTCAAACGCATTTAAATAAGCTTGGAAGTACCACGTCTTCCTGGCCAACAGCTTTCTAAGCAATGCTTGACCGGAACAGATTTTGCATTTCCATTTCGTTCTGAAATCAAATTCATCCTTTCGGAAACCAAATTCATCTTTTTTCAAATCGAGTTCATCCTTTTATAAATCAAAATTTTCTTAAGAAATTCTACCTTCAGAGTGCGTCCTTTCATTTTCGGGAATAAAAAGGATCAATCTTCAGCCTCGTGAGGCTGCTTTACCGCCATGCATCGCGAGGTTGCCTCTATTCATACAAATACTTCTTAGACTAAAAGTTGGGGCATGTTTTTGTATCGAATGGACTCAAAATCAAATTTAATTCATATTTACTCTATACTAATTTACAAAATGCTTATTTTTATATTTCGATCTTAAAAGAAGCATCTAGATGGAAAGAAGCTACACAAAAATAAAATTACAAAGGGAATTTATAATCTTTTTAAAACAAAGTAATACTGTGCAGCAAGTAATATTTTCTTAACGGGATATGGTACAATTAAAGCAAATTTTTTTAATTTAAGAATTTTGAATTTTTTTGGTTGCCTCCTATGTGTGTATTTATTCTATGTAAAACAGATTCTGTGCTCAAAATTTCATAAAAAGCTAGCCATTTAATTTTAGTTAATTTAAAATTTGTGAAGTGATTTTAAAATGCTGCTCCTCCCCTCACAAAAATTTATGTACACGTATCAAATTTGATTTACAAGTACGTCAAACTGTGTATAGCAAAAGCTGGTATGGATTATGCGATAACACGATCGGAATTTGTACAATACTTCTTTTTATGAATGCTTATTGAAAATTCCTCAAAAATGTATAAATTCTTTTTAAAAAAATAAGTATTGCTTTGATTTAAAAATGCAAACCAACATTAGTTACAAGTACTATTAGCAATAGGTAAAAAAAATCCAAAGCATTGGGCAAAATTGAAAAAAATGCCTTAGCATTTTAAATAAAGACAAACTAGTTATTTTATCTTTTTGAGATAAGTTTAAAGTTTTGAATTGCCATAGAGATGTGAATAAAACGAATATAAAAGCTATCATTATTCTGTGTTTTTTAAGTTTAGAACTTTCAAATTTTGTGAGATTATAGAAAAGTGTATAAAGAATTATTTAGGCTAAAAAAAATTAGATTTGATTTTTTGACCTATTTTTCATTTGAATCGTACTGCGTCCTCTTAAAATTGAGAGGAACTTATAAGATGCTTCCATTAGATACTGTATTTTTAGGTACACCATTATAAAATTATCCCACGTAAAAATAAAGACGAGTACATATTTAAAATAGAAAGTAGATGTTTGGTGCTAAGATGGTTAAAAAAAAATATTTCCGCTTACGCTTATCACTTTTTTTTAATAGTTAATGGTTCGCCGATATATATTCGCCTTCGAGAACCACCGATTTGTTTTCATTTAACTCACACACTTCGAAATGATATAAAAACCACTGTTAAGAATCGAAGATAAAAATAATATAAGTGATATAACTTCATCTTAAAAATACTTCAAAATATAAGTCTCGCTGAGTGTTTTTTTATGCTAGCCTTAATATACATTACAAATTCGTACAATTTTTACCTGATAAAAAAATTGCAACCATATTAAGGTATCTCACATGTAAATATCCATATTTTTTATTACATAACTTGTTTTACTTATTACAGATAACTCGTGTTCCTTTTTTGAAGAGATTTTCCTCAAATGGATGATTAAGAACTACATCTTCTACTTTAATGAGAATCACTTTTCAAATATACAATCAAGTGAAAAGAATAAATTAGAAATATAAAATATGTGTGAGATTCTATGACATATTAATACAATAATTTACTTATCTCACTCCAAAAATACTCTTAAAAAAGATAATGTAAATAAACTCCTTTTCAATTATATATACATTCAGTGGTGCGCACAATACACACGCAACATATTCCTTCGATTTTGTCGATTTTCGGGAACAAAAACAGTAAAAAAGTAATTATTGATTAAATAATTAGCATTAATTAATAAAACTAATTGTTATTAGCAAACAGTTAATTAAATTTTACCTACTAAATACATAGGATTATAATCAATCGGAAAAAAATCAAGGGATTTGGGGATGGAGTCCGGATCCACGACCCCTTGTGTGCACCACTGTCTATAAAACTTCCTTGATATTTAAAACTGAGTATCCCTCAGGTCTGGATTAAGATTTAGACATACATTTTAAAATGCAGAGTTGTAATTTCCTCACGTTTTTCATTAACTTTAATTTAGTCGTCTATTTTTATTATTAAATCTCTCAAAGCTGACAGACAGTATATGTTCAGTGTAATCGTAAGCGATTGTAAAGCGCCCTCTACAGCTCATAGTGATTCAGTGTATCCTTAGACTCCAACAAGAGAGGATTCGATTTGAGACGAGTCATTTAATAAACAACAGTACACTGAAAATTGAGCGAGACTCTCCTTTGAGTATTTTTTCTTTGAGGTAACTGAGCTATCAGTATAATTAATTTAAATAAATACATAAAAATATTGTTATTTAATAAAGTATGTTAATTGAAAGGTAATGGCAGAAATACTACCGTACTCGAAATTGAAATGAAAATGTAGAATTCCTATAATAAGTAAAGCGATTTTATGTTTAGTCCTTAAAAAACACATGAGATTATTTTATATACACTCAGGAGCATTGAAAATAGCGACACAAGAAGGAAGCTAAGTACAATCGCGAAACTTTGCAAATAAGTACAGCGTATGGTGATATGCAAATGATCCAAGTTTTGTGCCAATACGCCCAATACGCATGCTCATACACGCCGAGGTGGCACTACAATCAGGAAGAGGGTGCTATATAAGCCAACGCAAATTCGAAGATGCATGAACGTGACGATTACCCGCCGATTGTAGGAAGACTTTGGTGAGAGAACCATGCCAGGTAAACGTGCTAGAAGACATTTCTCACAGTTAAGCGAGTTTGAGAGAGGCCTGATCATCGGGATGAAAACTGCAGGCTGGTCGACGCGCCGTGTTGCTGGCCAGGTGGATCGTTCAGAGTATGCCATTAGAAATTGTTGGGAGCAGTGGACACGAGAAGGTACCCACTTGCGGAAAACCGGGTCTGGAGTGACCAGGAAGACCACGAGGAGAGAGGATCGAAGAATCGTGCGGCAAGCACTTGTGGACCCCACAGTGACTCGTTCAACGATACGAGCAGACGTAGGCGTAGCAATTGTTCCACAAACAATTTCCAGACACCTTGGAGAAGCAAATCTTAAATCTAAGCACCCTTTCCGTGCACTCCCTTTAACACCGGAACATCGGCAACTGCGCTTACAGTGGTGCCAAGCCAGATCAATGTGGAATGTCACAGATTGGTAAAAGGTTGTGTTTAGTGACGAATCCCGGTTTGTTTTGGAAACAGATGATAACCGTGTACGGCAGTGCTTCTCAAATTTTCAATACTGGCACCCCCTTTTTCAATCACAATTTTTATCGCGCCCCCCTTATACATTAAAAATGCACTTTGACGCTAAAGCTACAATACGAGATCTTAATTATAAACCATACAAATTAATAACATAAGTATTAAATTTTGAATACTATTTTGAGCAAAATAAATAATAAATAAATAAATAAAATAATAGGATAATTATTACGTTATTTTTCCTTTCTCTAATTTTTAAATTGAACATATTGCAAAATGCATTGACTGCTTAGAAGACAAAATATGGATATCTGCTAAATATAGAAAAATAACTCGGAGGGTCAATTTCTAATCATAAGCATTCCTTATAAAAACTTTGCTTTGCAAGACAAGCCCATGGAAGTCGTTAATACCTATTAAACTTGTTCTTAATTTAGCATTAATTAATTAGTTATAAAATACTGTGTGCAACACTGATGCATTAAAAGTATACCGGCTTAAGTACTCGCTCTTTGCAAGAGTTCATTTATATGAAAATAAAACATTCTTGATATAATAGCTGTATTGTAAGGAGGGTAAAGCCAAGTGCACGACAATGTTTTTAAAATGTAAAATGTTTTTTTTAAATGATTGCTCAAATTATAATTAGTTTTAAGCGAATTTTAATTTTAAGCCTCACAGAATTAGCATTTATAATTGATGTTAAATAATGAACAATAATATAAAATTCCGATGAAGAATAATTGTATTATTTTTAATATTTAAAGCAAAAAGCCTTCAACATGTTTTAACTTGGGAGCAGGCGCGCAGTAGATACGGTCTCGCGGGGTTATTGAGTCAACCCAATCCTTCTTTTTTTATAATTATTTTATTGTACACGATACAAATCGTAATTCCAGTGAATAGTTTAATTAAGAGAAAGTTTACTTACCTACTTTCAAGGACTTTTCAATTTTTCTTTGGTAACAAATAAACAATTTTGCCAAAATTAACAATTTCGTGATCTGTGTATCCTGCGTGACCACTTCCGGGTAAAGAGTGTATTCATTATGATAATATGTATGTTACTGCTAAAAACAATTGTTATGTTTTATATGTTTGAAAATACTCGTCTTCGCATAGTAATCCATCAATGTGTGTGCTCTCCGTGGTTTTCCAAATATCATAAAACTGTTTTGCATGGACTTACAACTTCCTTAAATGAGAAATAAACACATAAGAGAGGGGATATATTTAACTGAACCAATAACTTAGAAGGTCAAACAAATTACAACTATAATGTGGAGCATTTAAAAAATAATGACAGTTATGAATTTTTTATGTTCCTGAATTTCTTCGATTCTGGATCTGGGATCTGTTTTTTCTCTGAAAGAGTAGAATGTTAGTTTTAAAAAAGAACACGTAATAAAAACTCTCTCATCATGCGATTACAGCAAATTAAATAAAATATTTTTTATTTGGTTATAGGATCAAAGATAGCCAATTTAGTGTTAAAGAATTTTTCTTTTATGACTTAATATCGCCTATAACTTAAATCAGAGTAAAAGTGCATTTTTTATTATGTCTGAAAGTATTTTTTTAATTCATTCCAGTAAATTAATTATTTTTTAATTTTTTTTTATTTTCGATTTGCTCGCGCCCCCCAGGGAGGCGCACCCCACAGTTTGAGAAACACTGGTGTACGGGTGTGGAGGTGCCTTGGTGAGCGGTACGATTCCCCCTACACTGTTCTACGTCACACTGCCCGCACAGCTGGTGTAATGATCTGGGGGGGCATAGCCTATGATAGCTGGTCCACTTTAATTGTGATGCGTGGAACCTTAACGGGCCAACGTTACGTTGATGATATTCTTCGACCCCATGTGGGACCTTTCCTAAATGGTCTCCCTGGGGCAATTTTCCAGCAAGATAATGCTCGTCCGCATACAGCAAGAGTTGCTCAAAACTTCCTACGTCATTTTCTGACTCTTGCATGGCCAGCCCGCTCCCCCGATTTGTACCCTGTAGAGCACGTATGGGATCAGCTAAAACGGCAGATGCCATCGTGTCAATCTGTACATGATTTAGAGTTGACTGTTCAAGATTTGTGGGCTCATCTGCCTCAGGACAACATAAGGTGTCTAATCAACTCAATGCCGGACCGTGGGGCGGCATGTATTGCAGCTGGAGGTGGTCCAACACGCTATTGAAGTTGCCCAGTATTAGTGTCGCTGCACACCCTGTATTCGTTTAATTGTCTCATTTTTGTGATCAAGTGAATCTCTCATCTGTGTCAGTATGTGTATTAAATTTCATTTCAATCCGATGCTTTCTTCTTGGGTCGCTATTTTCAATGTTCCTGAGTGTATATACAGTCTATATTTTTTTCATTTTCCATTAATGTTACTGTCTTTATAAATGAACCGTATTAATGCCTTCAATAGTCCCCGCTCTTTCTAATAACACTATTTTTTGAATTACCGGTACTGTGTTACATTCTTTAAAATCTAAAATAGTTTTTTTTTTTAAAAAAAATAGGATTTTGATTTGTTTAAACTAGTTTCTATAATACGGTAATTGCTTTCCGGAAAATTATATTATCCTCATAATTTTAATACTTTATTATTTCCATAATACTTCATCGTGGATTATGTACGATTTTCTCAAAATATCAATGAAAAGTAAATATTTTATTAAATTAATATTCTTTCCAATCCCATACGCTGAATATCTTTTAATCTATTTCAACAAAATATTTCCCCCAAAATATTTTGAAGATTAAGCACATACACACAAACCATTTTGAATTTCTTATTTAGTTGAATGGTAAAATTCAAAATTTATTACAAAACAATATTATATTCCGCCCAACACATAATTACTGTCCACTCAATTCAGAGAAAATATTATTCCCAGTAATGCCTTTTTAATCTAAACGATTTAAGGTTAATAATTCTATAATATTTAAAAGGAACTTATTTCGCTTCAAAGAAAATAACAGTTAGTATAGATAAATAGTTTCAAACACACACATGATATTGAAATTAAGTACTAAAACTTTTTCAGTATTCTAAAATTTTATGACCAAAAATTTGTATTGATCGTGGTATCTCCACGACAGTCATTGATAAATCTCGTAATTCATCATTTATAATTAAATATAATTTAATACTGAAGGAATTTTTAACAAGGCGTTTTTTCTGGAGGTTACCTGGGGTTTTTTTTAACATTACTAAAATTCTGAACTGCAACTTCCTCACAGAAGAAAGGTGTTATGTAAAAGAAGATTGACATTGAGTTCAGGAGACAACTGAACCACGCTGCACATAAAATTGAATATGAGCGAAATGAAGTAATATGCAGTAGTTTTTGATTGTAGAAAGGCGGTAATAGTTAGTCAACAATGCGTGAACTTGTTGTTTTTGTTGTTGCTGCTTTTGCAACCTGTCTAACGGTGTCAGATAGAGTTCCCCCTCAGGGGCTCACCTTCTTTAGGTGAGTACGGGTGTCACAATCCCGAGGTACCCTAGTGATCTTTTCCTTTTCCCAAGCGATTTACTATCTTTGGTAAAAACGGGTCTCTCGAACCTGGGGTACCCTAGTGATCCTTCTCTATTTTCGACCTTCCTTTTGTCATTCAATTTATCCTTTCTTTCTTTTCCCGTCTAGATCACAGATTTTCACAAATGTTTGGCGCAGTATAGCCAGATTTGGCTTTTGCGCCATAAAATCTCACATTCATTCATTCAGTCAGTCAGATAGAGGTCCTCGAAATTCATCGATTTGGTTAGCCGTGGCTTTGAGCACCACACAGGTGACAGTACTATTTGAATCGGTCCCACCCCAATCTTGAGGAAGAAAATTCTGGACATGGTCAAATGCCTCTTACTTCTCTTCTCTTTCCATCAACCTCACGAGAAGACTTGCGGGTCGATGGCTAGTTAGAGTACTTCCATACCGCACAAGCAATATACATTTACAATCATCTCTGTGATTCGAACCCAAACTCTATTCAGCATCTCTAACCACTATACTTACTACATTGAATTAAATATTTATGAAGAACTATTGGAATTAAAATCATCAGAAATCATCAAAGGTATTGGCATATTCAAAGCACAGGATAATGTCATTTCTAATTAGGAAGGTTTTGGGAAGTACTCTGACATTGCAACCGATGGAGACGAAGCAATAATAACAAAGTTTTGAGGCACAGCGAGACAAGCAAAACTCGTATAAATGCTACAAATTTGAGAAGGGGAGTGAGTAAAACCAGAGACACATAGAATGTATTGCATTCCTAAAGAATTTGGAAGCTGAATAGAGTGACAGTGAGTTGTGTTACGAAGTGCGCTGCGTAAGTTCTGGATATTGCCTACAACAGATATTGGGTTGAGAAACTAAGTTCTTAGTTTTTCAGAGATGGAAATATTGGGCATATGTATCATAAAAAAAATGAAGAAATGCATTTGTTCAGTCCATAATTATATCTAATTTTTGTCGCGAATGCCATCAGCCGATTGAGCACCTCCGCCCATGTTTTGATGTTACCCTCCGAATCAGTATATGTTGTATCTTCCATCTTGGTACGGCGTGCTAATGGCACCGTCTCGTAATAAAACAAATTACAGTCCAAAAGTCATATCGTTTTTGAATAAACACAAACATTGTCTTACGAACATTTGTTATTACATCACCAGTTTTTTAAATAATATTGCTTGCCTGACGAATTTAACATCTCATTTCTAAATGCTTTAAAATTCAAATTCCAAGGCAAAAACAAAGCAAAAATACCTTCTAGTCTTCTGGACATACTGAAGCCCAGTAAAAATTTTGATGATTGAACTTTGCAAATTGAACTAATGATAAATAAAACAGCTTACTTCTCATCTTGTCATCAATTGAAAAGAAAAAAAAATAACAACATTTAGAAACTTTCATAGAGTAATAATTGATATCAAAAAGAGTTCCAGGATAGATTCCAAGATGTTGACTTCCTAAAGCCACAATTTGCACTTTCAATAACCCCATGGAGATTGAAGTAAGCGAGATGTCATGAAACCTACAAATGAAAATTTGTGATGTTCAGGCTGACTTATTTAATTATGTAGACTAAAAAGTGCGATATGCCTGAAAAGTTTTGGTAACTTATTTCTAGAGAACATTTCCCCAACCTAATTAAATAATTTCTGTAAATGTTATTGCTATTTGTCAGTACTAATCTGAAAATTATTTTTCTGTCCTCAAAAGAGTTAAATCAAGAATGCAAAATCATATTTAAAGTGAAATCGATCATTCAACTTTGTCTTACTGAATTCACAGTGGACATTTGATGAACTTCAGAAAAGCAGCGACAATCTTTATATTGTTTTTCGAAACGTAGAGTAAAATTTTACGTTAAAATACTGAGTGAGTAATTCATTACACTTCTGTAATGTATCAGGTCCTCACTCTCCTATACCAAAATTTGATTAGCTTTGGATAACTGAAAATGTTGAATCACACTGATTCAGAGGATTAAATTAAATATCCGAAGGAAATACTCAAATAAAGTACTGTAGAAGAAAAATTTGAATTTCCATTTTTAAAGTTAATCGAAAATACATTTCCAAGCTGAACAACAATCAAATCTTCAGTCTGTTACCGTTATCATCAAACGAACTTCTTAAGCAGATTTAAAATTAGAATTTTTCTTCTGTTTCACCATTTACGTTAAAAGGGCATTTCAAAGTTCCGTACATAAACTGACAGCATATGAAAAAAATGGAGAAATATCCACTTAAATGCTCTCTGCAAACATATGGATTTAGCGCAAGATTAATTGTAAATGTCAATTAAAGATAGTGTATAGACTATGTGCTATCAAAGAGAAGTATCTCGTAAAGAGAACAATATTAACAATTTTGTTTTGTTTATTGCGGAAATTTTATTATCTTCAGAAGTGCATCCCTTTTAAATTGAAATAATCGAATGACTCTTCTTTACATAACCCATTTTTAAATTGGCCTTATGATTTATGTTACGTATTAATGGCTAATGCACTTTATTGATTTTAATACTTCTTCAAACAAAAGTTTTAACATCTTTTCTTTCTGGATTTTGATTTACGTGGCTTTTCAAACCAGGCGGTGATTTTTTTTCAAGAAATGGATTTATTAATTTATTATTTCTTTGTGACTGGCCGCGACTGCCGTCTCAAAGATTCAATTGTTTCTCATTGTACGAGACTAAATTGATGGGAAACTGCATTATCTTGGCATTAGAAATGGAAATGTTTCTCAAGAAATGTTTTATTTACCAAATGATTTAAGAACAACAGAAGAGCATCGCATATGAAAATAAAATACATTTAATATACGTTTGGTTACTTTAAGTTTCCAGAGCCCCCCCGCATATTTGAAAATAATCCTATATTCCCCTTTAAGCTCAATTTGAGTATCCTTCACAGGAATTTATCATTTTCATTTTTTTAAAAAATTACTTATGCATTTCGATAGTTTGCTTATGCTTACTTACGCCATGCAAGGTTTATATTCTAAGTAACAGGATGTATAATGAAGATGTTACAAAAAAATTTTAAATACATTTATCTTTAAAATTTATTATACCTTTTTCTAAATTTAAGAGGTTTTCCAGATTATAGAAGGTGGTTGCGTATTAGCTGGATTTTATTGGTTTACTAAAATAATCCAATTTAATAACGTAGGAGTTTACCACTTTTAGGATGCAATTTACCGCATGTTGAAAATAGAATAAGCCTACACTATATATTTTAATACTTGATGAAAAATAAAAAAATACCTATTGTTTACATTATACAATGAATTAAAAGATTAATATGAAAATATGCACTTTATTATACCCTTCTACTGTATTATTAATAAAAAATAAACAATATTTAGAAATAGTATTAATTTTTTACTTAAATCTAGGCATGTCATATTTATATTTAGCTATATTATTATGTAAATTTCTTTAAAAATATATTGATTTGTGTAAAACTTTTATCATTATGCCTTACATTATAATAATAATATACTCTCACTAATAAAAGGGTTTAAATTTTCTCCTTTAATTTAATATTTGTGATTGATCTATTTTTGTTTAAACGTGTCAAATTCTACACATCAATATTCAAGGAATATATAATCTATATTTATTTGGAGTTAAAATATAATTTTATAGACACATAATAATGCAATATCAATATGACATATTTTCAAATAATCTCTTTATACGCAGCAGGTTTTTGTGAAGAATTTGTGTGTGTGTGTATCAGTATTCAAATTACGTTTGTGGGTAATTTTTGAATGCCATGCTGTCTACCAGCCTATTGCAGTCCACGGTTTTCAACCAATTCATTTTTGTGTCCGTGGACGTACATCCTACGATACTTAATTCATAAATCGAACTGCTTGGATTTCTTTTCTAAAAGCAAATGAATGTTCACCCGAAACCTGACAAACGGGAGATACCGATTCTTTCACGTAGATTGCTAAAGGCCTCATATGTTTGCATGCCTTGAGTAAAGAGAGAGAGAGAGAGATAGCACATAATGAAGTTTAATTAAAAACTTTTTAAAAAGCTGATTTGATCGTTTTGCTTATCTATATTAACTTACACTGCTGGGCATAGAAAATACAATATTATGAAGATTAGGTTGTGCAACTAAGCAATTTTGAGCGAATATGATACAAGTAAATGAGACAGATGATCCGAAATGCAAGTTAGTCTTGTGGTTATAGAACAAAGGATAAAAATGAAACATATATTAGATGAACCAACAATCACTACTATCTGTCGTGTCCAAAAAATCTGAAATTTTTAGAAGTTCTATTACCCCAAAGAACCATGTAGCTCGATCTAGATCGAGGGCTGGTCGCAATATACTCATAATTTAGAAGCCCAATTAAATTATTAAGGTTTTCCCTTTCTCTAAAATTCAATATAACACATATTACTTCATTAAGACATTTTAATGAAAGGTTCTATTATTCATTCGATGGGTCTTTAGTATTATCAGAACTCGAAGCAGTGATTTGAAACACGATTTTCATGAATTACAATAAGAGCTTGAAGTGGTTCTCTCTTTAATAAAGCTAATTACGACGACAAAACTCTATTTTGATTGTATCGTGTTTATTTTTCGAATATTATACAAAAAAGTTACAGTTCTTTAAATTGACGCGTTAAAAAACTAATTATTTTTTCCAATTATCGAAAAAAAACACCGTATTGCATAAATTAAAAAGGATATTTTCTTAACTGAGACTTCCCATACGAATTAAAATCAATTCAAATACAATAAAATAAATAAAATAAAAATCGTCGTTTGGCGTCACTAGTCTACAAAACGTCTGTTTTATGTAACACTCGATTTTATTGTTATGCATAAAAATGACTTTTTGCTTCATATTTCTGATATGTTTTGTTCCCTAATAGCTTCAGATAAGATTCATTTATATGTTTTCTAGAGCAAATTCATTCCACTTACAAAAGCGCTATAAATAAGAGAAAGCATTATGTCAATAGCGAACATCGTATCGCATTAGTGTGGGGGTTACCTGAAAGAAGAGTAATTCCTAAAATACAACTTTGATTTATATTAATTACAATTATAATAAAGTTACAAATATCTAACTGGAGTAAATAAGCTGTAATCAATTACATTAATAATAGAAACCCTACTTATCAAATATATGTGAAGAAATGCAGATGCAAGGCTATCTTCTCTGGACGCAAATGACAGGGCTGCATGTCTTGTGCCCAATATACGCTAACAATTTAAAATACTGTTTTTACCTATACAATCCAAATCAGCATCAACGCAACTTACTGCTATTTTCCTCCTTGAATTCGATTCACTCTTTAAACAGTATCCTCTCATTTCTAACTATCACAGCTCCTTTACAGAAAGTGGTTCTCAAGCCAAAGAATGCATGGAAAGTACTTTCCTTTAAGGATTAGTAAAGGAACGCGAAGAGATCCTTTTGAACAATCGATTATTTTGAATATATTGCTTTGAGCTGCAATTATTAGTTATTGAAATAAGTTTTAAATTTTTATTGTTTGTAAGTTGCATCAATGATTAAAGTTTAAACCTATACTCAAATAAATGTACAACATTTTTTAAATTTGATTGGTTCTTGTACGTCGAAGAATCCATACGGAAAAAAGTATCTAAAAGTTACGCAAATATAATAAAAACAATCACGAAAAATTTCAAATACGGAAAAAATATATATTGTGTAGCATTTTCTACTTAAGAAATATTTGTGCCATTCTAATTCCATCCAATCTGCTAAGCGTGTATTAAAATAAAGGAGAAAACAGAACTTAGTTCTTCGGATAGCAAGTCTTTGATGAATTAGAAAATCGGGGCATCTGTTGCCATCCTCCCTAAACGTTTTTACTTTTCTTTTTTTAATTCTTTCCTTCTTTTGAGCTCAAATGTAACCAGATTGCAAAAATTTCCAGATAGGAGCTGTAGAAATGGTACTGAAGAGGAAGGGGGGGAAAAGAGGAAGAAGTAAGAAAAAAAAGTTATTTTATTTTCAACTGAAACCGTTCCTTCAGATAGCAGTTCCGTTAAAAAATCCTCTTTTCTCGGGACTTTTAAGTGGAAAGTACCTTGACGGAATTGAGTTTCCACCACTTGTAGCACCAGCAGAGTTTCATTTTGAAGGGAAGAGACGTATCCAATCATTTCAATTGATCTTTTTTCGCTATTCCCTGTACTTCTCCAGTCCTTCTGAAGTTGGGGATTCAATTCATTAAGGTTAGAAATGTCAGTTTCGCCAGTGAGAGGTATATGTTGCGAGAGAATCTATAACAGTTCTTTTTTTATTTTATTTCCTTTCCTTTTCCACACCGATTCCCTGTTTTTCCTTTTTTTTCGGTAGGGTTGGTTGAAAGAACTTCTGTTTAAAGCTTTCAACTAAAGCGCGATATAATTCAATCATTGGGTACTTTTTCGCTTCAAACTTTAGGATTAGGTATTTGCTAATAAATGGAATGTGTTCTTAAATTTGATGGGAACTATCAAATGTTGGATACACTAAGTATTATTTTTTGAAGGATAAAAAAAATAAACTTTCAACAAATAGGATTAATTCTTGTTATTTTAAATTTATGAATTGGGTTTTCTTCGAAAATGCTTTTTAAAGAAATTTTTGACAAGTTCAGTGTACATAATTTTCTTTCTCTTATTGATTTTCATTTCAACTGAATTAGCTTTACGTTAGCCTATTTAATTGAGTGTATTTTCTTACATTTGAAAACTACTTTCAAGCATTGTCTAAATTAAGTTATATTTTTCAAAAGTGATATTAAATTTGTTCTTTGCCTTAACTGAGTGACATACTTTGTGAATGTTTTTTTTTAAAAAAGAAAAGAAAGGAAAGACTAATTTCTTGACAAATACTTACTGAATAATTTTTTGCACACATTAAATTTAATCAGCACTTAATGGAATCTCAATTGGAATTTTCATCTTTAAGATATCCGACTACGTCCGGAACAGTGATTTTGCAAAAGCGCATAAATGGACAATTTTCATGATATTTAGTGTCACTTAGATTAAAATACATGTATAAAATTGTTTTAAGGACATTTTGACAAAAAAAACTTTATTTAAATACAATATTTTGTCAAAAAATTAACTTAGAATAATCTTTTTTTCCAAATGTTCTCCTTTTGTGAAAAATGCTTCTATTAGAATAATAGTTTACCAGTATATAGCTCAGAACTCTCTACAGAGGCTCAATTAGAATTTTTGAAATATATAACTTAGAAGTGGGTTTATTCATATTTTAAATGGAAATTATTTGATACTGTTTTCCTTGACAATTACTGCTTTCGAGTGTCTTTGTATCACACTACCTTGAAATGTTTCCAATGATTTTTCATAAAATTTTGTAATGTATTGAGAGAAACATTAGCAACAATATGAATTGCACATATTTCGATCACGATGTAGTCTGAATATGAAATTAATTGTTGCAATATTTAAACAACTATGTAAGTAGTTGAATGGCTTTTGCTTATTTTTTTCAATCTAGTTTGATTACATATATTTTCTTCTTCAGATTTATTTTTTAATACGAAGCTGTTACTAAACATTCGTAGGTATTATGAAAAACAAGTAAAAACGCAGATTAATATTCGTTCTAGTTAAGCACTCACTGTCTTGCCGAAACATTATGACCCCCCCCCTCCTTTTTTCAATGAAATTGTCTCGTCTGGAAAACGTGAAAGGATGATATTTAACTGCTTCTGAAGTAGTTAAAAATCATTCTTGTACTTTTGCGAAAAAGTACAAGTACTTGCTTTTTCGAAACAGTTTCAGGTGGATTTTTTTTGTGCTAAAAGGGGCTCAAGTTGTTTTTGAGTAGGTGTTCATAATGTTTTGGCTCTTTGGTGTATATTTACAATGTACTATTTTTTCCGTTCCACTATACATTTTTTACAAATGTGCTTACTTTATAATTACTGAGTATGAAAATCAACTCAGTTGCAACGACCCATTTAATTTTATTGCAGATATATTTTACCATCTTTGAAAACACTTCATGAAAAACTTTCCGAAATAAATATTCAAAAAGACACAAATATTACTTTAAGAACTATTAATTCTTATCAAAAAGTTGATTGTCAATTTAATATCAGTCAAAACTATTTTTGAAATGCTTCACAGTAAAACACAGCTCTCAATTCCGCTTTTTGCATTCAAGTTATGATATAAGCAAGAACAAAAATACATGAAACAAAGTAATCGATACATCGATGCGAGATGCTCCCTATGAATTTCAAATAACATCCATGAATAAACTTTATTCACATTTTTTCCCCAAAGGACCGCGCTCACTCATAAATCAAAATGGTTTATTTAGATATCACGATAATTCTTTCGCTATGATAATCGATTTTAAAATTCGGCATATTCGCATTACCATACAAAGGTCGTTAAGAACTTTCGAATATGTTTTAAATACCCTTCACGCTAAAATAAAGTCATTTCTTTCTTTTTTGTACTTATTTCGAAGCTAAATCTATGGGAAAAAATTGTTATTGCTTTAAAAAGAAATACCGAAATTTTGAGATTAAATGCAGGCTAAATTTTTATGGGTGTGGTTTTTAGATTAATGGTTACTTTTATGCAAAATGGTGGGTGGTAAGAACTTTTTTTTAAACTAAGAGTTAAGTATCATTTTTGCCAGAGGAAAGAAAATAATTTTCGTACAGGATCATCATTTTAGCATAAAAGGAGAAAAAAAGCGAACTATAAAAGCATATTGAATTTATTGGTATTATTACTGTTCAAAAATTAAAATCATTTTACTGCTGAATTATTTGTAAATACGTGATAAAAAATTTAAAAAAAAATCTGGGGGGTTAATATGCACTTAAGTACTCGCTCCTGGGGTGTAACGCGTTCTTATCTTTTAAAAATTTAAAAAATAATAATAATAATCTATTTTTTATGTACATCAAACTTACGAGAAAATGTATTCAACACATAGATTTAATACAAAATTGCTTAATAGTAGTAATAAATAACAAATTTCTTTTTTAGTAATTTTTTTAATAAATATAAAAAAATTCAATAATACATAGTTAGTTACCACTTAACCGGTTTGCCCGTTCATTGTACGGGCTACTGAAAATAGGCTGCAAACGGATTGCCTGTATGCTGTAAGGGTATGGATATTTTTTTCTTTCTTTGATTTGCGCATATTTTTATTTCTTATGGTTATATTACTTAATGCTAGTGTTTTGAAAACAGGGTACACACAGTTTGATTATGATACTAAAATGTGTTTTTCATCTAGCATTTTTTTGTGTGGTGAAGACGGGAAATTTTGTTTGATGAACGCAAGAATTTAGATCCTTAAATTTGTGTTCTATCGTATGCGACTTTTACACTCAGGCCGGTGATTTTTGAAATTACGGATAACACAATAAATAAAAACACTTTTTTTGTGAAAGGATGACTTAAATTTGGATGTAGATTCAGAATTGTCTGCAGATTATTAAAATCATTCATCGGGGAAACTCAGACACACTAAATCCTCAAACATTTGAAAAAGTATCAACTTAAAAGTTTTTCTAATATACATGAACTATTCTTCATAACAGGATAAATTCAAGATACATGAACATCTTGTATTTAGAAAAAGAAAACATTAAAGAGTTTTTGCGTTCCACAGTTGTAAAGTAAAAAATAGTGTAAAACCTTAATTTTTTTAAATTAAAAAAATCTTCTATTTTCTTATTCTATTAAGTAATTGTGCCTCTCTTTTTTAAACATTGTGGATGAAGAATTTGACAGGTTAAGTGATTAACAGTTACTTAAGAGACCTTTAGACTATTATTAATATTGCAATCAACCTAAAATTGATCTTGATTTCTTATAATGCATTTGTTTTATGTAATTATTTTAAGAGATAGTCTATGTTCGTTTTTAAAAAAAAATTATTTTTACTATCACTCGAGCTTGAATCTCATTGTATATGTTTCAATTGTGTTTGCCTTCTGTATTGATATGTTTCATTTAAAATTTGCTTAATTTAACCAAGAAATTGAATGCAGAGGTTATTCTCTTCTCATACACAGTTAATTCATTTAATATATTTTTAAAAAATTATCCTAATTCTGTTACAAAAATGGCATGAAAAAATTAATTTTACAATTGCAAAGTGGCATAAAATTAATGTTGTTTTTTTTTGTACATTCTTTTTTAAAAATTGAGTAGATAAACAGGAAAAAAATGCAGATGTTTCATGTATAAAATATCTTTAAATTTCTTTAAGAATAAAATATCTATAAAATATTACACTTTATATTATTTTTTATTGTTACTTGATTTATTTTTTTTTAAAAAAGCATTTTAATACTGAATAAAATAATGTATTAAAAAATAAGATAGTCTTTAGATTATTTATTTTTACAAGATGATGCCTGCCTTCGGGTTGAAATTTTACGCAAAACCATTTTAGAGATAAAAATTGAAATGCAACCTATTTTTCAACACAAAAATTTAAATATTCAAATAGACAAATTTAAATATTCTAAAAAACCACTACCTAATTTTAAAGAAGAATAGATAAGGTATTTTTATT
This sequence comes from Trichonephila clavipes, assembly GCA_019973935.1. Classification (NCBI taxonomy): domain Eukaryota; kingdom Metazoa; phylum Arthropoda; class Arachnida; order Araneae; family Nephilidae; genus Trichonephila; species Trichonephila clavipes. The sequence continues at coordinate 355,887 of BMAU01019141.1, read as the reverse complement.
TGTAAAACTAAACATGTTTGCATACATTGCGAATTAACCCCTTAAATGCCAGCGGCGTATATATACGTCTCACTCTACCAGTGCGTTAAATGCCCCAGATGTATACATACGTCTTTCCAAATACGATTCTTTTCTTTGCGCTGCTGTCAATAAAATTATTCCGAAGAATTTCAAATGCAATAAAATGATCTTGGCAGTGTTTGCGAAGGATTTATTTATTTCAAAGAAACATTTGCTGGCTTATGCGTTTTCTTTTCCTTTCAATACAACTCATGGGTGTACCAATGTGAAAAACTGTGGCACTGGGGAACAAATCGAATAACTTATAATCAGCAGTTAAGGAATTAAAAATAAACATTAATCCGCTTTCTAGACTAGAATTTAGGATGGCTTGATTAAGGGAATTTGGGTTGCATTCATTTCTAATAAAACATTAATATTAAAAATTCTATCTTAAATGACTTAGAATGTTACTGGTTATAATATCTATAATCAGTGAGTGTTTATTAACATTGCACTGTAAAACAACACGAGATCTATTGGTGACGGACCTCGTAATTTTAAACCACAGCCATGGAACGATGAGGAAACTTGAATAACATTTTTACACAAACACCATGCTCAGTCTTAGAACACTAAACAACAATTTTTTATTACAATTACTTGATGTAGCCAGTCACATTTTAAATGCAATGCAGTTGTGTAAGAGGCTTACGCCTCTCTCTCGGGCACCTAAATGCGGGGGGAGGGAAGAAACACTCGACATGTTCCAATTAATCTATTTATTTCCACACAAAGAACAGACACAATTTCAACTAAGAATAGAAAGAGAACAACGTGAAAGTGGAACAACGACGATAAAATGCTAATGATCAGAAGACTATCAAACTTGATCATTATCTTAATAAAGGATCAAACTTATCATCCGATTTAATCTAATATCAAATCAATCCTAGTGAACAGTTGTCACTTTAAAGTTTCCTCCTAATAAGAATCAAATGTCTATCATTCTAATAGCACACTTTCAGTAGCAATCTCACCAGACTCAAGTATATCTTTTCTCCTTCTCTCTCTCAAGATAGAAAACCTCGCCTAATTATAGTAAGTTAATTTAAATATCACGATTATCTTTCCCAAGATGATTAATTGAAGAAAGCGCGTATAGATCTGTCACAGTTGTTTCACAACAAATGTTATTAGGAGTTAGGCAAATAGAACTTCTGGTGTTCTTTTTATAATGCACATAACATCTTAAGAATACTCAATTTAATTTTTTCGACTGCAAAGGGTTTTCTCTACATTTTTCTATTCGTGTTTGATAATATTATTGCGTGTTAGCAATACAATATAAAGGGATTTACATCTGGCCAATTTAAACTTTCTTTCTTCTGGAGAGTTTTAAACTAATTTAATAACGATTACTCTTTATTTCTAAGGAACATGTTGAGGGAAAATCCTAATGAAGCTTCCACTGAAAACCGCAGAAATGGTTTCAGTCCTATGAACCGAAAAAATGAGAGAATCAAATATACAAGTAAGAATGCGTTTCAAATTTTTCTTATTTGCTTAAGTTATTTCCATTTTGGGTTTACGTAAACTAAACAGTAGCATTAAAAATACAATAAATGATTTCTTTTCCAATTCCTACAAATCGAGTTCTATTCTCTTAAAAAAGGAAAGTAAATGAAGATGTTAAATAAATATTTGAACAAGAGGTAAAAATAAATAAATAAACCACGGGGAAGGGGGTATCCTTGTTGTTCGTATATAGCACTAAAAATTCAATTCATCATTTTTAAACTCAAATTATTTTTACTTTATGTTCTTTGATAGTTTATCCTTTCGACAATATTCGGTAACCGAGGGTTGAAGGGGGGGATGGAAAAAGACATCCATCAGTTGCTGGGCCGTTTTTAATGAAAACTGGTCGACGACAGCTGCAGGTGGATTAAATTAATCTAAAGAAGGTTACATTTTTCTTTCATTTTATTATACTAACAAAATGTTAAGCATTACGTGTATACACCGCATTTGAAACACAATTTGGCTGCCAAAGATTAAAAGAGCATTCTTTTTAGGAAAATGTCCAAGCACAACACATCCCCATATAAAAGTATGATCTACTTTAAAACAAGTTTTTGATATGTTAAATTTACTTTATGAATAAAAATGTGATTTTACTTGAACGTGAATAATTAAGTTATCATTTAATTCCAAGTTATCATCATTATAGAAATTAACTTTAATTTTAAGTAAAAGGGGGAATTCTATTTTACATAAGTTCAAAAATGGTGAATTTAACAATATGTTTTCAATCGACTCTTCGTTCAGAATATCACCCATAAGAATCTGAGCTAGAATCTAAATAATCGAAATAAAAAAAAATAATCTTCCCCTCCTCCTTTCAAAAAATTTAAATATTGTAACATAAATGTATGTGATTTGTACCCTTATGAAGCATAAATATGAATTTATCTGATTATTTCGATCAAATTTTAAAACCTATAAATACACGCTTTTTCCTTTTAACATACTGAATTGAAGCTATCTAACATTGCAGTACATAAATGGAAATTTAAAATAAGTTTTAGAAAAATAGTTTGAGGGAAACAGCTATTTAAGTTAGTCAATGGATACTTAAAAATGTACGATTAACATACTTTCATTGGTGTACACCAGAGTGGGGTTAGAGAGTTCAAACATCTTCCCTAGGCCAAAAGAATTTTAATTTTTAACAAAGGTTACGAATAGGTGCTTTCCTCTGCTTAATTACAACCCCTTCCATGAAAATAGTCTGTGTACGCCATTCATTAGAAATGATAAAAATCAAGAGTATTACAGAGAGGGAAGAATACGGGACTTGAAATATGAAACATATTTTGTAAATAAAAATAAGAATTGCTTAAAAAAAATAAATACAAGTTAAAAAAGTGGGGAATTTATGCAAATATCCATTTGACGATGTTAACATTTAGAAAGTGATATTTATTTTCAATCCTTTTTCTATTTGAACAACGGGGTTCTTCATTATTAGTAACACAGTCTCCTATTATACACCATAAAGGATTTTTCTAAGTTATATTCAACCAAGAAGTAGATAACTTAAAGTCAACATCTACTTTATGTTAGACATATTTTTTTTTCTGCTCTTTTACTACAAGTTGCATTTGAAAAAAAAAATGTTTTTATTGATAAAAAGAATTTAAGAAAAATGGTACAACAAAAACTGGACATTCGAGAACAATCTCCATATTTATTTGTTTTAAAATTGTAATTTTAATTGCATAGTAATAAGTTTCCTAACGATTTTTCTTTCTCCTCTATTTGTAAAGTAAGGCTGATTGCATATCATTTAATTTTGTCCAGCTATTTCATTACTTCGTCTCAATCTTCTTTCCTACCTCAGTTGCTTGACAGCCCAGTATGGGCCTTGATCTTCTCAAAAAGCCTTTTCCAGACCAAACTGCTTCTTGCTAGTGTTCTCCAATTCTTAGTTCTCAAAACTTGGGGATCTTTTTCTAGGCCATCAATCCATCTAAGATTTGGCCGGCCCTTTCTTCGTGGGGCAATTGGTTGGGCGTTGAAGACTTTTTTAGTGGTGCGGTTTTCGTCCATTCTGACAACGTGAACTGCCCATTTAATTCGTTGCAATTTTATCAAGTTAACAGTGTATGATTATTTATGATTGAAATAGAACTCTGAATTTGATCTTCTTCGCCACGTGTTCCATCTTCCGCTGAGTTCTTTCAAAAATAAATCTTAAAATCTTCCGTTCACACAGATACTTATCATGATCTCATCTGTTCGAGACATGGTCCCAGTTTTCCATGCATAAGTTAATACTGGTCTTAAGACTTTTATACCTTTGTTTTTCTTTCGATTAAATTCGATCTCACATATTTTCGTATTCCATTAAGACATCTATTAGCCGTAGTAATCATCTTTTAGATTCCGGTAGTACAATCGTTTCTATTATTAATTTCCGAACCTAAATAAGTGAAACTGCCAACAACTTCAAAATTATACTCTTCTATTTTAAAGTGGAAATTGTTAAAACAAGATTTAGTGCAAGGCATGCGTTTGGTCTTATGCTCATTAATTTTCAATCCCATCCTGAGGGCCTCTTTCTCTAAAGATAAGAAGGTTTGTCTTAGTGTGGTGGTGTTCACGCAATGATATCAATGTCATCAGCAAAAGCCAAAAACTGCATTGATTTATTAAAAATATTTCGTCCGGTATTGATACTGAAATCGCTTACCTCCTTTTCTAATGCTAGGTTAAATATAAGTCATATTAGTGCATCTCCCTGTCAAACGCCATTTCTTATTTCCAATGGGTCCGAAAGATCATTCTGCACCTTGGCCATGATCTTTGTTTCACTTAATGTCAGGCTAATAAGTCTTAATAATTTATCTGGAACTTTAAATTTTTTTCATGGATACAATAAGAGCCTTTCTGTTGATGCTATCATAAGTGGTTTTAAAATCAATAAAGAGGTGATAAGTATCAATTCCAAAATCCTTTGTTTTTTACCAAAATCTGGCGGATGTATAATATATGCTCTCAGTAGTGGATTTTTCTTTCCGAAATTCATCTCCTACTGTATTTTCCACTAGTGCAGAAAGTTCGTCTCAATCTACTGCATTATTTTTCCTCTGTGGTTGTATACTTTCAATCAACTTATATAGAATGTTTTTTACAGGTACAGAACTTTAAATTGCAATAAAAAAACGATGTATTATTCGATTGACATGATTTTTTTATACGAAAAATAATCTTGTGGCATTACATTTTAAATATGATCAAGCAAGGCGTAGATTCGTCAAATGGGTCCAAAACGAGATTGCCGTTGTTCCCGATTTGAATAAGCGAATTTTGTTTAGCGATGCAGCGCACTACTGGTTGAATGGCTACGTCAACAAACAAAACCGCCGCATTTGGAGTGAAGCTAATCCACAAGTGTATGTCGAAACACCGTTACATCCAGAAAAACTGACTGTTTGGTGCGCTTTATGGGCTGGTGGAATCCTTCTTCAAAAACGATGAATGCCACAACGTTACAGTCAATGGTGATCGGTATAGAGTCATGATTACTAACTTTTTCATTCCTGAATTGAACAATCATGATGTCCAGGAGTTGTGGTTCCATCAAGACGGTGCAACATGTCACACAGCTCGTACCACAATCGATTTATTGAAAGACACGTTTGGTGACCACCTATTTTCACGTTTTTGACCTGTGAATTGGCCTCCAAGATCTTGTAATTTAACACCGCTAGACTATTTTCTGTGGGGCTATGTAAAGTCATTGGTCTATGCGGATAAGCCACAAACGCTTGACCATTTGGAAGAAAACATTCGCCGTGTTATTGCCGATATACGGCCACAAATGTGGGAAAAAGTCATCGAAAATTGGACGTCCAGATTGGACTACATCCGAGCCAGCCGTAGCAGTCATATGCCAGAAATCATATTTAAAATGTAATGTCACAAAATTACCTTTCGAATAAAAGAAATCTATGTCAATCGAATAATACATCGTTGTTTTATTGCAATTTAAAGTTCTATACCTCTAAAAAAACACCCTTTATCTAAAGAGTCATTTTAATTATATTTTACAGTTGAATATACTATAGATAAAGGGCATTAAATTTAATCAAAAAATGTACCGTTAAATATTATAAAAAATATTGCCTTTGAGTTCAATTAAATTTCATCAGTATAGTAAATTCCATTAAATTCAGCACATTCAAAAACAAAAGTACTATATTTTTTTATTACATTATTTTTGTGAAGAAATATATAATGATGTTTTTTCAATTTGGATTCAACGAAGCCTTCAGAAATAAAATTATGATAAAAGGTATTTTTTTTTTGGTTTTCATGTCTGTGTATTATCAATAGTTTTAATAAGCATGTTAATTGTGTGTATTCTCTAACTTTTAATGAATGCATTCTTTAAAACAACACAGTCATGACTACTATATCGTAAGTTGTTCGTAAACTTCAATAACACTTTTCTAGTCCAAAGTACAAATATTGTTCAGAAATAAGTTTTAACTTCTTATTCACGTAGATCGTTCCAAAAAAATTTAAGTTACTTTTTAAAATCTCTAGTTTTTCCCCCCATTCTCTTTTAAAGAAAGTTATAAAATGTTTAACTGGATTTTTTTTAGATAATCTAACTAGAAACCTAGCTTTATTATCTCTAAAATATTCATTCATATATTAATTAAAATATACACAAAAGATAATGAAATTCTGGATTAAAGTAGAAAATTTGAAGAAAAGGGAGGAAAATTCATTTTTTTTAAATAATAAAATACAAATAGGTTTAACATATGAATGTGATGACTCTTTTCCCCCCCAATTATATTATTAGTAATGTAGTAAGTATTTTAAAACATAGCATTGCGCTATCGAGAGTACCAAAGGCACTATGATATATTTCTTTCGTAAATCTTTCCTGAAATAAATCGTAAATAATCTCGACATTATTAAAATTTACCTAAATATTTTTTTTTTTAAAAATTAAAAACTTATGTTTTTATTTGTTTTCTTTCTTCAACATTGAGGTATTCTAAGGGAAAAATTATTTTTCAAAATATCCTTAGTATTGATTTAATCTAATCTGTTTATAAGAACATTATATTCTTAGATATTCAAATTCAAATTTGATCTCGTATGGGCCAATAATTTACGAACAAATAAAATGATGGGGGGTTGAATATTACCTACATTTCTCAAAATCAAAGAATATAGGCATCGAAGGTATTTCAGAGTTGTTCAGGTGAATTTAGATTGAAATATATATTTTAACGAAAGCAGGTTTGAGAACGCAATGGTGTATCACTAGTGTAACCCTCTTTCATTCCACCAAACTTCTTTGAACAGCATTGTATTACAAATAGAAAGATTTGTAAACATTTTATAAATAATAATAAAAAAAAATTAAAAAAACTGTGCAAAAAAATGAAACATTTTAAAATACATTTGCTTAGCTGAGTCTATATTTATATAATTCCTGTAGTTTCTTAAAAATTTAGTTAATGCAGAATAAACACATCGTTTAAGGAAAAGGGATATCAACATATAAATAGATAAAAGAAAACTAAAAAATAATACAAAAACCGTAAAAGTCAAACATTTTTTTTTTCAATTAAGAGGCGAATACTCTATTCTCAGGGGTGTTAATTTTATCTCCAGGGGGTGAAATATAAACAATTTTCAAACAGGGATAATTCATTAAAATTTTATTTAAATAAATCGAACCTTTTACACATTATTTACAAAGGGTTATGGTTTTAAAAAAATACAAATGTTTGAAATATAATCGTAATTTTAAAAATTATAAGCATATGAAAATAAGAAATAATTTTGTAATAAATACTAACTAATGTTTGCGTTGCGCCCGCTATTTACTAGCATAGTATCATTTCATTTATAAAACTTTACAAAATTATAAATTGTATCATACTCTTTAAACCCTACTTAATTTAAGAATAATATATCTTTTGTATTTCAAAATGTTTAAAAAATGTTAAAATTTTTTTAAAAATTAAAAATGTATTTTTTTAAAAAATATATGATTTATTATTCTATTTATATAAAATACTTATGTGTAATAAGGATACATTTGACTTTATAAATCAACTTATTGCTAGTAATTAAAGGTACTTTTTTAGAAAATAGCATGCGCAACATAACTCTTAATATTTCTTATATAGAAATGTTTCCTATTTTCATATGCTTATAATTTTTTAAATTATGTTTATACTTTAAACATTTTGCACTTTTCAGCAGCCTCATTCATTTATAAATAACGTGTAAAATATCCGAATTATTTAATTTTAATATCAAAGAGTTATATGTATTTGAATATTGTTTTTATTTTCAGCCCTCTACAAAAAGTTAACTCCCATAAGACCCCTTATGCGACGTTAATGTTGAATCTCTTGAGAGCATAGCCTTGTGCAACACAAAATATTAAGTTACAAATAGTTACAGTAGAACCCACTTTTGTGCGGTCTTTTTTTATGCGATGTTACTTTTGTGCGATCTTTTTTTTATGTGGTGTATGAATTTTAATGGCTTTGACACCACTGTAATGTTTTCTATCTATTTAACAGTAGCGTAACGGAGAATGTTAGGACACCCTCCCCCGTGAAAGTCAGGTTGTGAAGATCCCTTTGAATCTCACTTTGAGAACGAGAATAATTTGGAGTCAGATAAGAGCCAGTAGCCATTTTTATAAATAACTTTCTTTATTTGGTTATCTTTCCCAAATAGAATCAAAGACTTTTTATAACAAATAATTTAAATTAGATATATGAGGTTTAAAAGGGGCTTTCCTTTATATTAACTTAAATATTTAATAATCCAATTAATTAACAATTAGAATATCGATCACGCAGAGATTACCGCAATAAGAGATCCCAGAATTATATTCAATAATGTTCCTATCGAACATTTAACTTTAATCTCACTCCTAATATAAAGCTTTAATGAGACTTTAATCAATATTTACCACACTGCAGCTCAGCTCAGCTTTTTTTGAGATTTTATCCTCCTAGAAATCTCCAATAATAAATTTCTAACTTCACTATTATACCTTCCTGCTTCAATCTCTCTCTCCTACTGCTTTTTTACTTTACTATTCCGTTTGACTTAAATACTTTATCTAATCTGCATATAACAAGGAATCCTGTCCTCTTTTTGGAGCTGATTAGAAATAGGTAGGGGGATTAAATTTCCCTAAAAAAGACGTCTCAGAAGGTTAGTGATAAAGTTCCGTATAGATTTGTCACAAGGTTTCGCCTTCTTTTTCTATAAATTGGGTAAATACGTATTTAGCGTTAGTCAGGTCTTCGGCCCCTAGAGTTCTGCTCCCCCCCGTGGCAGTAGCAGGACTTAATGAATTTGACGGCACTCGAATGATTTCTATTTATTTACCAGTGATGTAACGGAAAATGTTAGGATCCCCCCTGAAAGTCAGGTTTTGCCTTTAATATTTTATAAATTGTGTAAATACGTATTTAGCATTAGTCAGGCTTTGTGCCCTTAGAATCCTGCCCCCTCCTTCTTGATGCGGAGTGTACGTTATGTCACTAAAATGTAGACACTTCAAGACACTCTGTTCATTTGTTATAAACCGTCTCCTGATAATGCGTATTCATTTGCTTTTTAACAACGCTCCAGCAGCCCGCTCTTGGTTCAAGACGAAACATTCAATGATAGTGACAGTATCAATAATTTAACAGATTATGAAGACGGACAAGAAGAACCGGATTCTTTGAGAGCGGATAAAAATATGCAGGGATCCAGCTTTCCAACAAATTGGAAAAGCATTTTCTTAAAACAGATACCAATTAAGAAAGGTGTATAAAATTCCAAAAAGAGCTTCAATCACGTATATCTGGTTATCGTGACATTTGCAAGCAACTGACCACCTGACCTTAGTCACACACAAAAACTTATCTCTTACTTTATGTTGCCAAAAAATAAGAATTGAAATTGTACCTTCAAGTGACAAAAGTGATTTTGAACTTATTCATTACAGGGCTTCTAATTACGATGCGTAGCATTGAATTGCGTATGTGCATTTTGATAACTTATCCGCATAGACATTGAAACTATATGTTTTTAAAATGTTTCCATGTGCTATATTTAATTATTTATTTGGTTATGGAACTACTATTACAAAAATTTCGTAGATAATTGGCATATTTTATAAATGTAACTTTTTTATGTGGTCTCTATCCACCGTATAAAAAAATTCTGTAGTATTTCTACGAATCATAATATGTTATATGTAAGAATTTATGAAATTTTTGAATAGTTTTGTGCGTTTATTTTTATGCTGTTCCTATCAACCGCACAAAAACAGGTACAACTGTATACTCCTTTTTGCACGTGGCCTCGTTATATGGGACGAATCATGAATTCGAGTCATAGTGACCCACAACATAGAGAAGCTGATGCATGTTAAATCTGTCGAAGCTCGAAATACTCACGATGGCGTGTCAGGGAGTGAGTGAAGGTTTATCAGCATCGCACTATAAGGCAATACAATGGTGAGAAAAGACGCACCTCGTAATTTTAAACCACTGTGAAGGTGATGAGGACATCGCCTGAGCTGACATCCCATTTAGGGACGTCTTAAGGGATGGGCTAATTGGGACCGGCGCCAGGGAATTGGCTACACTGGGGGCCTCATCTCGTTCTCGACTCAGTCTTAACAAGATCATGATTCGAATAATTTCAACGGTTAAATGTTATTTCCGGTTTCATTTTCCGAAAAACTGGGGATTTCAGACGATATATTAACTGATGACCCTCGTCCATGTATACCTACTATAGACCTAAGCTTTCCACCATATATTATCATTACTCATTCAATCAAAAGGCAAAAGTCGGTTGAGCTGGTTTGGGCAATTGTAAGTCATATACATTATTTTGCTTCGTGTTATTGTCGGTACGAGTTTTTGATAACGTATGCTATGTACTGTCTATTTTTAAGGGTCATAGTATGGGCCCAGGGCCTACTTTTGTGTAAGAACCCAGGGCTACAAGAAGACTTAAGCCGTCCCTGATCCTCTTAAATAGGCAGCAGCTCCTTTACACGCCGAGTGTTCAGTGGCACTGAAGCTCGAACTCATGACACGCCAGCTATGACTTCATGACCGTAACCATTTGGTTCCCACGGTCTGGTGTGGTGTGAGTAGAGTAAGATTTTTGTTAACGTTGCACTACAAAGCTGCACGAGGGCTATCAGCGTCGGACCTATTAGTTTTGAACCATGGTGAAGTAAGTTACACGACACAAGCACTAGCACTCACTCTTCTAACTTAACATCACGACAACCGCAAGATTTTGATCCATGGCAGATTTAAAATACATCATATCCTCTACACGGCGGCCCCTTAAGAGCACTGGGGCGTTCGAACTCATAACACGCCAACTACGAGTTTGTGAGCCTGACCATAAGGCTACCATTTCATGGCATGGTGTGTAAACTTGTTGAGTGATGAGCTAACTCAGTTGTCATCCTCGCCATTTACTGAGATTCAAATTGGGAGGGAAGTTCGTCGCCAACAACACCATAATGTGACATCAACAAATAATCAATCAGTCTCACTTTTTCGAAAAAAAACTTTTAAAAACTAAAGGGAATGGGATAACCATCAAAGGAAGTACATGAAAACTCAACGCTAACTCAAAGATTTCATGTTAAATTCTTATATAAATAGAAATAGAAATAATTTATTCAAGTAGTCTGCATTCTTTTAGATGTAACTTAACTAAGAACCCACAGTCTTATATTCTAAAAATAATTACATTTATTCACAACATAGTTTGTTCTCGAAAACATAATGTAACCTCAGACACAATCGTAAATTAACTCATATCTAGACCATGCACTTCGTGAAGAGAGGTCCCCTAAATAAAAGCAAAAGAGGGGAACATCGAAATAAGGGAAGAAAACACGGAATAAAGTAAGAAGAAATCTAACTTCTTCGAATTCCCCATGGAAGCACGCGACTTCTAACCGCACCAAAAATTATGCAAATGTCTCTCTTGGCGACTCGAAGCACGACAAAGTGGCTAAAATTACATTTCCTTCATTTTCCCTAGAAAAAGTTTTTTCCCTTTCTCCTCGAAAAAGATTTATTTATATCTATCTACACTTGCATTAAACCTTTTCCATCCATCCAGTTTATCCGGGACTATTATGTGGCCGGATACAGTGTTTCAGCTTTAGCCCCAGAATCGACAAATCAGAAGGCACTTTAAAAGATTAACTCTCTCTCCAAATAGCTAAAGTATTACCCTGCCGCGATACTCCTTCGAACAAAAAAAAGATATTTTAAAGTAGAAGAAGGGCTATGTGTGTGTGTGTGTTTCTCTTTTTCTCTTATCTTATTTTTTTCTAAAATCTTAAAAATCAAGGTTCCTAGATTTTAAGAGGATTAGGTTTGCATTCGTGTGTATTTGTTCTGTATCACTGCACAGCTCGCTGGGGATTTGTAAGTACGTGGTGATAGATCTGTGATGTAGTTTAAAGAAATGTTTAATCATATGTTCCCTCCGATTTATTTTTTTAAGAAAATCAGAGCGGTTTCGTTCCTGTTAAATGGTCGGGGTTAGGCCGAACAAATTGCTTTGAGAAGCTACTCATATGGATTTTATTTCTTGTTCAAAACCAGAGATATCATCGCCATTATATTAAACATTCCATAAGATATGGCTTTATTTTAGAGTGACTTTTTGAAAAACGAGTAGTTTAAAAATTGATTACGTCCTGATTTACTGCAGATATCAGCATGGAATTTCAGATATGGTAGGTTTCAGGAGATAAAAAATGATGTAAGCAAAAATTATTCAATTAGCTCAGCGTTTCTCAAACTGTGGGGTGTGCTCCCATGGGGGATACAGAATAACCCTACGTGGGGTTTATACGTGGGCTCGTGGGGAGCGAGCATATCGAAAAGTCCAAAATAAAAGATTTAAAATAAGTATTAATTTACTAAAAGAAACAAACCAAAATACTTTATGACATAATAAAAAATAAAACACATATTTAAACTGATATAAGATACTTATAAATGTATCAGTGTGTCAAAAAGTATTTAATAATTGATTTATCAATACTAAATTAAAAGCAAGTTAATAGTAATTACTAGTGACTTCATGGGCTTGTCAAATACAAAGTGCTGTTTATAATATTAAAGTAATTGTAGCCTTAGCGTCGAAGTATATTATCATTGCATTCAGTACATTGTTGTTGTATGAGGGAGGTGCGATGAAAATTATGTCTGAAAGTTGGGTTGAAAATATGAAAAGTTTGAGAAGCACTGAAATAGCTTGAATGCAACTTATGACAAAGTTTCAATTACATGCATATAAATTCTTTTCTAAAAAATTCATCTTAGTACATGATCTGGATACATATATAGATATATATCTGACGTACGAAACTTAGAAAACCTTAAGCTCAGAGAGTTTTCTGAATAAAACACACGCATTACAGTCTTGTCGGTAAAAAATACCCCTTTAGATTTCATGTAATAAATTAAGAATAAATATATTGTTATAACAGACTTATTCGTGGTTATGAATATAAATTATGAGTGTAAATAAAGTACTTTACACTCGTTGCAATTGAAATAATTCATCATGGCGCGAAAAAAAATGTTCACCTGTCAAAAATCCTCATCTAACTTTCTAGATTCCCTCTAGGGGAAACAACGAACAAAATAAGAGAAAAAATATATCCCAAAAATTATTTTTACAGGGATAGTATTTTAAAGAAAATATAACAAAAGTGTATAGAAGTTACCAGGAAACGGCCCTTTATGTAATACATTACAACAAAGTGAAGGGGCTGAAATAGCGCAATTTGAAATAAGTGAAATTTCAGTGAAATAGACTGGAGAGCGAACAAAAAAATTGTTAGGGAAAAAAGAAGAGAGCGAGAGGGATAAAGTCCATACTATACCATATACTTTCCCTCTTTTTCCGCCTTGCACATCGGTAGTGTGCGTCCCATTAAGCAATTTCACACGCAAGCACCAGGCGCCGGGATCATAAAAGAAAAAGAAGACCCGAACATAAAAATCGACCATTATATCAATTCTTCCAGGGTTAGCGCTTTTATGACTACTCCTCATTCTGTGGGGGGAGGGGTGTAAGGGAATACTATTCTTCGGACGGTGGATAAGTGAAGTTATCGAAAAGATGGGAATGACCCACTTCACTTCCGATCACAAACCACAGCGGTGTGAGTCAGTTGAGGAGTGTAAAAGATAATCTGGACGGTGACCGTTTGAGAGCACAGTTTATAGTTATAATAAAATAAAGTTGGCAATCTCACTTCTTTTTGTTGTTTATTAGCAGCCTGGTGATATTACCCAATAGACTCACACAGTTTTAAATTAGTATACTTTTTCATGGTTTATAGAAACAAATATATATGTACATTCGACTATGTATATTTCTATGATGTTTTATATTGGTTCAAAAATTTTCGAAGAGACGTATATAGAAAACAGTACTTCCTAGATGAGCACAATAATTCATTTGTAAAATATGAAGTTTTTTCACACGTATTTTTCAAAACAGCTTGCAAAATCTATTTTTGCTTCCTTCGAATTTCTGTAAGGACATTGGTTTTAAGCCAAGCGATGATTTTAATTTTATTGGTTGAAACAGAATATATCCCTGTTATAGGTTTTTAAAAAAAATGTTCCTTCTTAAATCAAAGTGATACTAACATGCATATTGTGAGAATATTTATTTCAATAATAACACACATATTCCTTACGTTATTTAGTAGAGTAATTCTTTATACACTGCTGAAAAACTTTAGGGAAGCAAGCAAAAAAGTGAAAAAAACGTTCCCGCGATAGCCATAAATGGGCATGAAATGGAGAACACAGCTGTAACAAAACGCAATACAGTCAGGAATAAAAATAATTAACAATATGTGAACTTTAATTCTTTAGAATGTTAGAAAGAGGATGAAATGATGTTTCAGAGCAACAATTTAGTTATATGTAAATGAAAAGAATCCGATTGTTTAGAAATGATGCAGGATGTTTATAATGGTGTCTAGTTCTCCCAAACTGCTATGACTGGAACATATCTGTTTTGCATGCATGCGCGATGAAGTTATCAAGGAGACTTTTGGAAATTTCCTTTCCACTCTTGATGAAGTCCGCTCCACTAGTTCTCTAAGTAACAGGAGGCCTTGACCTTGCAGCAACACGACGCCCGACTGTATCCTAAACACGCTCGATCGGATTAAGATCAGGAGAGCATGCTAGCTACTACATACGCTGCATCGTTTCAGCTTCCAGAAAGTTATCTCTAAAGGCCGTATCACACGCACATTTTCCATGCAACTTTTTCGTCCAATTTTTGGCTTTATCTGAGAGGGAAGGGTTACCGTAAACAAAACAACATGCTCTGACGTCAGCCGCGCTCTATCTCCACATTGAAAAATTACTCGCCAATTTTTCTGCTTTGGAAAACGAACATCCAAAATTATTTCTTTTATTCCGCTTGTGCTTTTGTTGATGGGCATAAACAGAAATTGAGCACCATCCTGTTTACAATATTATACGCCGTTAAAATATAATACACCATTAAAATATTATGCGGCACATCTAATGTGTTAGACGAAATTGAAGCCGCCCTCTTGTTTATGACGTTAGGCGCCAAAAGTTGTTCGAAAGCCGTAGCTGTAACAACTGAGTACAAATTGCAGGAACTGGACGAAAAATTGCTTGGAACATGTACGTGGTATGATACAGCCTTAAGACTAGCCGTATGAGGTCTGGTATTATCCTGTATTTAAAGAAATAAATCCCAAATGATTGCAGTGTAAGGCCCGACATAGAGTCACAGGATCTCACATGTATACATTTGAGCCGTCAAATTGACATTTTGAATGATATGCAGATCATTTCTTCTTCCAATGTTGAATCCAGCCCTTACCATCAAACCACCTCATCTGAAATGTGATGTTTCCTGAATGAATATGGGGTTATTTCGAGTGCCCCTAGCCATACCAAAACATGTCTGGTGACACATTCTAAACTGAATTGGGACTCGACCTTGAACAGCAATTAACTCCAATCACTTTGCATCCAATCTCGGTATTCAACGGTCTACTTTCTTCGGTTCGCATGTTATCGTGCAGTCAACGAAATACACTCCATGGGTCCACGAGCATAAAGGCTTCCCCTCCCCCGTATGAAGCCTATTCTGGATTGTTCGCCTTGAGACACTTCGTCGTGTTTTCAAAAGAAAGTCTTTGATTGTGTATCATTAGCTGTTGTGTCTCAACGAACTGTTAACAGAATATATCTGTCATTAGTTGCTTTAGTAGCATGTGGACGACAATATCCTTGTCGGCGTTGAACATTCCCTGTTTCTTGGAATCGATTCCACAATCTTGCAATGACACTTCTTGCCACTCCAAAAGCGTCTGCTACTGTTCCGTGTGTTTGCTCGGATCTCAGTTTCGTGATAACACGCCAAACCAGGGATTCCAGCAGATCAAGTTGTTGGAACATCACAAAACAGCCACCAAAAGGTTGAATTTGACCACTGAGACAACGAAAAATAACTGTTTCTACGAAATCTTGATTTCTGTCCTTAGAACCTTTATCTGGCTTTTGATGTTATGAACGCTGATTATCACATGAAACTTTGGTCTTCTGTTTTCTGCTACACTTGAGAATTTGGAATTTTTTAAAGTTATTTATTTGAAGAAATATTCGCGTAATTTGTTAAATCCATATGCTCCCCTATTTTTTTAGCAGTGTAGTTAAAATTCTAAGCCTTGACTTTCAGATTCTTAAAGCACCCCCCAAAAGTTATTATGTAGCCAGATAATTCACATTTTATTTTACAAAATGACTTTTGATAAACACTGAATTTTTGGTTGATTTAAATGGATTAATTTAGAAGGGGTTACGAAGCCTTACAACTGCATAACGAACAAATGATGAAGAAAAATAAGTGAGCTATTTTAGGGAGATAAGTTTTCCGATACTGTAAAGAACAATTTCAATTAAATAATTCTGCGAGCTGCATCTACCCGATGCTCGGCGTTGGAGGAAGAAATTCAGACTCGAGCCAGTCAATTCAAATAACTGAGTTTATTCAGAACTACCAAGTGAGTGTGAGCACGTGTGGCTCCACCCCTTTTATACACAGAACATAATGACGTCACACAACCTGTTCACAGTTACAAAAACGTGGTGCCATGCTGCCACTCATTCACACAAATCATTTCCATTCACAACATACTCCCCCTTTGAGACTTGGGGAGAGTCTCAAACCTATAACAGTTATAATTTAAGAGATCAAGTCTCTTTGGTTCTTTAACCAATCTTCCAGAAGAAGTATATTTTTTTATAATTGCATCATTAATATTCAAGACCTTTTCAGGTTTAGTACTTTTAACAGAAACCGATTCCTCTTTCAACTCCTTATCGCTATTAGCAATCGCTTGTACTTCCAAAGGGAAGATACGTTGCACGGGGCGTATTACTGTTCCATGTTGAGTTTTTAGCCGAACTGTTCGAATTTCCCCATCTCGACCAGGGATTAATTCTATAATCTTAGCTATAGGCCAAGACAAACGTTTCTTATTGTCGTTTCCAATTAAGACCATTTCCCCAATTCGGGGTTCTCGCACCCGATTATCATTCTGTTTTTGTATTAGCTCACTTAGATATTCTTTCCTGAAACGTTGTCTTAAATCACTTAAAAGTTTAATTCTATATTTCATTCTCTTTCTTAAGTCTGTTGAATTCAATTCGTCAATATCGGTAGTATCGGAACAGCGATTCTCTATTAAAAACATTGCTGGAGTAAGAGGGATCAATTCCTGTGGATTTTCAGATATATAAGTTAAAGGTCTATTATTGATTAAAAATTCACATTCACAAATCACTGTAGACAATTCTTCATAGGACAATATTGATTTTCCAAGAGAACGTCTCAATAGTTCCTTGATAATGCGAACCAACCTTTCCCACCAGCCTCCCCACCATGCGGCGGTGGGTGGTATAAATTTCCAAACTATTTTTTGAGTTGATGTCTCTCTCGATATTTTATGCCAATCCAATTTCGCAAGGTCATTGAAAGCACCTCGGAAATTAGTACCGTTATCACAGTAAATTATCCTGGGCCTCCCGCGCCTGGCAATGAAACGCCTAAGGGCTAGCAAAAAGGCATCAGAAGATAAAGCGTTTACTAATTCAAGATGTAGAGCGCGATAGACTGCGCAAGTAAACAATGTAATCCATACCTTTTCGCCAGTTTTTAAAAACAGAGGTCCAGCTAAGTCAATTCCTACAACTTCAAATATCGCGCAATCATTCACGCGGTCTGGTGGTAAGGGTGAGGGTCCGCTTGACAATGATTTCACTTTAAAACGAGCACAAATAAAACATTCATTCAAAATACTCTTAATAGTTTTTCTAGCTCTGATAATCCAGAACCTTTCTCTAATTAATGATTGCATTATTTGTATTCCTGCATGACAGTTCTTTTTGTGTATAGATCTAATCAAAAGTTTTGTAAATTCACATTTATCAGGTAACAATATAGGATACAAAAAGAACTTTCATCATTTCGTTCAGTTATTTTAGATTTTACTCTTAAAATATTATCATTATCAATAAAAGTAACAAATTTTAAAGATTCAACATCAGGTAAATAATATGTCTGAGTTAAACGAATCAATTGTTTTTCAGAATTTTCAATTTCAGCAACAGAAAGTTCATGTTCGTTACATTTGTTATAGTCTTTGCGACAATTATTTACAAATCTTAAAATCCATGCAAATACTCTTATCATTTTATCATAATCAGACACATTACATATAAGCAAGGGCGGTCACGGTAGTTTTCTGCATCTTCCATATCATCTAAATATTCTTGCACGGCATCTTCTGTACCCAAGAGTTGTTCAGAAATTTGATTTTGACAAGTGTCGAGTCGCTGAAATTTATCGATAAATTGAGTTTTCAGAATCGAAAGTTGATTCATATCGATGTTTTCTTTTGTGAATTCGGTTTCAATCTTTTTCAGACTGAGAGAAAAGGCTATTCTCAGGCCTTTTCTTGCCGCTTTCAAAGCATTCACCTCCATTTTATAATTCAAAAGTTAAGTTCGAAGTTCAAAGTTCAATAATTTAAATTCAGTTTCAGTTTCGCTTCCAACCAACAACCAGTCCCGCCGAGGGTACCAAAAACTTATGTAAAGAACAATTTCAATTAAATAATTCTGCGAGCTGCATCTACCCAATGCTCGGCGTTGGAGGAAGAAATTCAGACTCGAGCCAGTCAATTCAAATAACTGAGTTTATTCAGAACTACCAAGTGAGTGTGAGCACGTGTGGCTCCACCCCTTTTATACACAGAACATAATGACGTCACACAACCTGTTCACAGTTACAAAAACGTGGCGCCATGCTGCCACTCATTCACACAAATCATTTCCATTCACAACAGATACCGAAAAATCAGCCGAGAATCATTTTTCATATACAGTATGCAAAGCTTTTATTTCTGATCTGTTATACTCTGACATTTTTTAAAACTTAAGACTGTTTTGTGTTTATATCATTTACGCAACTTTTTTAATCACAAATGATTCAAAAATAATTGCTTACTTAATTCACATGGAGCTACATCAAAACCTTAAGCTTCGCTATCATATTAAGTAAATGTCTTAACTAAGTATATATAAGACCATAAATACAAAAGACAATCATTATGCGAATGCTTATAGCTCATCTCATAATGTTCACACATAGTCATTACTTACAACACACACACATTATATTAAAAATAGATATATGATAGTTTATTAGTTATATTGAAACAAAAATAAACTTATAAGTAGCATTAAATACTAGATTACAGCTTCAAAAGTACGAGCAGCTGACGGACTTTGATAGGGGCCGCTTTATTTATATTATAAACTTCCTTATAAGCTTTTATATGATTTCGCGTAAACTTTAATGCACTTGTTATTTTATACACGTTGCCAAATAATCCACAAAGTTGACGAGATAAAAATATAAAATCTGCGGACTCATTAAATAAATTCAACGATATTTTAACGCCGATTGTGCTACCCATGCTAAAGCCGCCCAGGTGCCATTCAACAGGATAATGCTTTCAATGTCAGGTAACTCTTAGATAACTTAAAATTATATTTCTTATAGAGCCTGAAATATATAACAGATTTGGAAATGTATTACCTGATTCAGCC
Organism: Trichonephila clavipes; assembly: GCA_019973935.1. NCBI lineage: Eukaryota > Metazoa > Arthropoda > Arachnida > Araneae > Nephilidae > Trichonephila > Trichonephila clavipes. The sequence continues at coordinate 336,091 of BMAU01019141.1, read as the reverse complement.
ATTCTATCACATTTCAGGGGAACTTAAACTAGGCATTATATTAGTTTTTACTACATCATACACAATTATGGCTTCGCTGTTTATGTCTATGGTAATATATTTTTTCATTGTATGTGTTACGTGTTTCTTTACGCAAACCATGCAATTACTTTAATTTGATACCAATGCTATTTTAGAGAATGAAGCAGCAACTGCGTATTGCTATGTATATTTCAAGTGTATTTTCTAGTTGAAGATCTTAACTTGAGCTTTCATTTGGGGCATGATATTTACTTTGAACCTTCTAAAAATTTTGTTAGGTCTATTCTCTAAGTTGTACCTATATACTCATCTCCTCTTGCGTAGATTCTCACATTTAGACATTTCTATCAATTAGAGAACACGGGTTCAATTCCTACATTTGTATAAGAGAAGAGTGTTTTATATTTAAATACAGTCGGAACGAAAGTACTAAATTCCGAAAAAAAGTTCTTTGTATGGAAAGTTCGTTACATAGAGAGGTTCATATTTTAATATACTTTATAAACCACATGAAACAAATTTTAAATTCATTAACACTATATAAAGGGTGTTTTTTTAGAGGTATAGAACTTTAAATTGCAATAAAACAACGATGTATTATTCGATTGACATGAATTTTTTTATTCGAAAGATAATCTTGTGGCATTACATTTTAAATATGATTTCTTGCATATGACTGCCACGGCTGGCTTGGATGTAGTCCAATCTGGACGTCCAATTTTCGATGACTTTTTCCAGCATTTGTGGCCGTATATCGGCAATAACACAGCGAATGTTGTCTTCCAAATGGTCAAGCGTTTGTGGCTTATCCACATAGACCAATGACTTTACATAGCCCCACAGAAAATAGACTAGCGGTGTTAAATCACAAGATCTTGGAGGCCAATTCACAGGTCCAAAACGTGAAATTAGGCGGTCACCAAACGTGTCTTTCAATAAATCGATTGTGGCACGAGCTGTGTGACATGTTGCGCCGTCTTGTTGGAACCACAGCTCCTGGACATCATGATTGTTCAATTCAGGAATGAAAAAGTTAGTAAGCATGGCTCTATACCGATCACCATTGACTGTAACGTTGTGGCCTTCATCGTTTTTGAAGAAGTACGGACCAATGATTCCACCAGCCCATAAAGCGCACCAAATCAAAATTTATTAAAGTTTACTTTTAAAAGAAATGTTAATAAACATAATAGGATTATAAATAAAGGAAAGTAGGACTTGTAATAGGATTATAAATTCCAAAAAAAGTACATGAAAGAAACCTTTTGTCGGATTATCAAGCGTATCATAAAACTTCATTCTTACGACCTGGAAACTTAAAATAAAACAAGTCTATTTTTTATTGTTTTTTATGGTATTGTATCAAATACCTCAAACAAAAAGGAATGCGTGTATTATTAAAAAATAAGTAAGCAATACACTTCCCATTCGCCCCATCCTCCAAATAATAACTCGAAAAGCCATTGCAATTTTGTTTTTGTTTTTTTTCCTAAGGAGATATAAAATAGGAGAAAAATCTATTCTTTTTCTGTTTGTCTCTGATTAATTGCGATGTAAATCTCGAAGAAATCCACACAAAATATCTCAACAGAAATCTAAGGCTACCTACACCGAAATTGATGAAAAAAGTCAAAAAAGTATAAAAACATTTTATTTCAATGTTGTTAAAATGAGCACAAAACAACATTTTAATTAACTATTTACTTTCAATAATTCTCGTACTACCCACTCAAGTTAAGTATTTTCATTCATCATTTTGACTGTCGCAAAGAGATAAATTGTTTAGAGAATTCGTGCGTATGTGCCCCTGATATGATGTTATATAACCAGGTATGCAACATTGAATGATACTATATTAGATATAGCAACATTGAATGGTTATAGAGTAGTGCGCCACTAAATGACAGTCGAGTAGTGTGCCACCAAATGATAGTCGGGTAGTGCACTACTCAATGATATGCGGGTATTGCGCCACTGAATGACAATACGGCTTTGCACCACTAAATGACAATAAGGCATTTCACCGCAGAATAATGATAAGGTACTGCGCTACTGAATGATAATACGGCATTGTACCGCGGAATGATAATCGGATATTGCGTCACTAAATAACAATACGGCATTGTACCGCTGAATGTGATAATCGGGTAGTACACAACTGAATGATAATTGGGTATTGCGCCACTAAATTAGAATACGACATTGCACCATTGAATGACAATACGGCCTTGCACCGCTGAATGAATATAAATATGACATTGCATGATTAGAGGATATTTATTAAAGCATAATTAAATGATAATCAGGTATTGCGCCAATATATGATACTAAATACTACGCGAATATATGATACTAAATACTGCGCAAATATATGTTACTAAATACTGCGCCACTTTATGATACTATACTAAATAGCAATAGAGCATTATACGCTAAATGGCAATAGGGCATTGCACCTCTAAATGGAAATAGAACATTGCATTTCTATATGGCAATAGGGCATTGCACTTCTAAATGGAAATAGGGCATTGTACCTCTAAATGGCAATATGGTACTGCACCTCTAAATGGAAATAGAGCATTGCACTTCTATTCGGCAATAGGGCATTGCACTTCTAAATGGAAATAGGGCATTGTACATCTAAATGGCAATATGGCACTGCACCTCTAAATGACAATATTGCATTGCACTTCTAAACGGCAAAATGGCATTACACTGATAAATGACAGTAGGACATTGTACCGCTAAATGATAGTAGGACAATGTACCACTAAATGGCAATAGAACATTGCGCCACTAAATGATAATACGGTATTGTACCATGAAATGATAATTATGTATTACAATACTAAATGATAATCGGATATTGCAGCACTAAATAATTCATATTGAACACAATTAATCTTTGCAGCTGGTGGACTCAACTTAGAATTTGTAGAGGGATACTCTTATATAAGAGACACAAAATTTGGGAAGAATTATACTGAGACGATACTTATGAAAGATCTGGATTGTGGTTTAAATAATTAAGATTTGAATCCTGGATTATGTATTGTTTTCATTCATTTACATATCATTTATTCCGATGCACATTAAGGATTAAGGTAGATTCTTTCATTTTCATGATATATTATTTCCTGCAGAGGATAATTATGAAATATGTACATACGTTTTTTATTGGTATTGCTCGTCATGAGAACTGCTCTCAAAATATTTGATCCTTTATTGTTAAAAATTTGCTACAAATTCGTAATTTTTTTTAATGATCTTAAGATTTTGAGTTTACGAAGGAATAAACAGCCGCATGGAATCAACATGCAGCAGAAAGCAATGTTCAAACTCTTTTCTCTCGATAGCGCATTATTAAATTATGGGTATCGAATCTATCTTAAAGAGCATTTTTGATAAATGGCATTTCCGAACGATTCATGAAAACAAGATTATTTTTTTAAAAAGTAAATGCCTCCAGATTTGAATTTTATGACTCTTCACCCTTTTAACAACGGTTCAGAGAATTTTTAATAAAAATTCCCGAACTCGCGAGCATGAACGGAGCTTGAGTTCCGATTTGCATAACCAAACAGTACTTATCATTTGTTAGGAAGAAACAATTCATATTTTCCGAAGAAGGGAGAGGAAGCCTCAACTTCCCCCTTTTCACTCACCGGTGGGAAAATGTTTCCTTTTATTCGAATAGGCAGCGCGGCGGAAAGTAGTTCCACAAATGAAGTGAACTCGGCTCTCAAGTAAATCGTTACATACATGAACTTCCGAATTGAATTTGGTGTTGCGGAGAGGGGTAGAGATATGAAGTGAAGTGGGCAATGAATTGGAAAAGTGGGGACCTTATTCCTGGGGATATTTCGCTTATGGATCGCTTAATAAATCATACGCTCTGAAAGGTAGTCGATTTTAAATTCTACGACAAATGAGTGCTGTTAAAGTTTTAGAGTAGCATTCATCGTCCGTACTGATGGATTTTGCATTGTTTCGATGTCCATTACGGAGAAATTACTTGGATATACGGATCACTACGGTTGCATGTGTTTGATCGAGGGTAATCAAAAAATGCGTAGGAAACAATTTCATCCAATAAGAAATGCACAGATGATTATTGGAAAAAATTTTATTTTCTTGCGCGTATATTTGATTTTTTTTATTCTGCTGTTTTTCTTATTTTTAGAGTGATGAAGTAAATGACTAATAAAATATTGATAATGAAAAAAAAAATCTGTATAAAAATTTAATTCGTCTCAGGAGCAATTCAAGTTTAAAAATATTAATCATATTGAATAAAAATCGTTATTGGTTTTTGAATAAATCCTTTAGGACCATAGGCTTATTCGTCTAAAAATATTTTTCAGAAAGATTTATTGCATAAATCGATTTATTTCAGCTTCACTTCATTTGATGTGAAGCATATGTAAGTGATTAGAAATTTTCACACAAAGATTCCATTTTAATAAGTTCCATACTTTTTTTACCGTAATAATTTCCTTTTTCTTTTATTTGCAATCAAAAATATTTCATAAATTTTAAATTAATTAAAAAATTAAAATTTAATTATTTTTTTGAAAAATATAAATAAATGTTATTGATTAAAAGATTATTTCATCAAACATTTGATAAATAAATAATTATTCATATGAATTATTTAAGGTAGTGTCTTGACATTTCTAAAATGGATCATTATTGTTTAAATATCGCAATATCAAGGAATATATGTAAGAAGACAAATATCAAGGAATTAATTAGTGTTGTTGTGGTAATAATTAGACAAATTTTGAATGATTTTTTTTAAATATTGCATATCATTTTTTTTAACTTATACTACATTGGTTAAAGCCTATTTTGTATTTCACCAAAATATTAGAATTGGATTGGTTTGTGCTTCCCATTCATTCACCTTAAGAGAACTGAAAAATAATGACACAGAAAATTTCTGTTTCGAAAAAAAAAATATTAAATTAAAAAAAAATCTAAAAGAAAATACTTTTTTCATAAATTTACTATATTAAGTAATTATATTATATATTCCTCTCAAAATTTAGTGCAGAACACAGCTTAATTAAACCTGTGTCCACGGCATTATGTTGATTTTTTTTTTACGATTTTTATTATGTTTCCAAATTCGTATCTATCTAAAGTATAGTAACCGTTACAAAATTAAAATTCATGAATTATTGTGGTTAGATATTCATAAACAATAGCATATTTTTTTTCAAGATAGCTTACATATTGAAAACTAATATGTCAAATGGAACCTCTTGTAAAATTTCATCACTGTATTGCAAAATATTGATATTTATATATACCAGGAGTTCATAAAGCTTCTAAATAAATGCAGTAAACTGTTTGGCAAAAACTAAGATTTTAATACATATGCGTGTGTATTATACATCAGGTTTTGTATAAAATGTATATATAATATTGAGTGATTTTCAAATTTGATACGTGTGACAATATTCCAGAAAGATACATGTCCCCCCCCAAAAAAAAATCCATTTAAAAATGAAAGTAGTACTAAGAGAAAGCCAAAATGCAATGGACACAGAAAAAAGAACAGAGCTCTTTAAAAGATAGTGTTCTTACTTCTATCCATTTCTGTGAGAATGAGCGTTATGTACTATCACAGACACCACATGTAAAAAAAGAAAAATTCTGCCTTGGAAAAGTAAATATCTCTTATTAAAGTATTAATTACGAGTTTTTAATTAATAAATTAATTTGCGATGTAAACGGTTTAAAATTTTCCAGGGTTTATTTTTCAAGATATATAATTGAATTTTTGTGACGGAAAGGATTGAGTCCAACTCTCATTGTGTTGTTTTCCCCCCTAGAGACGGGATAATAAGTGCATAGAACAACCTGGTTTCCCCTCCCAAATAATAAATATGAAATGAGATAGTCTTGGAACCGTGATCCCATTTATCATTTAGACATCTTAAAACAAAAACTTTTACTTGAGTTAATGACTGTTATTTTTTTAATGATGCGTTTATTTTATACTCTCACCAATATTTTTAATATGAAATAAAATTCCACACTTTCCATGCATGTATTCTTAATTTTTATTTATTGTATTTTGTTAGGTAATTTTGTTGAAAAATTGACATGCATTTTTCGTAAGGAAATACTGGGATTCTAATTCCTTCATATTCTAAATTACATATTACGTATTCCTTCCTCCAAATTAAGTCTTTTAATTTTATACACTATATTCAAAAACAATTATCAAATTTCCTCAAAAGTTATTTTAAAATATAGTATTTGACTTATTTTATTACGTTAAAAAATATGCCATGTTACCTACTGTCCATATTATAAAATTAGCTGTTGCTTATTTTTTGTAGGGAAAGATTTAAAATGTTAAACTTAATATGTTACATTTTTTTCAATGAAAATGAAAAAAAAGTTTAACATAAATTAAAATAAAGTAAAAAAAAAAATTCGAAATGTTATAACAAAATTAAAGCACGTTTATATTATAAATTATATATATATAAAAAAATATCAAGTAAAAGTGTTGCACATCTAACTATATCACTCATGTTAAAAAAATTTTTTTCGTCGCTTTCGAAAACTCCAATTCATGAAAGAAAATGCTTTTACTTGAGTGAAATTCATATTCTTTTTAAAAGGAATGCTATTACTCATGCTGGTTTTCAATGTTTTTCTGGTTTATTGCTGACGTTAGTACAAGAGTTTTAAAGGAAAAAGTATCAAGAATTTATTTTCAACTATCATTTAATTTTCATTATTTTATTTTATTTCATGCACAATTTTAATATTTTTAGATATTTTACTATCAAGAAGAAACAAAGGTGTGTAACTTAAATGTCAATAACGATTACAAATCAAAATTCGTAAACGACCTCATACTAGCGTATTATTGCCGATTTTACGAGAAAATAGTCTAATTCATATTTTAAACTTATAATCAGCAATATTTTTTAAATTTATAGTGCAACGACTGAATGATCTTAATTCATAGGTTCTAAAGCATGGCCTATAAAATATAGTATTAATCAGATACCACTATGTAAAACAGAAGAAAAATAACGATAAAATATTAAAAGCAATTGGTTCTAAAAGCATCTGTTACCAACCGTTATAAATAATCGTAAGAGCTAATTTTGGAAAGTTTTAGCACGTTTGAGGTATAACAATAAAACGTATTTTTTTAAATGAAAACTCATTCCTTTTTAATATTTATATAGTTCCTGCTGATATTTCTTTTAACTTAAAAAATAACCGGGATCTTTTAAACCTTAATTGTTGCTTATTCCCAAATTATTTTTTTAAATGAAAACTCATTCCTTTTTAATATTTATATAGTTCCTGCTGATATTTCTTTTAACTTAAAAAATAACCGGGATCTTTTAAACCTTAATTGTTGCTTATTCCCAAATTTAGATCAATTTGCTTTAAATATCTTTCTAAAAGAGTTTTATAAAATCTTCACTATAATCCCTGTCTCGTAATACAAATTGACTTTGTATTACGTGTTTTAATAACATTACACAGTTTATCCCACAGTTCGATACTTAACAATATTACAATAACACTTATTATTATAGTTGCAGCTGAACCGGAACGATAGTTATATAAATAATCTTTTTCCTGGAAATTCGGCCTTTTTTCGCCTAAGGCACAGCAGAAACATGGTTTATGAAATAGTGTCCCTTTAATTGCCTGCGCTACGTTGAAAACTGTGAACTAAAAACTATACAATCAATATGTGATTTTTTTAAAAAAATTAGAATAAGTTATTTTTAGTTAACGGCTATAGGGTGAACGTCGACAAAAGTTACTGAGGACCAAACCAGGGGTACTGAAACTTTTTTCTGATGGGCCGCATACGTATGTCAGCTATTCCACGTGTGCCGCATACGTTTACTAGTTATTTCACGCCGGCCGCAACATGAGGATAAATGGTGGAGGGGAGGAGAAATGCTTTAAAACCAAGATAACACTGGTAATTTAAAACATCGATAATTGATCAAAACATTACAACTTTTGATTTGCTTTTCTTAATTATTACTTTTTATATTTTTGATTTTGTCACTAACACTAAATTAGAAACATTTAAGAAACACTCCTTCGCAATTTCTGCATCAGTAAACGGTTTTATACATTTACCAATAATTTAACAAGCTTCATAGGATATCTTTGTTAACGCTGTGATACTAAAACTGACAAAAAAAAACTTTGTTGCTGTTGCAAAGACTATTCAAGAAAGCCTACTTCACCTTTTAAAATAGATCTTTGAGGAAAAGTGTCATTGAATGATTCCTGTTTATTGGTATTTTTAAAAATACAGCACTTTCATGATAAATGAAGCAATTACTGATCCATATTTGTTTTGCATTACGAAATAGTCAACCTCCCAATCTTCTTGAAACGTTATATTTTCTTCGAATATTTATCGCTTGTAAGATATGAAAGATAGTAAAAATTTAGTTCCACCCATAAAATGGTCGCTACTTCACTGTTGTCTGTTATCACTAACCGTAACCGCTCCAAAGGATCCCACAAGTATATCAATTCGTACCCGTGCGACAGCAAAAAGCAAAATTGGATTTCTTGACAAAGGATTTCCCACCAAAATTTAATACGATGTTCTTAACTCAGTAAACATCTCAGAGCAATGGGCCGTGACCGGGCCCCTTAAAAAGGCTCGAGGGGCCGCGGGTTGAGAATCGCTGCTTTAAACACATAAATCCTAAAACTAAATATTCAGTAAAACAGAAAGAAATACGAATAATATTTGAAAAGTGCATCAATCAAATATGTTCCTTATTTAGAGTAAAAATCTAAAAAAAACAGTAAAAAAGTATATATAGGCTTCTTTAAATATATTTGTTTTAAGAAAACTAATTATTGAAGACAAATGCTGCAGTTTGAGGACTGATAGCGTACAATTTTTAAATTACCTTAAGCCAACTCTTTTATATATATATATCATGCTAATATCTCTTTTGTAGTATAGTAAAGTGATTTCAAGTTAGGCATATCTCTAAATCTTTTGAGAAGCATTATGTCTTATAATTTGAATACAATTTGTGAAAACAGCTATTCATTAGGATAAGTAAATTTTTTTAAATATCTTCAATTTATTTAACTGTCTTCGAACAAAACACTTTGTAATAACTTAAGATGTGTGTACGTTGTATAGGGTTTCTAATAAAAAAATTCTTACGACAAATATGCTAAAAAGAAATATTTATATATGTATGACTTTAAGAGAAATCCAGTTAAACCCCATGTATTCCATGCTTAATCTTTTCAATAGAAAAATAAAAAAATTACACTATTTTTTCACTTATTTGAAGCAATTTCTTTACAATGCAAATAACCTCAGCTAGTGTGTGTTCTCAAATCAATAGTTATTTTTTACATTCTTGGAGTGTAATGATTAAAAATACGTAATGTGTTTTAGGAATTCTGTTATCTACCTTAATTTTTGAAAAAAAAAATCTTGAAAATGAACTCTTTCAACTTGAATCGATTTGAAAAATGTTTTTTTTACTTAAGTTTGCCATGCATTCGAAAATAAATTAAAAGTGTCACATGTTTGTTTTTTATTCATTTCTGAAAAATATTCTTTTTTTTTTTTTTGCATCATTCGAAACTTGAATGAATAGTATAATAAATGAAATTGTGTTGCATGACCAACAATGAGGTTTACCAATGTGTAGTGGGATTATCTACATCAAGAAAACAAAATTCTCTCCAAAACATGGACACAGAAAAAAATTCTGGGAACTCCGAAGGAAAAAAAGAAGAAAAGAAACACAGTAATTGGTTTTCTAATGAAATTTATTTTCACTCGCTAAGGACTAAGTAATTGCATTATTTTTGCCCTAAAAAAGTTTTTGCCTTACTTTTCTGGTATCCCACTGGAATACATCCAACATCTAAAAATGGTTACAAAACAAGATTTATGTTTTCTTACGTGACTTTTTTATGCATTAGTAGAATGTCTAATGCTTGAAGTTTATACAATGAATTTCAAACTATTAGTGGTCTTAAAAAAATTCTATTATCGAGTTGCAAAAGTGAAATTTCGTAAACATTATTTTTTTATCTAATCATTGTGAAATGTTTAAAGAATTTCTCCTTTTGGTTATACTATAAAAAAAATACTAATACTACTTCAAGTGTATCAGTAATATATTCTACTGATTCAGATATTAAGAGAATGTTTTTTTAAACGTCTTATCATTTATAAATTAATATGAACACAAAACATTTCATAAACTGAAACGTATTAAACTATAAATTTTATACAAAATTATTATTATACACAAAGCTTTTCTAGTTACAGTTTGTCGCATAATTAAACCATTTTTTTCCTCTTGTACCTTCAGACAAATGAGTGTTTGAGCGTATTCCACAAAATGAAACGGGTTGAAATAGCTCTTTTTTCAGTTATACTGACAATGCATGAAACTTTTGTAGCTCGTTTAAAAATTAAATTAATTAGCCAGTTTGTATGTATTGAATTCAATTAAATATTAAAATATGAAAAATGTACCCATAAAATTGTTCTTTGCTCTTCTTAGAAAAAGTTGGATAGAAGGAGATTGATTGTCATATTTGGTGTTAGGTTATTTTTAAGAACTGTTACTCATAATGTAATCTTGTGTGTAAGCGTTTGAATGATTTCTTTCAATTATTATTTTAGATTAAATGTATTTAATTCTTTTTATATTGTTTATTGGAAGGAAATTTTAGTACGATTTCGGTTCAATTAGCTTCCGATTTCATTCAGGTTTTTTTTAAATACATGTATACACTTATCTCTATCGTAAAATAAGGCTTCCGTGCATACCTCCAGTGCCAATTTATGCTTATTTCGGACCTGGCCCCCTTGGTACTGGTAGATCGATATTTATAACCAGAAAAAAACCAGATTTTCTGGTTATAAATATCAATATACCAGCAATCTTAGAAGGGCCCGGATAAGCTTAAGCCCAGCTTATCCGGGCCCTTCTAAGCTTGCACCAAGCCCCCCAATGGATAAACCGGCACTGGAAACATCTTTTGCATAGCATTCCAATTTTGCAAAGTATGACAGTTATGTGATTCTTCAAAACAAATCACTATGGAGTATATGTAAAAAATGCAGTCATAATCAAATAAATAATTCTTACATATAGAAAAAAATTAAATTTTTCATTCCTATTTATTTGTGTGAAAAAACGTTCTGTATTATTACTAATATCTTCACTATTACCTTTATTGTTTCAACAATATTCAATGTAGTTCCCTGACTGATGGTTTAAAATAATGTAAAAATGACTCTTTCATATAAGCCATGTTAATTTTATCTTTGTATTGTAGTACAATAAAATAATTTCAAGGTGGGGAAATTTTGTAATCTATTTTAAAATACTATGCTTTAAAAAGTGAACATAATGTGTGAAATCAGCGATTAATTAGAATAAGTAAATTTTTTTAATATCTTCAAATTATTTTTGTCTTGGAACTAAAAACTTAGTTACTGGAAATGATTTAAGATATTTATACGTTAAATAGAAATTACAATTGCAATTTTCATTCAACAAATATACTAAAAAGATATACTTTTTTTTATAAATTTTGCAAGCATTTGAGAAAAATTCTTTCAAAGTTAAATTTTTAAACGTGTTACTGTTAAATTTAAAAATTGTTAATCCTTGTTTTTACGAACGAGTAACATATTTCCGCAGCAAAGACGAATCATCGCATAGGGCTCGATTAAATTACAATTTTGAAACTAATGAATCAATAAGATACATTACTTATCTATTTAACAACTCTATATAATATACAAAAATATGTCGCTTTTTAGTGCTTACATACATTCGGCCGATTTCGTCAAATTCAAAGATATCACCAAATACCGTGACTGGGGAATGCAATATCGGACCAAAAGTTCAATACGGTATTCGATATCTTATAGGTCTTAATACCGGTATACCGGTTTAGTACCGGTAGTGGACATTTTTGTACTAGGGAGAAAACACAGGTGTTTCTTTGTTTTATTTGCCAGTTTTTTTAGAGAGTGTAAATATCACAAAAAATAATTTGTAACTTATAAAATACAACGGTAGAAAAAGAATCACAAAAAAGTAAAGGAAAATTTTATTTATTTAAATCACAAAAAAGTGTAAATATCATTATTCAGTCTGTGGTACTATTAGAAATTTTTGAAATGGGATCTTAAAAATCATAATGCATCAATTGTATTACCATTAAGTCTGGCACGCCATATTGTGCAAAATTACCAGCTGTCGAAAACGCTCTTTCGGCATTTAGGCTAGTTTCAATGCGTAATATACTTTTAGCAATGTGTGATATTCTCATATAAATAATGAAATCAAACCAAAATTTTATCAACTGATTTTTTTGTTGTTTAAAATTTTTCTTATTCATTAATATAGGTTATTTTTTATAAGTATATGTATAATGAATCTGAAAAATATTTTGAACCGTAAAGTATGATATGCAAATAACTTAACTCAGTGGTGCAACCGCCCATAAAGGCCAAGGCTTAATATGCCCAGCTCAGTATATGCGATCTTGGGCCCTGAGGTGCATGAGAAAATGTTCCTGTCAGGTGTGGTCAGTCTAACTCCAAACCCCCAGTGTTAAGTTCCCAAGCAAGATTGGTGTTCATTTATTAACCCCCTGAAGGGATGTAAGGCTGAGTCAACCTTGCCCAGCCCGGGGTTTGAACCTCTGACCTGTGGTGTGGATGCGCAAAGCACTAACGGCTCAGCCACTGGGCTTCATGATATGCAACTACAAATGTGAATAACAAACTCACCAATTAAAAAATATCGAAATATTACGCACTTTCTTCACAACTACAACTTAGTTATCACAGATGCGAATATCAGACTACGGATCCTGCGTGTGTGCAGTACCACCCTGAGTTGTAATAGATTCAATTTGGCCTTGGATGATTCGCATCTTTTATCACTTCTCTTGATTGTACGATGCAATTTTATATTCACAGTCTAATTAATTTCGTCCATTAGGGAGACATAAAAACAAAAATGTATACTATTTTACGATGTTGGTGATCTCTGAACGTATAGTGGAGACAATTTTCAGTAAAAAATTTCTAGTAAATATCGAAAAAGCGGTATTTAAACTTGCGAATGCCGGTGTTACAAAATTGCCTAAATGGCTAAAAATACTGGTATTCGATATCCCGGTATACCGGAATTGTAATCATTAACCGTGATATACAGCGAATAGTGGAAACCGTTCCCGCAAACACTCGAACACAATAATAACGATGGCAGCATTTGGAAATATTTTTTTTTGAATTGGCGATATCTTTTTGTTTGGTTAATAGGTCAACAGTATGATACGTAAGAACTACCTTTTTTATGGTTGCAATGAAAAAACTTCAATTTTTCATTTTTTTTTAATTTGTAAGCCAATCGTTCAAACTTTTCTAGAAAAGCTAAAATTTATTACTTTATATTAAATATGCTTTACTGATAAAAATTTAAGAATTATTTTATCTTTTCAGATTATTTGTTTTGTTTTAATTATTGTTTTATATTTTTAGTGTGCCCCAAATTTGTGGGAGTGAAAGGGAGCCCAGTAGGAAGAAAATGTCTAGAGCCCCAAAGTGGGTTAATCCATCTCCTTTTGAAGACCAGAAACCCTGCTTATTTTCCCTTTATTCGAAAATGGGGTTATTCATTGATTAAAAAAATATTTCTTCAAAACCGACTTGATTTCATTCTGCTGAAGGATAAGAACTAATTAAAAATTATGTTTTTAATAAACTTTAGCTTCTGAACATTCTTTTTTGTACCTTTTATAAACAGAAATAAAATTAAAACGGCAAAATAATCTTGCTATCATCTGATAAACTGCACATCATTAACAGCTACTGTTTCACTTACCATGGGGGTCCAAAACTTCTGAAAGTTGCCACACCGCCTACTAGCCAATCCTTGCCAGCAACTTCAATAAGACACTGCTCGCTCACCTACTGCCAGAACATTGAGCAAGCTCTTTAAGCAATTGTTATTCTCTCGGAAATTGGGTTCCCTGCTGATTAATGCTTCCAATATGCATATGGAGGCGATAATCATTAAGGGCAGTCGGAAATGACGCTCAAAATGAGTTTCGATAATTTTATTGGTATCCCTGACATTTAGCGTTGGATGTTTTAGAAGAGATGTTGAATGCATCGACACATACGACATGCTGGGATTGCGTTTTATTTTTGCTGAATGGCTTTGTGTAATTGGGTGTGAAATTTGCGAACGATGAAATTTTTCATGTAGTAAGTTGGATGAGATATTTTTAAGGTAATGATAAAGAACGGGATATCGGTGCTCAGTTATACATATTTACCTTTCTAAGCTGGATTTAATGTTCTTCATTTTTTTTTTGTAAATATGATGTATCGGTTTTAAAAGATGGTGATATACAAATGTATTCAAATTTATGGATTGTTATATATAAATTATGTATTCATTAATACAGTAATTTATTTGAGGCTTTTAATATTCACTATTTATTGATTTTAAAACATATTTATCGCTTTACCCAAATGGTTTGCATTTTTTAGAAGCTTGATGTAACATTGAGAAGGCGAAGAGATGCAAATACATGCATGTGTGCTAATGGAACAATTTATTGTTTTTTTAATCAATCACTATTTAATTATTTTAAAACTTCTTTATTTCTGTACCCAACTTGATTTCATTAATTCTTTTATAATTAAACTAACCATTATCCTCCTGCTACATTCTTATTTTTGTGACAGACAGATGACTAAGCATTGGTTTATTATTATTATTATTATTGTTTTGAAGACCTACATTAAGCTTTCGATTGAATTGAAAAATAGTATAGCCCCCATCTTTTTTGATACTAACCGGATATAATAATTTAATTTGATAAAAAGGCCGGACTTTAATTTTCGATGCAGAAGTATATTTATCATTAACGCCTCCGTTGTCCCCTGGGAGTCTCGTAGCTTAAACTCTACTCTTAGCGAATTTCTATTCAACGAAACAAACATGCTTGTAAAATACCAAGTCATTAAGTCATTTTTTTAAGTCTATAACTTCCCCCCTTACCCCCAGCAGCCCTTTTGAAAGTCCATTTCCTCAAAATTCTACTAAAAAAAACTAATTTGCGAAGCGTCAAATATGTAAGCTTAATAGCTAAAAAAACAAATTTTTATTACCTGTAACGCTCCCTAAACCGTGCAACCCCTCTTGGAAGTCGATTTTTGTAAAGCTCATTCGTAGAGGATCTCCACTGAACAGAAGAAAGGTGTTTGCTAAATTTAAAGTTTGCTAGTCTATAAATTCAAAAACGGGAATTTTTTCTCCCAAACCCCTTCGTAACCCCCCTATAACACCTTTGAGAGTCGATTTCTAAAAAACTAGCCCTTAATGGATACCTACTCAATAAAAGAAACGTACATAAATTTCGAGTATGTGGATGCAATACTTCAAAAACAGTAATTTTTGCTTATAATGCCCCAGAAACCATCCTTGGGAGTCGATTTTTGCAAAACCCGTTCTTAATAGATATTTACACAACAAAAGGAACATGCCTGCAACATTTCCAGTCTGTATATCTAATATTCCCGGAGACTTTGTGCTGAGTAATTGAATGAGTGAGTCGCCTTTTTCTTATGTGTATAAATCGGTAATTTAAAAAAAAAACAACTTAGGTATGTATTGAGACTTTTCGAGCTCTAATTCATTTTTATTTCATATTCATTCATTCTTATATCCCTCTTTTTTATATAGATGTTTAATTCTTATTCACTGTTAAAAGAAAAAAAAAGAAAATTCACTTTTTTCTCATTATTATTTGAATTAAAAAGTTTTTTTAAAAGGCTTAAATTTTTTTATCTGTACCAAACATTAAAATTTAAAACACTTTAAAAGTATCGAAACCATTTTGTTTTTCTTTTATAATGAATTTAAAATGATGAGTCATACATAATATACAAAACATTTGTGTACATCAATTACAGCGAACATTTAAGTTATTTGTTGAATAATATTTCTCTATTTGCTGTTGAAATTCAGATTGATATTGCCTGACATCAGTGGTCTTGTGTTCTACGGAACCCCTGGGCTCCACGAGTCAGAATAAAAAAAAAATCGAAAAGAAAATTATAAGTCTATAAGCAAAAAAGGAATTCCTGTTTTTTATAAAGTTTGTATACCACAAATATGTAAAGCTCACCCATCTAATTAAAATTGAAAATTTCATTTATACATACTTTTTTATTTTGTAATACTTAACTTTTATTATAATGTAATAAACATTAAAACGTTTTTATTATTATTATATCTATTTACCTACTAGATCATGATTATTTTATTGTTTACTATCCTGGGTTCCGCGAAATAATTTTATATTCGTTAGTACAATTTTGTTTTTCAAAATTAAACAGTTTTCTAATGAAAAAAGAGCAATTTCTCGTTTTCGGAAAATATATCTATAATGAAAGAGAGTGAACAATTTATCGTCATAACTACAAACGCAACATTAAAATCTAAATCTAATCAAGAACAGCTCCTAAAATTTAGGTTGCGAATTCATGCAAAATGCACAGGATTTTTCACATTGTTAAAATATTTTAATGTCATCAATAGCAATGTATTCAAGTGAAAAATATTTTGCCATGTGTGTGGCTACAAAATCAAATTACAAAAGGAAATTAAACGCAAAATATGAAATGCGACTGCGTATAATTTCATTAGACCTAGACTTCATTTGTTTGTATAAAAAATGCAAGTACATATTCCAGTTACTAAATACATGAGTATTTAACACTTGTATTAAATTAATATTATTAAATAGTTTAGTATATTATATGGAAAAATTTTAACAAATACAATGCTTGTTTAATGTCTTTACATAAAGTAGCTATACCATTGTGATGGGCTCACGCGTTATTTTATTAACATGTCCTTTTGGGTTCTTTGGGGCCAGATTAAATGGCAACTTTTCTCCAACCAATCCGAGAAGTAAAACGTGAAGGAAAGATGCAAATTAGGAAGCTTTTAAATAACAGAAGTTTAGAGTAAGGGAGGTGGCATTTGGGGAATATTATAGTCAATGCTTCAAGTGTGAAGAGTATTTTGAGAAGTTAAGTGACAGCCAAGAGAAGCCCCCCGTGACAGAGAGCACTTAAGTCAAGGTGCATACCATTGCACGCCAGTGAACAGCGACGTCAACTAGGATCTGAAGGATTATCGTTTCGTCGGACATTAATGTAGGAGTGATTATTTAAATATTCGGATCTGTGATCGCATTGAAATTGAGCTTAGGCGAGTTAGTTATTGATAGTGGTCCGGGTTACGTTATTTCGGTATTATATATTGTGTGCTTAAGCCACCGTAGTCTCTCTCACATATCATATTATTATCTATAATCTGTTAAAGGTTTCAGTTAAGATCTTAATAAAGTAATATTAAGATATGCCAGCTTCTAGTTCTTCATTTTTTCCTACTCCTCTAGCTCACGCTGATAATCCAGGAGAAGGGCACCCGAGGGGGGCGCCCTTTCAACATGCTGATCGAATTTAAATATTTTTAAGACATATTCTTCTAAGTACACAGAATGGGGTTCCGGGAAAAATTTGCACTTCTAAGGGTTCTGCGAGCCGAAAAAGTATGAAGACCACTGTTTTTCACAGTATTCTTGAAACGTTCATAAATTAAGCCAGAATTCAAGTAAACATAACACTACTAATATAAATCTATTCGTTAGCCATGGTGCTGAGCTATCGCAGCTCAGACAAATCGCTTATTATTTGGGAGATAAATCTCTCTGGCAAGTAAGAAGTTAATGTTACATCTTATTCTGGTGGAATTAACTCGCGAAATAAACATCATAAAAGAAGGAGTACATCCTTCCCTCTTGAGAAAGGAAGGAAATGGTTACCTATGAATAATTAATACACACAGTTGTGATGGATAAGTTACATTTGTTATTCCCAGATAAATTATCTTTATTTGATTAGTATAACTTTTGTTTGAAAATACCATGCACTTTTATGGTATATTGTGCATAAATTATCGGAAATGGTAATGGGTCTGGAAGATATTATGAAACATGTTACCTTACTATTGACAATATATGATAGTTAATTTATAGCACTATACCTTAAGAATTGCATGGTTACAGCATTAATATAATCAAGTGCAAGTTTCGATATACATGGATATCTTACTGATATTCACGTTGTCAAAAATTAAAAATTGATTATTCATCAGGACTTGTTACTCTGAAGGCTTTTTTCTTGAATTACAAGGTGTGACACAACAAAACGGGACTAAGTGTAGATTGAAAAAGATTGGAAAGGGCGACATCTATTTTGGTGACGTCATCCTACGCACCTCCTCTATCCATGTGACCAGTTTCGTCTAAACCGATTACGCCAGTTGGGAGTACTGCCCTCTCCAGTGTGGAGCTTCGCAGCTAAAACACACATAAAAAAATTCGAAATGATTCAGAACAAGACACTGAGACAGATTCTATGTGCCAAATGGTACATGAGAATTTCTGCTCTCAAAAAAGCCATTAAATTTAAAATCATTAGGGAATTCATGAAAAAATTAGCGAATTTTTTTTTTTTTTTTTTTTTTTTTTTTGCAAAAATAGATAATTCAGACAATATCTCGATCCAAAAGATCGAGAAGTACACTCCATCGAGACTCATGCACAGACCCAGAAACATACTAATTGATTAACACCCAAAATGTTTCCTCTGACATTTATCCCATCTCTTTATTAAAAACACCACTTTTCCAAAAATTTTCTCTCCAATTTTAATTATTTCACATAATTCATGAACAAAAATTCACAGTCAAACATCACGAAACTCATCTACCAATCGCAGAGCGCCATTGACCAGTCGGACTCTGGCAGCCTCCGATCCCGCACACGGTGACGGTTCCAATCCCGGGACCGAAGTCATTACATTAGCTCAACTACCAATCAGGAAACTCCCTCTCGCAAACGCAGGAGAGAGCAGTCGAACTCCAGTTTCTTCACACCACACAACGCAAACACGAAAAGCTGCCTTCCCATTGGACAGGCGATCAGCCATCCCGAGGCCCCCATTGGCCGAGGGAAACTCAGGCAAATGTAAAAATCTTATCTCAGTAAATGTAATTTTTTTTCCTTTTATGTAATATTTTAAACTTAAAATTTAAAGCAAGTTCTTTTACTTTCATTAAATTATTAATTGTCTTAAAAACTTTAAAAAAAATTTGAAATGTAATCAAGTTATTCTCGTTTAAAAATATATCACCAGACAAGAGATCAAAGCCCTAGCGGGCTAAGTGCTCTAGAAACGATACCCAGCTAAACTGCGTCATTGAATGAACACGGGCAACTGCATTTTGCCGGAAAAATGTCGAATCAACGTCAAATTTCTTGTGAAACTTAAAAAATCAGTAACGAAAACATTTAAACTATTAACCGAGGTGAAAGGAGATGAAACTTTGTCTCGATCACATGTGTTTAAGTTATACAAGAAGTTTTAAGGAGGATGCGTCAGTATGGAAGATGTTAAGCCTTCTGGACGCCAAGGTCAGCGATTACAGACCAAAACAAAGCCGAAATTCGTGATATAAGAGGCTTCTCACTCACATCAGACTGTGTTAATCAACTCTACTACATCGAAGTACTAAAAAAAGGCTTCGTGAAAAAATTAGGAAGTAAGGCCAGATTTGTGTAGTGATGAATGCCTGTTGCACCAAGATAATGCATCAGCTCACATGGCCCTAACTGTTAAGCAGTTTCTGACCAGCAAATACATTACTGTGATGAGGCATATAGTAATTGCAAGTTTATTATTCAAGTTTAGTTAACAAGTACAAGCTTGGTACTCATTTAGCGACCGACTGAAGGGATGAAAGACTGAGTCGACCTTGCCCAGCCCGAGATTCGAACCCCAGACCTGTGGCTTGGAAGCGCGATACACTACCTCTCAGCCACGGGGTTTCAATCGAATCCTAACCGAAAAATACAAATATTATTTAAATAATTTCCTACACAGCAATTTTGAACAATTCGATACTATATTTAAATGAATTTAATCAGGATTTCCTTCAAGGTTATTAAAAACTTCAAAACATTTTCACTTATTACCTTATTAACACCTACTGTCATTTTGCCACGTATTTTCTGGTAATACTTTAGATCTTTTTAAGTAGTAACACCTATTTACGAATATCTTGATTCTTTCGTAAAACAAGATTGCCAAATTAAACAACGTTATAAAGAAAACTCAGTGGTTACTTTAATAGAAAAACGAGGGAAAGCCCTGTACAAAATAATGTTACTAGTACGAGTGATTTCACACTTTTAGCTCAAGTACAAATCGTGATAAGCTTGCTTATAATGATTTTTTAAATGCAAGGAATCATGAATAATCTGCTAAAGTAAAGAAATCTTCAGAAAAATATATTAGAAAAAAGAAATATATTTCATAATAGAAATTATAAATATGAAATAGTCGTTTCATTAATTGATACAGAACTTCTGGAATAAATATTCTAAGCGTATTGAGACTAACATTATTGCTCAAAATTATGGTTTTAGAAAATATTATTTTACCTTAAGTAATTTCACTAAGGCTGAAATATAGCACATTTTTATGACCCAGCACTAATTCTTTATGTTTCCTTTATTTAAGCTTGCCTCTGAAATGTGTGTGACTTAAAGAAAATTTAACTAACCTACACACTAAGTAAAGTACACTACTTCCTATTAGACCTTGCGATATTTTGTCACGCGAGGCTCAAAAGAAATCACCTCAAGGCCGTGGACGTGCTTTGATTCTGTAACCCAGGAAGTCATACT
The DNA here is from genome assembly GCA_019973935.1 of Trichonephila clavipes. Classification (NCBI taxonomy): domain Eukaryota; kingdom Metazoa; phylum Arthropoda; class Arachnida; order Araneae; family Nephilidae; genus Trichonephila; species Trichonephila clavipes. The sequence continues at coordinate 315,202 of BMAU01019141.1, read as the reverse complement.
TCAAATATTTTATTTAAGCCGGATTTCTAATTTCTTTTTTCTTCCATTTCATTTCTTTTCTTGCTATTTAGAGGGGATTAATAAATATTATCCTACTTAAACGAGCTTGAATTTGTCATTCTTTCCATTTTCTTCCTGCATATACTTATAATAGAACTATACTATAATAGAACTTATAATAGAACTGCATACGCAATTTAATAGAACTATAAATATCAATTTAATGCTATTTATGCCTACAACTTTAAAAGAATTCTCCTGGCTCGTAGATCAGTTATAGTACATTTTTTATTTATTTATTTATTATTTTATTCTTTTAATGAATATAATATTATTGGATGTCTGGAAATTCTCCAAAATACAACAAAAATTCAAGAAAAATAAAGGAAACTGTTTTTATGGTGCACTTTGAATGAAAGTAGCAATACCTGAATGGTAGTTGAGGACGGTATTTTTATTACAAATACGCGGAAATAGATTCAGAAATTGTCCGAATTATTTTTTTAAAAAATAAGCCACATGACGATACTGATAATGGTATCCAAAAAGAAAACTGAAAAGTAATTAAAAAGCATATTTTCAGTATGCTAAGACGTCTTGCACATTCTAAAAGACTATTAATGCCGCTCCATTAACTCTTAAGATCAATATGCATATGAACACTTTTTCTCAAATAATTTTTAATGATGTATTGTATTAAAAAAAAGTTGGATGAATTTTTATAAATGATGGATAGTTTTACCGATAAAGAAAAGTTTTTATCTGGATTACGCAGACTACCTATTTCTGTGATATCTTTTGTTTTCCCTTTGGTAATAACGATATTTCTTATATATATATATATAAGAATTTTTCTATAGTTATCAAATCATTCACTTAAGACTCAACTGATGTGATGTAAAGATGTTTTATTCCTGATATATATGAGTTTGGAAATGATTACTAACTGAAGCGCGCTTATGTTTTAAATTTGTTAAACAATGGTTACAAAAAAAAAAAACTTTGATCCACTGCGGAATTCTCTTTTTTGATGCTGCCCCTAAACTGAAAAATTTGAATTTATGGATTTTTTTAACTTAAGTGCAATGCTTATTTCCAAGTTAAATTAAAGAAAAAATATCGTAAACCACCATCCTTTAATATATGAAAAAAATCAGGATAAATAATTTTACGATTCAAAACTGAAATACTCTTAGAGCCTTCAACTGTGAAATTTACGTCTTACATAGTTATATTACTGGGCCATTCTAAAGAGTTTTATTTTAATAGTAGATTTCCTTTCCTTGTATTCTCCACTGGTTCTCAAAATAAATGTAACAGACGCAGAATCTGTAATAACTGGAGAAATATTGATTTATTGCAACGGAATTTGACTGGGATATATTACAGTGGGAAAAAGCATATAGCTACAAAATATGGATGAGCTGAATTGTTACCTAATAAACAGGTCATGCGTCGTAGGATTCGAAAGTTCCCGGACTGTGTCTATAACAAAAAAAATATTGCCAATTAACTGCTGAAACACATACTCCTTCGAAATAAGACCCTTGAGTAACACTTTTTTGCCATGGCTTGTAAAGGTCATCGAAACATTTCTGGTATCCATTTTTAGCCATGTTCTTTGATTCAGCCTGTGGGGTGCACTTTTAACTTCAGCTGCAGATTGGTCTTCGTTTAACATGAGAGGAACGATATACCCTGTGCATGTTAAGTTCTTTGGTCAGTAACCATTCACATGTGGCCGAGGGCATCCCAACTGATTCTACTATTGTTTGAAGTCTGTTCTTGCGTACCGCCACAGAAACGTTTTCGATGTTTTCAGTGGTGGTGGTGGAGGGAATCTATGGATGTCCAGAGCATTTGTCGTCTTCGACACTTTCTGTGCCTTTTCTGAAACATCTATGCCTCCCAAAAGCTTGCGTTCGCAATAATATATAACAGCCTTACACCTGTTTCAAAATTTCGAAAGACTCCATAAGACTTTTTCCCAGACGAGCACAAAAATTAATATTCGTTATTCGCTCAACAAACGCAATGTCTTTCAATCGTCGACAACTAAATGCATCCGCCTACAAAATACGACGATGTGGGGAACCACCGACCCCTTGATTTGGCAGAATTTTTTTTTAAGAAAAGGGGAAGAATACTATAACACAAAAATGTTACTGTAGTCGCTGTACTGCAATTTCCCACGTTATAGGCTCAGCACGCATTTTAATACTACCTCTAGTATTAAAAACAGTCATTTATTTCTCGTGAAAGATCCGCTCAATGGAGAATGTGGTCATGCACACTGCTCACAACAAGTCTGAAAAAAGACATAAGGGTGTGCCAAAAATACACTATCTTTCAAAAACTTTTATTTTAATTCGGCTCCATGAAGAAAGGGTTGAGAAGAATAAAGTAGAGCTTTCGTTGAAAGCATTAAGAATGTTTTACGTATAAATAACAGAATGAATTGTAAGTTATACAATTATAATAAATGTGATCCATGTCTTGGATCATCATATCAATGTCAGCGATTAACACGCAGAATTACAATTGCTTCCAATACAAGCAATATCTTGTCTTTCTAGTCTTTCATTCGTACCTCCTGATTTCTCTGTGAGCAAGTTCATGTGTTACTCTTAAAGTGTATAATTGAGTTATTTCATTGAATCGCTAAGTATTTTATGAAATAACTAAACAAGCCAGTTAAAGTATTTATAATAGGTGAAACATTTCATACTTTACCTAGTTATTCTATGAAATAACTAATGATAGACCGTTAAAGGGAAATAATTAATAATTAATAAAAATAAGCAATAATTAATTATTGTTCATATTGCTTAGGTTAGTTGAAGAGAAAGAGGGGATATGTTGTACAGAAATAGTTATATTTAAATACATAAAAAGAAAGTGCATGCTGGGAAGAAAAACGGTTGCTTCATAAAAACATTGTGTAAACTTTTTCAAACAAAATTGTTAGAGAATATTAAATTAAATTTTATGAGATGCCTTTATTTTACTTTTCATTATTTATTAGAGAAAGGATTGATGCGATGATCCTTTTAATATGGGTTCAAAACTGACTAAAAGCAACTAGAACCAGTTCAAAGAACTTCCGAGTGCCGTATTTCATACTTTAACGATCAAGTAATTATTGTTCTATTGAATATCTAGTTAAATCTTAGAAGTCGAATTTTTTATATACTTTAACAGACTTGTTTAGTTACTTCATGAAATACCTAGTTATTCTATGAAATAACGGATTTCACACTTAAACGGTAAGGTATATAAACAAAATAGACAGTAAAACAGTTCGTTTGAAATCATTCTTCTTTACATAAACTTTGATCGTATATTTGTTCCAAGAACCGGAGTCAGTAGAACAGAGTAACATAAAAATACAAGAGCAAATCCAGTAGCTAATACAGAGCTCTCTTATGGAGGAAGGGGGTAGGAGGTAGATTTCGTCAAAATCGTTGACGAAAACGCCGAAGTGTGAATGAGTTTTTTTATATTTTTTTAACATCGCTCAATAAAGCATCATAAATGCTATTGACGACGGGCCACGAAATTTTGAAACATGGTCGAGTGACTCGTTGTTGTTGCTTTTACTTATGCCTGCTGATCGACAGTAACATCAGATCAAGGTCCACGGAATTCATCGTGGCAAGGGGCTAGACGTCCGCATGTCGTTATCCGTAGCTTTGAACACCATGCAGGTGACAGTACGATTTCGCTCGGTTCCAACCAAATTTTGAGGGAGAACACCCTAGGGGTGGTCAGAGGTCTCACACCTCTCTTCCTCTTCCACCAACCTCAGGAGAGGATATGCGGTTCGACGGCCATTTAGAGTTTCCCCATGCCGCAAAAGCACTATATATTTACAAACACCCATGCCTTCTCCTGGATTCGAACCCAGGACCTGCAGCACCACAGTTAGCTTCACAAGCCACTATACCGGATGACCGAACAACACCTGAGCCGGCCATTCTCTTTCGAACATCCACACCATGCCAAAGGGAAGATTTTCAGCAAAAAGAATTGAGATTTAAATGCATCGGCCCATCTTAAAGACGAATTTTCAGTGTCACAAGGCTCGAAATTATGCCAACCAATTTAGAGTCCGTGCCTATGGGGATACTAGTAACCTCGGCCACTAGAGTCGCGATAATATTATTGCGTAGACTAAACTACTGTGGAATGAGATTATGAAATAAACTGACTTCAAATCTCGCTAGTCACAGCTCAAAACGTTATTCCATAAACTACACTGCTGGCCACCGTAAATGCAATACCCTGAAGGAAGCAAGCAAATAACATGAAATTTACAACATGCATTAGCGGAGGTGAGATATAAAAATGATTAGAATTTCAGCACAGGCACACATCACGCGCGCCTGTGGCGCCACCTCAAAGCGCTATTTAAGGCTTGGAGATTTCGACGATTTCAAGTCCGGCAATTTTTTTTCTCGTGATTTTTTCAAAAAAAATGATCAGTTATGTTTCGTAGAAAACAACTATCAGCTTTTGATCAAGTATTCGAGTTCGACAGAGGAAGGATAGTGGCCTACCAAGATTGTGGATTATCTTTCAGGGAAATCGGTAGTCGTGTTGGATGAAACCAAACAACTGTAATGCGGATATGTGACCGTTGGATGCAGGAGGGTACGACGGACCGACGTGGTCAATCGCGTCCACCTCAGTGCACCACTTCACGTGAGGACAGGCTTACCTTCAGGGCCTGGCCACAGCCATATTTCAACAGGATAATGCACGACCACACGTGGCACACATTGTCCAAAGCATCTTCGTCAATCACCAGATTGAATTGTTTCCCTGGCCGGTTCGCTCTCCGGATCTTTCACCGATAGAATACATGTGATCCATGGTTGCTCAACGATTGATCAGATTACACCCCCAGCTGCCACACCAGATCAACTTTGGCAACGTGTGGAAGCTGCTTGGTCTGCTGTACCCCAAGAAAACATTCAAAGTCTCTTTGAATCAATGCCGAGGTGTGCGGCAGTGGTGATCTCCAAGAATGGATGCTACTCTGGCTACTCATTCTGGCAGGAACCACACTTCACAGAAGACTATAAATTTAATCATTTGATACTTGGTCAATTTGCTACCTACAAAATAAATATTTTGTTTTGCTATATCTTGTCTTTCTTGGTGTTGCATTTACGGTGGCCAGCAGTGTAAATATTTCCGTTCCTTATTGAAAGCGTGTTCAAAGGTAATAAATTAGAAGCTTCGCATGCAAACAGTTTTCAATGTATTTTCGTGAAACAAACGCTATAATGAAGTTGTATGTACCACGTACACGCGTGAGCAAACAGATTTGTGATAACTGCATTGGTAAGGATGTGGTATTAATTTAAAATTAACTGGTATGCATGCAACTGCCTCCGAAACGGATCAGCAAGCTTTAATAAAGTTTTTAACACTGGAAAGGTGTAAACCAGAATGGGCCTGCGTTTACGATATTTGTCACGCTACAGGGATGACGGTCATGACTTTGTGCAGTACATAGTGGTAGAGGATCAAACTTAGTGTCACCACTTCCAGCAGGAAGTCCGTCATTACACAATGGAAACATCCCGACTCACATACGTCATAAAAATTCAAAACTCAGTAGTCTGCAGTAGTTAATGGCCTAATGGGTGAACGATTTCACTCTGACGACGGTGTAAAGGCTGTAATTCTGAACTGGTTCCATAATCAACCGATATCGTTCTTCGCAGACAGAATACGTAGCGTTCCCAAGCAATGAGACGTCTGCCTAAACGCCAAGGATGATTTCTTTTATCAAACATTGTGTGAATTTCTCTCATTAAATGCTGTTGTTTCTATCTCTGTATCTATCTCATTTTTGCCCCTACGCATCTCATGGATACAAATATCTCGAATCACTTTCATTTGAACACTCCTTATATATTGGCATCGAAAGTTTCAGAACTTTCTATAACTATTATTATATCTACTTTAAAAAATTCAATTACAATTAATAATGATAAACGCATGAGATAAAGAAAGAAGTACAATTAATAAAAATATGCTCGAGACAAAAAATTAAAGTCAATACAAAGAAAACAAAAGAAGTTATTTTTGACAAATCGTCCGCAGCCGGATGCGTGTGAGTGAGTAAACAATAACGTGGCAATGTTCAGCTACACGAGGGCTTTTGGTGACGGACCACGTAATTTTGAACCATGATCAAGTGACGTGGACGACACCTGAGCTGGCACCCCTCTCCTAACTACCACACCACACCAATGGGAGGATGTTCCAGCTCTCGACAGATTTAACGTGCATCGCTGCCCTACACGGCGTATCTTTAGTGGTACCAGGCTTGAACTTATGACATGCCTGCCATGATCCGATACCTAGACCACTGGGCTGCCGCAGCCCGCAACCGGACGTGGGAGTCCGAGAATTAGATTGTGTCCATGGCAACCGAAGTGAACTATTTTTGCTACAATATTATAATGTAAAAATTTTTTAAAAAAATTTTTGGCCTATGGAAGGAGTTGAACCCTCAAACTTCATTCTTCTGTACGCCATTGAGCAATCTTCCCACTTTAAAAATTAGAATTTTCTAATTACATTTTTATTATACCTGTTTTATAGCTCGCATTATTATGCATTTGTTCTTAAACGATATATTTTACTAATATAGCTTACTAAATATATTGTAGTTTTCTTCTGCACGTAGTCACGTTTCAAAAAACTTGTTTCCTTTATATTTATAGAAAGCTATATGTTTGTTATACATGTTTTGAAAAAATATTTATAACAAAACTTTTAAAATTATTTGCATTTTCAAGTTTTTAAATAAAAAACTTGTGAAATAAGTAATATAAAAAGATTAAGTCAGTTCCTATTTAGGTCAAAAAAGAAAAATTTCCTTTTAGTTACTTTTTATTAAATAGTTACAATTAATATAAATATGTATATATATATGACAGAATCATAATATTAAGGGATCAAATAGAAACGATTTTCCTAGCAATTTTCCATTTTCCTTCCTAAAATAGCGTTTTGGACTATTATTTTTGCTTGTTACTTTTCATTCATTAATTAAATTTAAAATTATGCCAATATAACAGTATAGTAAAAAGTAAATCACACTCTCAAAAACTAGGTGCGATTCGAACCCACTACTTTTGGATTAAAAAGTCCAACGCGCTACACATTGTGCTACAGGGGCAAAACAAACGATTTTCCTTTTTATATATGTTGTCTGACTATTATTTTTCATTTCCTATCATACTCTACATATATTTATTTATTTATCTTGGTGGAATTTTCAATCGTTAATAAAATCCATTTTAAAGCGCTCAATTGAGCTGAAATTTTATATACATGATTATTTTGGAGGACAATATAATAATTTAATTATAATGAACAAAAACTAATTATTTAAAGAATGACAAATACAGCCACGTTGGTATCCTTTTTGGCGACTTAGGGACCCTTTTAACGGCTTATGCCAAAACTTGAAAAGGTTTTTTTCCCCCTCAAGTTTTAAAGCATTCAGTTGAACTGAAATTTTATAGACACGATTGTTTTGGATGACAATACGATACTTTAATGATAATTAATAAAAATTAATTACCATTTAATGTTGTGATTCTGTCCTACGTATATACATATTTATATTAATTGTAACTATTTAATAAAAAGTAGCTAATACAAAATTTTTTTTGTTGATCTAAGTAGGAATTGACTTAAAAAATTTTTTTTAGATAATTTGTTTGTGTTACTGTTTATTCATTAAGTTTAATTAATGAATTAATATTTCAAGAAACTGTATTAACATTAAGTGTCATCCACTACAAATTTAAAAAATGTGTTAGAACTTTACTGGTATAATTTGAGTGAGGAATTTTGAGTAAATAAAAATTATTTTATTAACGATTGAAAATTTGAACAAGGTTATATATATTAATCTTAATATATATATGGGAGACTGTGGACTAATATTAGGAACTGAAAAAACTTATATAACTTCTCAAAACATTTAACACTAATATTTGAGACTAGAAAAGTTGTTGAAATAATTCACTTTCCAGCTTAACAAAAGCATAAGAAGACGAAAGAGAAGAAAAATCAGCAAATAAAGTGTTAACCACCTCATCAGGTCTACTCTCCTTTTAAGTGGTGGATTCTAGTCTCGCATTAGGACTCCAGAGTGGACCCTCATCACAAGAGTGAGTTACGAGTGAATAAACACGACTGTTTCAAGAACCTGAGGGGGAAATTAGACCAGTCATCTTCATCAGTCCACATTCGAATGTTCTCGACTGGGGACTTTTCCAACATTTATTGAATCTCAAGAGACGCCATTACTCGCGCCGAACCCCCCATCATTGGTTTAAATTCTTCTCGTTGTTCCTTTTTTTCCGAAAAGAAAAGTTCCTTACTTCGTGTTTTATTAAAATTTAACCTTTCTTTTTTTTCTAGGAGCTGGTGGACTGGAGTTTTCTAACCGTAGAACTTGAATCAATGTTCTAAATTGCGGCTTTTGTCAAATTCGATTCGCCTCATTAAGTTTAGTGTTTGATATGATCTAGAAATAAAAAGTTCTGAAATCGAATACTGTTGATACATAGTTGAATTTATTCACTTTGTAACTTAAAGAATTTTATGACTTTTATCCGACATCTGTATTTAGCTGGGGATCAATATATTCAATATAAATAGCTAGCTGGTCATTTAAAAACAATCAACCTAATAATTGATTAAATCTATTTATGTAATCCATCTATTCAAAAGCGAATCAAACTCATTCCAATATTTCTGGAACAATGAGGCCTACAAAATTAAAATTTGGTAAGCATGTTTCTTTTGTTGAGTGGAGATCCACTTAAAAAGGAGTTTTATGGAAATCCACGGTCAGGGGCGGTATGCTGGAGTTATAAATATTAAACAATTCTGATTTTGAACTATTAGATCTAAAGCCTTGAAGTTATTTAGCTTGTTTCTTAGATTGAGTAGAAATTCAATCAGAACTGGTTTTACGGAAATGGATTCCAAAAGGGAGATGTGGGGTTGTTAAAAATAACTCTGTTTTTCAAATATTAAACACCTACAGATTTAAAATTTAGTAAGCACGTGTAAGTAGAAATCCGCCAAAAACGGGCTTTGCGCAAAAGAAAATTATGCTTCCGTTTCAGAAATTCAAGTCCTGCTCTTTTTAAATCAAGAGGCGAGCGCTGTAAGAATGGTTAAGGTTTCAATAAAATGAAACCTTAGCCGCTTCCCTTAAACATTTTTTTTCAAAAAAAATATTGCAAAAATTCATCACATTTTTAAAATTTCTTTTTAAATACAAGGACTCAAAATAAAACAAAATAAGTAGGTTTTAAGCTGAATTTTTAATTTTTTACATATTTAAAAGCATTCAGTTTTAATATTAGTTTACTATCCCGAGTTTTATCGGACAAATGGAAAAAAAGTTAAATATTAGTATTTGTGTATGGCAGTTTTTGAAACAAGGGACAGCACATCATGATACTTGACATTTTTTACACTGCTATCTGGTCTCTTTTATTACTGGCTTACCTCTGGAATCTCTTTACGGGAGGGCACAGTACACTGTCTCGTTGAATTTGGTTTGTTAGTAGCAGGAATAACATCTGGAAAATGCCCTGAGGTTATCCTGAGTGGTGATGGGCTAATGCTGGGTCTTACAGATGTGGCAGAAAACTCGTCACGATGACTTTCTGAAATTATTTTTTCAATCAGGTCCATTCTAAATTGCTTAGGTGATCAGGAACCTCCTGATTTACAGTACATAATATAGGCTATATACAAAAGCATCACTTCCACTATTTTCAATATCCACCTCTTCATAATCACTATGAAAAAACCATCGATTTTGTTATCTTGAATCATCGCCATTATTTTACTTGTTTTCACAACGGAAATATCCTTCTTTATACATCACTAATCCACAAACCGACGTGTACTATACAAAAAGGAAAACACGTGACCTGCCCGGTCAAAAGATTCGCGAAATCAACAAAACTTTGAAAACTGTCAATTGAAACTGAATATGTCCTTTCATTTCCTCCAGGCCGAGTAAAATCGTGATAAAACCAATCGCATTGACAAATTCTTCGCTCGAGTTTTCTCGGGATAATAATTAACTGCCATACATACGAACCCGAGATAACTTGGGATGATCAGGCAAGTGGCTAAAAAGCTATATAACTTAGGTATTAATAACTTAAAAAAGAAGTAGGTAGTCATCGTGAAATACCTAGTGAAGCGGGCGGATAACGACAAGTAATCACTGCACTAATTTATTATTACTACTACTAAACTAACAAACTCAAGTTTAAAACAAGATTTAAAAATCGCTATTTCTCTAATGCATATACAGGCTCCCAAGTACTGTTTACAATAGAAACTCAAAACGGATCAAAAGTAATTTAATTTTAATAAAAATATTATTTTTAAGTTCAGTCTCCAAGATAAAATAATATATATTTATATTTTTAAAACAAAACATTTCATTCACACACACACTGTACTTTTAATACAATACCCACCCCCTTTTTTCATATTTATGTCTAAGTTTATCTCAAGGATATAAGTTTTTTTTGTAGTGTATTATGCTAATGCTAAATGTTTAGCATCATTGCCTAAATATTTGTTCTTTATGCTTCATCACAAAAAAATGTTTTTTTTAATTTGATTCTAAATTGATCATATCGAATAAAATTAGGTTTAATAGTTTCCTGAAAAACTTCTTATAACAAAAAAATTATTAGAAACCGTGAAAATACGATAGTTAAATCTATTTTGCTATCGTGAAAAAAAACCCTTTAATTTTTTTTAAATATTTAGATTTAAAAGGAAACAAAGTTTCTATTCCGATGACACATATCTAGTTAACTAAAGTACACATTCAAAACATAGCAATTACCAAACTATTCTTTTTCCTCAATCCTTTATACATTTATTGACAACATCTTGGAAATAAATTTTAGAGCTAGAAACTTTCCGCTACTTTCACACATAGACGATCTAAATAAACTCCAAATTGGCAGTATTCCTTCCAGAAAAATGTTCTTTTGCGCCATGATTCTTTGTAGCGTTCATTAAAATCGTAATTACGTTCCAAAAAGTAATTACGGATGCTTATTTCAGGTTTCCTATCACTCCAAGTAATTAAGGATTAGGACCCTTGACATATTATGATGATTGAAAACTAGAAGAAATAGCTGTAAATCTTAAATCTATTAACAATATTGCACTCCCAACTTTTTAAAAATATTCTACCAATATGGAGTTAATTAAATTTCTGTGCTGCTTTTATATCATTAATACTTTTTTTTAAAGTAATCATAACTATTTGTAAAAGTTGTCGTAATATTTCTTATCAAATTATTTAAGTTAACGTATGCTGTGTTTTAACATATCGGGAAAAACTTTTTTAAAGTAATCTTTGGAATATTAATTACGTTTTTATTTTTTGAATGTAATGAAAATATTCGTTTTAATAAGGATATTGAAAACTATTATTCACGATATAATACCGTCCATTATCAGTTTTTATGGATTTCTGACACGGAAGAGTTTAATTAATAATAGGCAGTTGAATAAATGATTACTATTAACAGTTTGAAAGGAGTATGGTTCTTGTAGGTTTTTTTCCTAAAATTATTTCGGTGTTTTTTGTTTTTTTCCCTCTCAACTTATTTAATTAAGTTTTGTAATTGAACACGAAAACAATTATTCCATTATTAATCTTTCGAAGCGAGTAAACACATTTTAGTGTCATTATTAAATAATGTTGAACTCCTTTTTTGTAATAGAAATGGTTTGTCATAAGAATTTAATTTTTATGCATCTACTCTGATTTATTACCAAATGGAATATTTTAGAAATTATTTATTTTGAGAAAGATCCATTGCTGCAGCTTTTATCATTAGTAAAAATATGGATTGGAGAACATTTTGAAGATTCAAATTCCGATTCTATTCTAGAATTTGACTGCAGCGAATGCAGAGCGAGGTCACATCCGAACGGGCAACAGTTCTTGAATTTCTCATTCCTCAATCACCACCTGTGTCAGACTTCGGGTGTTCTGTTAAAGATATAACAGTTCCGTAAACGTTTCCCAAAATCTTTACATGAATACCCAAGTGGATTTAAATCAAAGGAGCAAGCTGACCGCTCTATTCTACGGGGATATCTTTCCTTTCTACAAATTCCTGACCAACATGGATTATGTGCGGCATTGAAACAAAGTCTGCACCAACAGAAGATCGGAATTCCTCTGAACAGGCATATTTCAGCTCACTTTTATTCAAATATTTGTTATTCGAACTTCAATATAATAAAATGATTTTAAATATGCTGAAATCTTTGTATTTCTTATTCGGGGGTTTCTTTAAGGCGACCTATTCAACACTCTGCAAGAGCTATTCATAGAAAAGATAACGGAGCAAATATTTTAATTCGATTCAAACTAAATTATATACAATCGAACCTCCATAGTACGAACCTCTGTATTACGAATTTTCTATATAGCTAACTTTTTCCTGGAACCAACAACATTTCGTGATTTTCTTCGTAAAATAACCTGCCAATGGTGAAGTGCATTTCCTGTATAACGAACTTTTCCTCTTGCGATTCGATTTTTGTCTTCCTTTTCTTTAAAGTATTTCTGAGAAAAATTTCAAGTTATTCTCTCTTTAACACATTTTATGGTGTCATAAATCTTGAACTGGTTTTATTAGATCCTAACTCGCCGAGAGCAATAGAGTTCTGGACGTTTCATCCAAGAAGTGCAACCTTTAACCCCCCACGTCTAGTTCACTGAAAACACTTTCGATATCTCATATAACCCCCAGTGGAGTTGTCTCATGTCGTTGAACTAGTTTCCGTTTACTTGTAGTGTTGATCAGTCGTACTGGTAACTTCATTCCTTGTAGCTCTAGAATGCCAAAACATAAGTGCTTGAGCATCAAAGAATTAAAACTAATTGTTCAGGAAGTGGATAAAGGCGTCGAATTTCCTTGCAGTTTTTCTAAATTCTTTTTAATATGTAAGATATATAAAATAAATATTATTATTTTACAAAAAGGCATGAATAACTACTTTTTTAAATACATATAGTATTTATGAATTTAAAATGTGTTTTATGTGGTTTATAAAGAAAATCGAAAGATGAACCTCTATATAATGAATTTTCCATATAACGAACTTTTTTACAGGAGTTAGCGACTTCGTTATATAGAGATCCGACTGTATTTCATTAACATTAAAGTTCATGAAAATGAATATGTCACGTGAATATGTATATAAATGTCTTTCTTTTGCAGAAGTTTGCTTTTATTTTAGAGGATATTTACAGTGCCTGTTTAAACTCATTCCTGGCTCCCTTGGCACTGGGAGATCCAAGAGACCCTCCTTGGACCCGGCTAAGTCCAGCTTATTTGGGTCCTGTGTGCTCAACCCAAGCGCCCAATGGATAACTTACACTGTAGTTTTATTTAATTATTGAAAAAAATAAAGTTGTTTTATTATATTTTAAGAGTATGGGCATAATACTTCCCTTTCTTGTAATATGGAATGTCTGAATTCATCATTTTAAATGTTTAAATTAAGGTCAACCTCTAATAATCAAAGTCTGAGTTAAAAGCAAGACATAAATTAAACACATAAGTCACTACTGTTGATTTTTTTCAAAAAAAAAAAAATGACGGCTGATATCAAACAATTCTTAGCCTAAAAAATAAACACTGCAGTGATAAGCATAAATCCCACAAAAATCCATTCTACTGACTAAAGAAATGTGAAATAATACATTTTATGTGATTGGTAAGATAAAGAGTCGAAATAAGCTTCATATTTATTCCTCAAAACCACTCGTTAGATGACATTGACACATTTCGTGCAGCCATTTACACTTCAATTGTGCGAACGTATTTTAAAGACTGGAGACTAATCAATTTAAATGATTGATAAGCAAAGGGAGAATTTATTGCAAATAAATTAAGAGAATACCTATCTTCATATATGTTTGTTTGAAATGTAAATGAAAAGATAAAATGAATGAAAAATAAAGTATTATTCATTTGAGTCTGTATTTCTCAAGTCTTTCGACATATTACATCTCGCATATGGGGAAACTGTATAGCAAACACAGGAAATCAATGCATAAAATGTAGAAGCATCTAACACCTGATTATAATACTACTGTTGGATTACATGTCCAAATATTAGGCATGACTGATTTTCTCTCAATCTGGGTTTATATTTTTCTTATAATAATCATTCGTGAATTTTCTGCTGAAGGGGAAGGGTTAGGACCGGTGGCGCACACAAGGGGGGCTGAGGGTCCGGAGCCCTCCCCCCAAAGCCCTTGAATTTTTTCCGTTTAATTATAATTCTAAGTATATAATACGTAAAAATTAATTATTTACTTGCTATTAATGATTAATTTTATTAATTAAAGCTAATTATTTATTCAAAAATTAGTTTTTACTGTGTTTTATTCAAGAAAATCGACAAAATTAAAAGCAGCATGATACAAGAATAGTGAACTTTCGACCCCGGACCCCCCTTGAAAAATTCCTGTGTGCACTACTGGTTAGGACCCTTTAAAGCAACCTAACCCTATTTCACAACTCTGTGTTAGTGACAGCCAATCAAAACAACATATGTTTTTCATTTTAATTCACTTACTTTTTCTTAATGTACGTAGGTTACAAATGCAAGTAACGAAAGAAAAAAAAAACAAGTAATATAAAAAATTAAGTGAATTCCTACTTAGATCAACAAAGAAAAATTTTGTATTACCTACTTTTTATTAAATAGTTACAATTAATATAAATATGTATATACATAGGACAGAATCACAACATTAAGTGGTGATTATTTTTTTTCCATTATCATTAAAGTATCGTATTGTCATCCAAAATAATCGTGTATATAAAATTTCACTTTAACAGATTGCTTTAAGACACGAGAAAAAAACCCTTTTCAAATGTTGACATAAGTCGCCAAAAGGGTCGACAAAAATGATGCCAAAGTGGCTGTATTTGTAATTCTTTAAATAAATAGTTTCAGTCAATTTGTTTTTATTAATTATAATTAAATTATTATATTGTCATCCAAAATAATCATCTATACAAAATTCCAGCTCAATTGAGCGTTTTAAAATGTATTTTATAAACGATTGAAAATTCACTCCACAAAGATAAATGAATAAATAAATGTATAGAGAGTGTGAGCTAATAATAGGAATTGAAATAATGCAAGTCTTAGACATGGCTAACAGAAATATATCTATCGTAGCTGGGGATCCGGCGTTTTCCTTTGTGGCAATTGATTAGAAAAATTTCCCCCCCCCTCATGGAAAATTTGAACATATGTTTTCTCCTTTTCCTTTAATTTTGATTACCAGTGCAAGTATAAATGCATAGAATTATTTATATATATATAATCCAATATAACAATTTTTTTAATATATAATCATATACATATACATACACATATATATAAATTTATACACACATATACATATACATATAAACAAAAATATAAAAATAATCATATAGTTATAAACCTAAGATAACTAAAAGGTATATATATATATATATATATATATATATATATATATATCATGTATTTTGGGGTAATTATTAAAGCTTGGCAGGAGAAATATAAAGATGCAGCCGTTTATCATATATTTTATTCTAATGTTCAGCAAAACAGTCCGTACTCTAAGCCATGACAGAGGCAAGTCCGATTTCAGCGTCGTTCAACAGCTAGGAAGTCGTTCGTTCACGTGCTTTCAGTACGTCCGCCGAAGTAGAAGTCAAAGTACTTATGCGGGAGGTGCATTGAGTTGTGATTAACCACATATATATATCAGGTTGGGTAAAAAGAAATCCATTATTTTTTCTCGATAGATGGCTATAGCGTCGATGTCTCGTGAAGTAACAATCAAACAATTTCAAATTTATACTTGTTGTCAAGGTAACAGTTTACACTAAAAAATTATTTTGCTGTTTTTTGTTTGATCCATTTAATTGTGAGTTACAGGGTGTTAAAAATGGAAGTCAACAAAGAGAAAATTCGGTACATTTTCCAGATTTTCTTTGATGAAGGCGAAAATGCAAGCCAGGTGGCTGAAATTGTGAATAGTGTTTAAGGTGCTGATACTGTAACAACTAATTACGTGCAATTTTGGTTTCGTCGATTCTGTTCAAGCATTTTCGATGTTAAAGATTAACCTCGCACAGGCAGACCCGTCGTCGAAAATGCTGATAAAATCACAGAAATAATCCATGTTGACCGGCATGTTAGCAGTCGTAGCATCGCCCAGGAGCTTAAGATCGACCATAAAATAGTTTTAAACCATGTGCGCAAAGTTGGATTCAAAAAGAAGCTCTATGTTTGGGTTCCACAGCAATTAATATGATTAATCGAATTTTCGTATGTGAAGCCTAGGTCAAACGGAATGAAATCGACTAATTTCTTAAACAAATGATGACTGGGGATGAGAAATGGGTCACATACGAAAACATACTGTGTGAAAACGATCATGGTCAAAGCGCCACTCCAGGACTAACCACGGCTAACGGCCAGGAAGGTTCTACTGCGTATTTGGTGGGACTGGAAATAAATAATTTATTATGAGTTGCTTCTGTAAGACCAAACACTAAATTCGGATATCTACTGTCAACGACTGGACCATTTGAAGCTAGTAATTGGCCAGAAACGGCAAGAATTAGCCAACAGAAAAGGTGTTGTGTTCCATCAGGACAATGTCAGGCCACACACGTCTGTATTGACTCGCCAGAAACTCTGAGAGCTTGGTTGGGAAGTTTTGATGCATCCACCATATAGTCCGTATCTGGCACCAAGCGATTACCCCCTTTTTTCTCGCATTGCAAAACTTTCTGAGTGATAAGAAATTGGGATCAAGAGAAAATTGTGGAAATCGATTACTAGAGTTTTACGCCAATAAGGACCAAGACTTCTATGAGAGATGCTTTATGAAGCTACCTTTAAAATGGCAACAAAATATGTAACAAAACGGTACATATTTGACCCATATCGGACAATCCTAAGTATGTCAAATAAAGTCTTGAATTTCATGCAAAAATAAAATGCATTTCTTATTATAATATTATAATAATTAATAATATCAAATATATATATATATATATATATATAATTTTAAATCTCTATTACTACTTTCTCCTTCTCTACAAATATACAATATCCTCAAAAATTCATTTAAACATAGAGTAAGACTCCTGTAAATCATCATGTGCCAGATCGGCCGTCAAATAATCCCTTGAGGATTATTTCAGAAGGAAAGTCCGTCAACCGCGAAAAATGAGTTGCGCGGCAGAAATCGGTTAGACTTGTGATCCGCCCACCCAACTAATAAAAAGTGTGTCTCGTTTTTGTATTGTAACGTGTATATGTTTAAATAATTGTTAAAACTAATAAATTTTTTGGCCACATTCAATGCGTGATTACTCAAGTGATGCAAACTTTACTCATAGTTATGTTATTTATGATCTCGATTACCAAATTAGTAGAATGTGAGACGAAGTCAATGCATTGAAAATTTAAACTAACAATATCTCAACTATTGAATTGCAAAATAATAGACCATAAATTTAATTTTTTAACAATTCAATTGGATTTTTTCTGAAGAGCAAACAAATTTAGTTATATTTATTCATAATTTCCTAAGCAAATTAAACATACCATCGATATTTACAATATCGAAATAAGTTATACAACATTTAAACAGAGGATGAAGATTGAAAGTATTATTTACAAAGAAAACTATCAGGCGTGAAGTTTTAATTTTTTTTTTTTTGTCTATCATTGCTTTCAGACATAATAATTGAGTGATACAGCTCACTCTTTTGCCGCTTACATTTATATAAACTTGTACACACAACAAGAGAAGCTGGAAACAGTGCCAGATGCGTGCGATTTTAAATGCCGAGGAGGGAGAGACGCTCAAATATCCCCCAGTACATCTTCATGCTGTACTACATATCCATCATTCCAAAAATCGTGCAAAGGAATGTCGACGAATCAATACCTTCCTAGGGTATGTACGCACCCATGTCTTGCCTGGAGACATAATTTATTTCACCGAATGCCCTTTTTTCCCTATAGAAACAACACTACTGCAGGAAAATTTGTTCTGGAAAAAGAAAGGGAGCGAGAGAATCCTATCTGTGATTTAAATTTCCGACTAATACCACTTGGCACAGAAAACTCCACGAAATTGAGGAGGAAAAATGAGTACTTTGTGGGGGTAAGACAAGCAGTTTCTGAAGGAACAGCGGGGAGTTTTGGGGAACATTTTTCATCTGGCGGGTCACGCGAGTCATTTGTGTCACGCACTGCCGCCGTTGCGTCACCCCCCTGCAGAACACCCCTCTCTTTCCACCCCTTTCGGAACCTGCATCACGAAGGGAAATTTGTGCTCATCCAATGCAAAACAATGAGAAGGGTGGTCCAGAGTGCTGAAAATGGATTTTAGTTCAATTCGTATATTTTCGTTGTTTTTCGGTAACTATTTCTAAGTTTAATCGTGAGGTGTATGTAATTTTTTCATTGCTTATTGCGTTTTTTTTCTATCTTTAAGTCTGGCAAAAAAAAGTAGTACGAAAATTAGGAAAGGAATTCATATCCAGTGGAGGTATATAGCTTATCCCGTCAAAGGGAATTAGGGTCAAAATGAGTCGCATGAGTTGTTTTTATCTTATATATATATATTTGAAAAAAAATACATAGAAAAATTTTCCAACTTTGGTATTATATTCGGACCTGACTAACATATAGAACAGGGATGGCCAATGACGCACACAAGGGGGGGTCCTGGGGTTCAGCCCCCAAAAGCCCTTGATTTTTTTTTTCGATTGATTATAATTCTAAGTATATAGTACGTAAAATTTAATTAAGTATTTGTTATTAATAATTCATTTTATTAATTAATGCTAACTATTTATTCATTAATTAGTTTTTTACTGTGTTTTGTTCCAGAAAATTGACAAAATCAAAAGGAGCATGATACAACAATGGTGAACTTTCGACCCTGGACCCCTCTTCCCCTTGAAAAATTCATGTGTGCGCTACTGGGGATGGCTCAGCATGTCGATCGTGAAGTTGTCGTCGAACGTCTGATTAGATCTAAATTTCTAATCAGACGTTGAATAGACTCATGGAAAGAAAAGTACTTTTTCGCAACGCCTATGATGACAAAACCGTCGGTTTTTTTCCTGAACAAAAAGCATTTATATTTCCCCATGTATATTTCTCGTCAATTTATTCGATTCCTTTTAATTTAAAAAATGTTGCTTGATGAACAGGGAAATGTATTGTGTAACGTCGTCAGAAGGTAGCGTGAAAATAATACATCACAGTAAGGTTGTGGGAGTAAAAAATACTTTTAATTTTTTTCTCCAATAGGATAATCGATTTAAATTAAATTGTAAAGTTAATAGTTTCCGTGCCTATAGCCGGTATGGTATCCCCGTTTTGAAACCGCTCACTCCACAGCTTGTCTCGGTCCAGTCCGCAAGGCGTTGTTTCTCATCCGCGTTTTGGATTCCTGGTCAGCATCCCGGAACAACACTCTGGGATTCTCCTCTCCGCTTCCTAAAACGACCAGCCCTCGTCTTTTCCGAGCTCTTTTCCTCGACCTCTCCTTTCGGGTCACCTCCTCTTTCTTTCTTTTCCGGGTCTCTCGTCTCCTGAAAAAGAACCCTTTTAAACACCAGGGGTGTGTTCACAACACGCCCCTCGCTCCTTCTTATTCGCAGGTCACCAAAGTCTCTCTTGACCTCCTCCTTCTTCTTATTGGCGCATAACACGCCAAAACACACCCGAGCCGTCTGGCCCAAGGCGCCATAGTTCCTTGTCCCCATCTGGACACACTTGTCCATCACGCCACCTGTTTCTAGTATTCCATTCACAAAACCCTAGAAAAGATGACATGATTATTTTGAGATAGGCTTCGCTTATTGCCAATGGGGCGCCGGCTCTACTTTACTATTATGGCGACCCATCTGTCTGACTTCACTCCCTGAATTCAGACAATAAACAATGGCCCCATGGCCACGTGCACTGGTCACTCCCCAGCTGGTTGATCATAAAAATCCAGGGACAATCGATGGGTGTCGTTCTTGTCCTTGACCAGCTGGTGAAACCATAAAACCTATTTTGAATCGGAAGATGGGAATTCACTCCCCTCGAAGATGTCACAATTGTAAACACAGAAAGCATTAAGTACGGGATATATGTTTATACCTGAAAAAAAAACTCACCACCGTTAGAACTGTTTAGATTTTTAAAAGCAATCTTTATGAATGTCAGGGTGGATGTGGGAAGAAATAAACCACAATTACAAATAAATTCATTTCATATGCTTTAAAAAAAAAGAAAGAAATGAGTAGTTTATATTAATGTTTAAAAATGTAAAGCACAAAGTTCATGATATTTCATAATCGGCAAGGTCAATATTTAAAATGATTTTGCCGATATCTCTCCCGGAATTACTTTTATTACCATTTGCGCGGGTAATTGTTTACATATAATTTAATCAGTATTCACAATAGTGTTATTACCATATTTATTCGAGTCAAAGCCACATTTTTTTTCTATGTTAACGCAACTGAAAATCGGGTGCGGCTTAGAATAGAAGGTGGAAAATTCGCTGTAAGGGGGAAATCGAACAGGATACTGACAGTCAGAACGATTACAGTTCCATGTATTTATTTAAAATTTGAATAGTACAGGTAAAATAAATTAATTATTGTCTTCTTATGAGTTCGAAATTTAATTTCGTAAATAACCGAAATAGATAACAATACACTATATTTTATTTATCGATACACTAAATTTTATTTTTTCCCCAAAATGCGTTGAGAATATGTGGTGTGGCTTAAATTTGAAGGTGGTTTAGTTTCGAATAAATACGGTCAATTATAATATTTTATTAGAATGGACAGAGTCATAAAATAGTTGTAAGGAGTACATCAAAATTGGTTTTCAATCAAGGGGCAGCCGCAGATTGCATACACTTCTATCTTTCAAGCAAAACTTAATAATAAATCGATTAATTATGCTGAATATTAAATACTTATTGAAAAATCAAAATAAGTCCGGATTTCCCTAAAGTATATCCTTATTTAAGAAACATAATATGTTAGTGCGCTGGTCTATTATCAATTAATATTCCTCTATTTACAGACATTCTTCATTTTATAGCAAAACTCATGGCGGATCCTTCAATACCTCAATAGAAAAGGTTTTCTTGTTTATCAGCGACACGGGGGATCAATGCTTGCGTCTCAAAAACTATTTTTGTGATTGTTGCTACACGAAAATATCCAATACGATAACTATTCCCGAAGACATAGGAGTGTTTTATTTCAATACGGATTTTGGGAAACAAAAAGTCTTCAATTTAATAATAGCGTCACGCATAATTTAGAGGCACAAAATAGAGGGAAAAGATTTTTGTGCCTATTTACATTTTTACAAATGTTTTACTTTTTACTCTTACAGAGGTAGAGGAGTTTATCACATCAACGTTCAGTATTACACAAAATATAGAACATTTTTCTTAGAGGGGCGGCACATTAGGTATTCGCATGCAGTCGGCCGACATCCTAGGATCGGTCCTGATGGTCACCTGTGCTGATACTTTAAAAACAGAAAAAGAAAATCAGCGCCAATAGTACAAAATATCCAATTTAGAATCAAAAAAAGAAATACCTTCCTTGGTAAATAATTGAATCAAGCACTTAAAGCAATCACCGCTGAAAAAAAGTTAATCGGCTCTACGGCATTATTTGAAGAAAGTTTGATCTGTCAACAATCTGTCCAACAGGTCTCTTTCTCGCCTTTCAATTTGAAAACGCTTACCTCTGTTTATTCTGCGACACAAAAACAGGAAGAAAGGCTTAATATAAAAAAGCTGATGTCGACACAAATATCGAAAAAAACTCCAAGTTTTCAGCATATTCAATTTACATAACGCCCCTCACAGAAGAATTTTGTGCCGACACTTCTATTCGGTGAGACGGAAAGCTTGCGGCCAAACGCCATAGTAAATCCCGGATTTGGTATTTCATGCTTTTTCCACTCCATCTTTCGAGTCACGAATTGCTGTTTTGAAACCTTTTTTTCTTTTATTATTTTTTCCAACATTTTTTTCTAAGCCTTTCCCTAAGCCGCGCATGAGGAGTGAGCGAATAACAATAACTATAAGAACCTACGGTTCTTTTTTCCTTTCTTTTTCTAGCACGTGATACGATGAAAGAAGTCAAATATTTCTAGATAAGCGCCGGATTCAGTTTCCTAGAACAATAGGTTATTTAATGAGCTTTTTATTCCGAAATATAGTCGGCGATCCAGTGAATAAATCCGATATCTGCCTTTTTCCTTGGAGTGAATTGGCTCAGGAATCCAGCCGAATAAATCAGCAAAGTATGAAATAAGTTCATACAAAAAATATAAAAGTGTAGAAATGCTATGCTATTATCTTTAACAGTGGTTTCGTTAAAATTCAAATATGTACTTGGGACTGGAATATATTGCTTTAAATTTATCACCGAGCTTCTGAAAACGATTTCTTGAAGTTTTCAGAACAGATGATTTGCTTTGCAAGCCCATAACCAAATTGGAATGTATAAATTATGTGTAGAAATATTTCATACTTCTTTTATAACATGATATTGATTGAGTATTTCGTTTTGTTGTTTGGCTTATCTTGTGAATAAAATGAGGAAAATGCTGTTCATGAAATAAAAATATTTTAAAAATAAATATATTAGAAACAATTTTTGTTTCAATAAAACGCGTATCAAAATTGATGCCTTAGTAAGATATATTATTTTGGTATTTAGTTGTTTTTAAAGGAAACTATCCCATATTAATTTAATTTCTAAAAGAGAATATTACAATAAAAACAACATCCAAAACATACATACAGATACCGTTTATTTAAAAAAATTAAAATGGCGTTGAAGAAGTATTATTGTTAATTAGAAAGTAGGTACTTAACAATAAAAGAACATAAAAGTAATGGATTTTTTTTTAAAATTCCGCTTGAAGCTGTTTTAGTTTACCTATTTTTTTTAAAATTTTTCAAATACAGTCGGACCTCTATATAACGAAGTCGCTAAATCCCGGAAAAAGCTCGTTACATGGAAAATTCATTATATATAGGTTCATCTTTTAATATACTTTATAAACCATATGAAACAAATTTTAAATTCATAAGCTCAACGTATTAAAAAAGTAATTATTCACACCTTTTTTAAATTAGTATATGTTTATTTTATCTATATTTTCCATAAATAAAAACTACATGGAAAACAAGAAAAAAGAATGTCGAAGTCAATTACTTAAAGAACTTATTATTTTCAATATTAAGAAAATAACTTTATACAAAAATTAATGAATTTCAAGGACATTTTATAATTTAAAGCATGCAAGTAATCTTAAACATACATTATTTTATAATTAGGACACGGGACAACTCCCCTGAGGGTGAAAGAGGATATCGAAGATGTTTCCAGTGAAATGAACAATGGGAATTAAGGGTTGCAATTCTTGGATGAAACGCGCAGAGCTCCAATGCTCTCAGTGAGTTAGGGTCTAATAAAACCAGTTCAAGATGTTTGACCACCATAAAATGTGTTAAAGAGAGAATAACTTGAAATGTTCAGAAATAGTTTAAAATTAGGTAGAAAAAAAGAAACGAGCCCTACAGTAGTCGCATATGATGTGTAACATCTGACATGTTATCATGGTAAATATGCAATAGCAACTTAAGAAAGTCAGTAGGGTAAACTCCTTTTAAAAATCGATTTTGAGTTTTTGTTTTTTTTTCTGAAATCTACAAATCAAGACCTTTCCAATGATATAACATGCAAGCCATTGTATGAATTAGAAGTATTTTAAAATGATTTTTAAAAAATAATCAGTTGATTTACCACGCCCATTTTGACAAATAGAAATGTATACATTGCCTTTTTAAAACTGGGGAAAAGTTGCAAAACCTCGATTAATTTTTAGTTTTTAATACCCAAATTAACTTTAGTTAATTGTATAACTGCAACTGTTATATTTGCTAAAAACCTTTGGAGGCAATTTCAGATTTTCATTTGGGTTTTAGTAATAGCTATACTTAAAATGTAGGCATTTTTTATTGAAATTTATTTCTTTTCTTTAATTTAAATTCATTTTTAATTAGTTAATTAATGATTACCAAATATTCGCGTGTTTAAGTAGTGCTAAAGAAAAACAATTAGGATATATAATTGTGACCAGGGGAGAAATATTTACGTAATGAATCTTCATTTTATAACTGCATAATGGATAATGAAGATAATATGTCATGAAAAAAAATATATTTTTACAAGGAAAGATTTCTTTAAAAATTGTTTTCTAAAGGTTTTTTTAAAACTGTATAAAAGTACTGTTTCTTAAATGCAATTGCGTATACTGAAGTGACATTTTGGAAATATTTTTAAGCAGATATAACAAAAAATGACAATTTTCTATAAATTCATAATAATCATATTTGCTCGCTCAACTAAAAGTTTGTTTTTAAAAAAAAATTAAGATATTTTAAAAATTTCACTTCAGTATAAATATAAATGTATAATTAATACATATAGTCAAAGTCTTGAGTTTATATGTTTAATAGTTTCTGAGATAAAGGTATGAGATCATACATCAAATGTGATGTTTGTTGCCTTTGCGAGAATATTGTTACATACATAAATTTCATGCTTAAAAACATAAAAATAGCTTTATTTTGGCTGTTTTAGAAAAATTTTGTCCAATTTAGAGTAATTTTTGAAGTTTAAAACTTAGAAAATGTCTGCAACAACAAAACCTAATGATAACTTTACAATATCCCAGCGGAAACTTTCAAAATGTCGTATAATCAGGTATTTTTAAATACCATCTCAAATTCATACAAAAAACTTATTGATACATTTTAACATTATATTTATGTTGCTTTAAGTTCAAATTTGATATCTGTAATGTATGAAAGCTACAAATTGTTTAACAATTGATTCAGTATTTGAGAAAATTTTGATGTTTTCTCGTTAAAAAAAATTAAAAATGCTGTTCTGGACAATTTAAGACTTTTTTGTTTACTATTTTATGCAAAAAAAATTGCAAAGATGCTAATGTTTAATAAAATGCGACAAATACATACTGTAATTCATTGTTTTTGTGATATGTGGCACTTTATAGTGAAAATTCAATTTTCTCAAAAATGTTTTTAAAACTGTATTCATGTTTTTCTCAGAATATAATGTATGAATGTAATGAATTCCCCCCTCTTCATGTTACTTATATGTAACTATAAATATTCATGTGAGTTTTTTGGGGATTTTCCCAAAAAATATTTGACTGGAGTCCATATATCGTGACAAAAAATGTGAATTTTTTTAAAAAATTCATAGTGAAATTTTTGTTACATGTTTTTGAGAAAACTAAACAATATATTTTAAATGTTTCACTTAATTGCAAATATTAATGTTTATTTATTGTTCAGACAAGTTTTTCAATAATAGGTAACTAACAACAACTCAGATGTGTAATGCTTTTTGTCGTTGCGAGAAGCTTGTTACATGCATAAATATACACCAATTTCATATTTAAAAACATAAAAACAGTTTTTTTTTTACTTTTATAGAAATTCTTTGTACAGTTTAGAGAAAATATTGAATTTTGAAACTTTTAGAAATTGTGTTTGCATGGAAACATACAAATCCATAATTAAATTTTTCTAACGTCGTAACATCACATATCCCAAATCATGACTTTTACATATCGATACATGTTTACTTTATATTTACGATGTTATAAGGTCAAATTAGATATTTTAAATGCTTTGAAGTTAAAAATTCTTCACAGATTGTTACATAATTTGTGAAAATTGATGCAAAATGCTAAAAAAAATCTCGTTGAACAAAAACTGAAAATTACTATATATGTATTTTCTGAACATTTTAAGGCTTTTTTGTTTCCTATTTTATGTTTAAAAATTTAAGAAGACACTAATGTTTAATAAAATAGGGCAAATACATGTTGTAATTCATTATTTTTGTAATTAAGTGCCTTTTTACACTTAAAATGCAATTACTTTAAAATGATTGTTTTCAAAGTGCGTGTTCCTTTTTAATAGAAAATAATGAATGAAACTACTTGAAATTTTTACTGCACATAAATAATATATAACTATATATAATGTAGCTACTTTCTTGGAAATTTTCGTAAAATATTTTGCTCAGAAGCAGTTATCGTAAAAAAAAAAATGACAATTTTCACAAATTTCAAAGCGATACTTTCACGATGAATTTTTTTGAAAAAAGTAAACAATATATTTGAAACATGTTACTATTATTTAAATAAAAAACCTAATTATTATACAGCCAAAATTTAAATTTTTATGTTTAACAATTTCTGAGAAACAGGTTCCTAAAATGGCTCAAATTAACATTGGGGGTATAGGGCCTACCGACTAATCTTAAATCTGAAAAAAATGAATCGAGTATATTGGAAATAATTTTCTATCGAATAGTTAAATCTTTAATGAAAATTTTATTTATTTAACACAAGGACTAATGTAATTTTTTATCAAAAATATATTTTCTTGTTCAAATTGGGGAACAGTGGATACAATAGACTTGAAAATGGACAAACAGGGATTTTGGTGGACATATGCATTTCTCCGAATCAAACGGTTCAAAAAATTAAAGACTCCCTGCATTTTGTATTTTTAACATATACCGAAGATGGTTCTACTCTTTTGAAAAGAAACTATCACTCCTTTCCCATGATTTTGAGTATGATTGAATTGAGTGAGATTGAATTGGGTCTTGAATCGAGTATGATTGGAAATATTTTCTTTTGAATAGTTATATCTTTTATGAAAATTTTATTTAAGAGTTTTAATTAGGATTTTTTTAGTCGAGAAAACTTTTTTAATCACAATTAAAAATATTACATTGACAGCTATAGGCATTAACCTCAAAGTATGAAAAAGATACGCACTAAAATATTTATTCAAATAATTCCATATTACTTACTCGTGTTTTCTTAAGAATGTTGAACTTTGTCAGATTCTTAACAGTAAATATAATTATTAAAATAGTTTACCCAGATAAATATAACCTCAGGTTTCGTACACAACGAGCCCAGAAACTTTGACAATTGAACTTTGACTAAGTTTATCCTGAATAAGACTTGCTGGTATTTGCGACGTAGAGTAAGTAAACGAAATCCAGTTTTAAAATTCGAATCTTCTGAAAAATGCTAACTTTAACAGCATAAAAAAACAACTACTAGAGTTGGATTTCGCATATATTCTGCTCTGGATTTACCCATCTCTGCTAATCACAAAATCATGAAAATTTAATTAGCTTGGTAAATGTTTAAAAATTAGAAATATTAGAAAAAAAATCAAAATTACCCGTGTAATTAGGATTTTTTTAATCGAGAAAACTTTTTTAATCACAATTAAAAATATTATATTGACAGCGACAGGAATTAATCTCAAAGTATGAAAAAGATACGCACTAAAATATTTTATTCGAATAATTCCTTATTACTTACTCGTATTTTCTTAAGAATGTTGAACTTTGTCAGACACACTTAACAGTATAAACATAATTATTAATATTGTTTACACATATAAATTAACCTCAGATTTCTTCCACAACGAGTTCTGAGGCTTTATCGTAGGTTTATCCTGACTAAGAATTCGAATCTTTTGAAATACTAACTTTAACAATATAAAAAAAATGACTAGACATAAACCCCGATGTGAGGGTAGCGACCCCGCGCTCTCATTGGTCAAATCAAATAGCGTGTGCTTATGTCACTTCCTGTTACAAACTTCCGTCCCTTTTGACGAATACACTCCGACAAAATTCAGCAATCGACAGGAAAGATGTTACACATCAAAAACTGAATAACAAAAAGAAAAGTTCGTTACATAGAAAATGCACTTCGATATAGAGATATTATTTTACTAATCAAATCGTGAAATTGTTCAAGATTCCAGGAAAAAGTTCGCTATAAAGAAAGTTCGACTGAATTTTTGTTTCAATTATGAAAATCAAAATACTTAAACTATAATTTGTTTTTTAAAAAAAAAGATTATATGGAGGGAAATATGTTTAAAAACGAAAACTTTGATGATGTATCAAGAAATGCTTTTTACTGCTGTGTAATTTTCAAAATGGGTCTGAAGGACGTTTGGTTAAACAAATAAAATTAAGATTGCTTAAAAATTGAGGGATATGCATAGCGTCGTTCGTGATTTGTTGATTTTATTGACCCAAGAACGGCATCCAGACAAGCCTTGGTAAACATCCGTTAATTTAGAAATATGTCCAAACAAAATACAAAATGAAGAGGGTAAAACAAAGAGTGACAAAAAAGAAAGGTTGAAAATAGAGAGATCGTAAGATGTCTCGAAAACGTGCCACCCTTATTTAATCACGACAGAAAACTTTGGGAATGTATATAATAGGGAATCTCGGAGTCCTGAATCCCAGATTTGTCTGAAGAAAGTAAATTCCTGAAATAACATATATACTGAGAATCCCTTATAATCTATTTAAAATAGCCCCTCCCCCCTGCAGAGTCTGGACTTTGGGCCCCAACCAGGATCTTATAAAGGGTGTATTTGGCGTTAGTCAGGCTTTGGTCCCTCTAGAATTCTTACCCTCCCCCCGTAATGCGAGGTTTATGTTACGCCTCTGCTACTTTAGATGAATTGAAAAAAATTTAAAATCATGTATAATTGTGCATAATATATAAATTGCAGATAATTTTGGTGTAGATAATAATAAAAAAAGCTATATTAATAATATTCAAGGACCATTCAGAAAATACAGACCGTTATACAAAATAAAAAAAAGCAATATTTATTGGAAAAAACAATTTTGTTGCATATGTTAAGCTCCCTTCACTGGTCTACGTAATCACCTCTTACATTAAAACATTTACCATATCTCTTCACGGGCATCAGAATTACCATGTTATTCAGGGCTCCATGTACTCCAGGGCATTCAGTAAGTTGTTCTATGTATATAAATCGTTATAGTGAGACTCTCCAAAAAGACTATTAAGAGGTATCCAAAACAGGAGGAGAATATCACTTTGTGCCGGAATTGTGCTTCTTCATGACACGACAAAGGCCACTTTCGCTGTAGCTGCAACTTGAGAATTCCTGGAACAATTTGGATGATAAATTTTTGATCATCCACCCCATTGTCCGAATCTTGCTCCTAGCGATTCTCATTCCCCCCCCCCGAGGATAGTAGAGTTTCTGAATGGTCAACGTTTGGGAAGTGTTGAAGAGTTGGAGAACACAGTAACCACACCTTACTCTTAATGTGCTGGCGGTAGAAGAGGAATTCTGAAGCCAGAGAGAGTGAAGAAATGTGACAAATCTATTTATGTATGAGGTGATTATGTTGATAAGTGAAGGAGGCATTAACATTGTCTGTTTATAACAGAACTGTTTTTTCCCAATAAATATAGGGTACATTTGTTTTTGTGTAGCTAAATTCTTTATTTTTCTTACGACCTTAGTATATTCTTCCATGGATGCTAGATAATCATCAACATTCGAATCAAGATATCAGCAGTGAGAACTGATTTAAAAATTCACTCTGACGTATCCCTTTCAATTGGTCGAAAGATCAAAGGAATACATATACTAACCGTAAGACAAGATGAAAGATTGATACTCAAATGCAAATTTCTGGAACAAAGCATTCATTACTTTGACGAAAAGTGTGGAGAGTAATATATATGAATTAAATTTTCTAGCCATTATTTTGTCACATTTATCATCGAAAGGAAAAAGAAAGAAATCCGTTTTATTTCCATCTATTTTCTACCAAGATCTATTCATTTTCTGGATCAGATTCGTTATTTATTGTCTCCGTTTGCATTCATTCCATTCAAATATTTCCAGCTCTATAAGCTTAAGACTAAAATATTCGAATTAAAAGTTTTTAAATTGTTAAGAGATGTTTTATCATATTACGCACTTCATATATTTTTAATTTCTTACTTATTTTTTTCAATTTTTGTTAATTAAGTTACTTAAAAGTTGAAAGTACCTATTATTTTCCCTACCAAAATAGAGTGATTTGAATATATGAGCGTAGTTATTAAATTCTTATCGAAAAGAAAAATGAAGAATTTTTTTCTGCTCTCCATGATTTATACAATATAAACATAGGATCAAAAAGATTGAAATTTGTTGAATATTAAAACTATTTAACTATAATCATCAATTAGTCATATCTAATTTAAACTTTTAAAGCGTATTTAACTAACCGTGATATTTAATGATTTGTATACCGATTATTCCACAAAACAGGATATTTCGCAGCCCCTGTAAAGGCTTATTTCATTTTCAAATTAACCTTTGGATGTTGTACATTTATATATATATATATATATATATATATATATATATATATATATATATATGAGAGTAATTTATTTCAATTATTATATTCATTATCATCGGGGTTACTTTGATTCAAAGGCTATCTCTTATATTTTCACTTTCCGACAGTACAGGAAAATGAATTGAAAATTTAATGAATACCGAGAACTAAATTCTATAAACAGAGAGAAGGAAAACGACTCCCTAATTCATTAACTCACTCATCTCACAAGATTTCCGGAATAATTAGACCTAAGGGCTAGAAAATTGGTAGACATGTTTCTTTTGTTGATTAGAGATCTGCTAAGAGCGAGTTTTATAAACATCGACTCTCAAGAGGGTCACAGGGGTTATAATAGTGTTATGCATAACAACTTCCGTTTTTAAACTATTTAACTTGCATGCTAGAGAAACATTTTTTTTTATTAGAGATCCACCGAGACCAAGTTTGAGAGAAATAACGGGTTGTGTCAATTAAGTGATAAAAATACTTCCATTTTAATGTCCTTTTCTTAAATCAAGATGCAATAGTCTATAAGATATCTACGATATTGAAAATGTGAAAACAATACAAAAATAGTCATACAACCTCATAAGTGCCAAGAGCACGAGTAACGGCTATTAATATTTTAATACATTATGTGTGATGAATTACTTTGGTAGGAAAAATAAAAGGAACAATTTCTGCTTTATATATACAAGTAATTAAAACTGAAGATTAAAATTTGTCCTTCATTTCATGACTATTTATAGCAATACCTTCCTATCTCTATTATTATGATACCTTTTTACAATCAGTTTAATTTTAAAATAGTTGATGTTTCAAAATATTATTTTAAATGATATATATATATATATATATATATATATATATATATATATATTTTAATCGAAAATCAAAAAAAAATTAGTTAGTAAACTGGAAAATATAAATTATGTTTATAAATCAAGTTTTGTGAATGGAGAAGAGATTTTTAAAAAATAGAAATTTTTAACTTCTAAGATTAAATTATTTACTTAAAATTACACATTTTACATTATGTTCATTATTAAGTTAAATAAAACTATTTAAGTTGTCCCTTTTCACATACGTCTTCAATAATGACTTTCAAAAATCCACATGCTAACTTAAATTGTTGCTTTTTAATAGAGATTGACAATTGTTTTCCTCCCTTTATGGTATAATACGTACCATCTGCATTATTTTCCTGATAATGTTGTTTTATCTTTTCAAAATGTATTTAAATTTATTATTTATCTTAATGCATGGTTCTTTGATATAAAACACATTTCCTTTACAATTTTACTATAAAAGAATTTTTTTAAGTTAAATTTCTCCCTAAACATTTAATCAATTTTAAAAATACCATGAAAATTATTTTTGAGTTATCCATTGATGTGTAATATTGATACAATTTCAAATAAAAATATTGAAAAGTTAGAGTATATAAATCCATTCGATTAGAAAATATTTAAATATAATTTAATCTGCCATTTTTATTCCGGAGCTCTAAACTTTTATACTGAATTACTTTTTCTTATCGGTATCAACATTGAAATAAGTTTAAACATTTTTAAATGAATATAATTCTCTAATAATTTTCCAGAAAACTTTTTTATAAAAATAAATCCATTGAACAAAAGAGCACTTTCCGTGTTAGTATCTTTTAACCATAATTTGAAATATTTTTTTTACTTCATTAATGATACATTCAAATTAATACATCGTCTAAGTACCACTTCCATTTTTTTTTCAGATTTTCTTTCTCTCAATTTTTATTCAACGAAATGAAAATAAAAAATAAAGTGATAAATATCTCTCTTTATTTAAAAGAAAAAGATTATGCTTCTATTTTTAGTGCAAATAAATCATTTATTAATAGAACTTAAAAAGTTACTAATAAAATCAGCAATTCACACCTTTCAAGTATTTAATTGAATTTCTTTACTTCTCTGTGGGGGGTTCCTTTGAAATATTAGATACAATTTATAGCTACATACTCTTTGTGTATACTTATGGATTACAAATGTATCAAATGAATATACTGTTTTTGCCAGAAAACAGCAAAACTTCAAATGAAAGTTAGTTTATTTTCTGAAATATAGCAATATATATATATATATATATATATATATATATATATATATATCAATGTACGAGAATTGTATCTGACCTTATTAAAAGGAAAAAATAATCTTTATTAAAATTTAAAACATGCTTCGAGTTTAATATTTTTGTAATTGCCTTAATTACATAAAAACAAATCCTAAGATTTTTATTATAAGTGTCGGATTAGAGTTTAATTTTGCATAAAATATAAATCTGGACTTCAAAATTAGTTTGTGTTACTTTACTTTTTTTTTACAAATTTAGTACTTTAGCTTTTAATAATTGAAGAGCAACAAAAATGTATTCGTTTTAAATATTCTCTTTATATGAGCTACTTATATGCTTTCGAACAATTAATTTCATGAAATATTTCCATCTCGTATTAATTTTTTTCTGTGTCTAGACATTTAAAATTATTTTTATATTGATTTTTTTAAATATATTTGAATTCGTCTCAGAAAATGATGCATGATATCTAAATTTCTCTCAAAAGTATTAAACTTCTTACATTTATATTTAAAAAATAAAAGTTGATTCAATATACTTATAAAAAGAAATAGCGTGTGTTAGAGCAGATAAAAAAATTAGATGAAAATAAATAAATAGAAGTAATGAGGAGAAAAGACAGCAATCTATTGTGAGATTGAGTGTTTTTTTTTCCATATAAAGTTCCTGAAATCAGTGAATATTCACAATTAAATTATTAAAAAAGTATCTGAAATCACAAACAATATATGCATGTATTCATTCACTATATTTCAAATTTCTTGAGAGAGATTTTGATTTATTGTATCCCCAGTAGCGCACACAGGAATTTTTCAAGGGAGGGTCCGGGGTCGAAAGTTCACCGTTCTTGTATCATGCTCCTTTTAATTTTGTCGATTTTCGGGAACAAAACACAGTAAAAAAAACTAATTTTTGAATTTAATAATTAGCATTAATTAATAAAATTAATCTTTAATAATAAGTTATTAATTAAATTTTACGTACTATATACTTAGAATTATAATCAATCGGGAAAAAAAATCAAGGGCTTTGGGGGGGATCCGGATCCCCCCCCTGTCAGCGGTCAGACTGTTAATCAACACTTTTACATCGAAAAATACTAAAAAGATTTCGTAAAAAAATTAGGGAATACAAGGCCAGAATTGGGGAGGGAGGAATATGTGTTGCACCAAGACAATGCATCAACTCACATGTCCCTATCTGTCAAGCAGTTTCTAACCAACAAAAATATTACTGTGATGGGATATCCTCCTTTTTCACCTGATTTGATCCCATGCGTCTTTTTTTTTTTAATTTCGTATAGTGAAATCTTTCTGAAAGGGAACCTATTTTACCTCAGTTGAAAAGTCTCAGGCAAAAACGGAAAATATTCTAAAAGGATTTCCAAAAACCTCGTTCCGGAAGTGTTACTAGTAATAGCACCACCAAATGCAGAAGTGTGTGAATGCTGAACGGAACTACTTTCAAGGTTATACTGTCCCAGAGAACTGATTCTGTAAGTGCGATGGTTTATTGGACCAGTCTCGTTTTTTTCTTGTGTCACACCTCGTAGTACCTCAGCAGCCTCCTCAAATTGACAAAGGTTACTTAATGTAGCAAATGCTTTGTATTCCAGGTTAGTCTTGATCCAATCATCAAATGGTTTAGTGGGTGATAGATCAGGAAAGGAAGTATAATAAGACATTTAGCAATCTATAGGGAGATGAAAATTTCTTGAACATAGCGTGGCCACGCATTCCTTTTTGAAATGTAGTTGAATGCAAGCTATGAAAATAAGTCAAGGTTACAAGCTCCAAAATCTCAGAAGTATAGCCTGGTTGATCTCTTTATCTGCAATAAGAGATGCAAAAAGGTTGACTGCAAAAACACCCTAAACTAAAATATGGGGAACTGGGAGGGGATGGGTTAGAGAGTGAATATTAACGTCGCACTGTTGAGCTACTCGAGGGCTTTTGGCGACGGACCACGTAATTTTGAGCCATGATCATGAGACGTGGGGGACACCTAAGCTGGCACCCTCTCCTAACTACCACACCACACCAACGGGAGGATGTTTGAATTCTCGACAGATTTAACATGCATCGCTCCTTTACACGGTGGGTCTTTAGTGATACTGGGCTCGAACTCGTGACAAAGCCAGCCACGATCCAATACCTAGACCACTCGGCTACCACGGCCACTGGGCTGGGATGGAGCATCAAGCAATTTCTGTTTGTAGTGTATCCAGACTCTAATTCGACTACCTTGATGATGCAGAGGGATTCTTTGTCAAGACAAAATTGTACCATCTGATTGTTCATGCGTGACGATCAATGCATCATTGCTGATGCAAACGCCTTTAGTTTTGAAACAAAAGTAATCGCGTTAATTGACGTCTGATGAACACTCCACTTCTCTACAAGCGACGCCGAATGATGCTCAAAGATACCTATTGTTGTAAGCCGCTGCAAAGGTCATCGATATGGCCACTCAGTCTCTAAGGGAACCCCATCAACAACTATTGAATGGAAATCTCAGGCGCATTGGTCGAATCCCCCACTCAGCAATTCCTCCAATACTCAAAAGGAAAAACAGGTGAATATTTCCACAGGGCAACAAATGGTATTTGTTGTGATTCGGCTCTTGGTGTTTCAGTAAGGTAAGTAATGGGCCAATTATCTTGTATAATGTTGTGATGAGTCTATTGTAATTGATGCAGTAAGTAGGCAGTTCCTCCTCCCCCCTCTGATTATAGATATCCATCATTGTTGCTAGGTTACGTCCGTCATGATCACTGATTTCTTTTCAAAGAACAATCCAAATTATCTACAGACAACAATTGTTCTCGGTCGAACTCAAGAACGCGCTGGAATGATGCTCGTATACTTTTCATAGTACATCGAAGTTATTCACGCAAAACAACCATACGGAAAAAAATTAAATAATTCAAAACGGTATTTTGTTCTCCCTTTATATGGCCCTTTTTGAATATGCCTGCTCTGAAAATACTAATCATTTGCATATCCGTTACACTATGTACATGCAAAATTCGCTGGTTTAAGATGTCTCTTCCATAGTGTTGTATTTTGGGTGAGCCATCAGTGCGCATAATAACACATGGAATTACTTATAACATATTTTTAAAAATAATAATCAAAGTATATATATATAAACTTATTCAATACTGAAATACATAGATTACTGAATGAGAAATGCACTAAGAAAAAATCATTTCATGCATGAAAATTAAGCTTCGAAATATTACGTTTCAAATATATGAGGATAACGTACCCTTTTTATAAATATTCATTTATTATCATATTTACATAAACACTCATAACTTCCATTCTAAAACACCATAATTAACTTTATTAAAGAATTCTCTTTTCAACAAGATATATATTTTCACTCACAAAGCAATGGTACCTCAACACTGTACACGGTCTCTATTCGGTGCAGTAATGGAACCGCACTGTTGCTGCTTCTGAAAATCTTGGAAAGACCCGATATCATAGCCAGAAGTAGATTGATTATCCATCCTCATAATGCAAAGCGCTGCCGTAGGATATGGAAACCCTTTTGTTCAGTTGGTGATGGAGTATCTAACTAAAGGGCTGGTCGGTCTACATAAACTAATCGAGCAGCGACTGATGTCAATATTACTATTACCTCGAAAGGGTAGCATTCACTCACCCAAGTCCACTGGTGAATAGACCACGAATTTTGTAGTGATTAATGTGGGGCGCAGCAAAGCTCCCAAAGCCGGATATAATAGTGGGGGATTAGTGCAATCAGAGCTCGATAAGCTCCCGGTTGAAACGAGAGATTAAACTTGGTTTGTTTCAAATACATATGTTTAAAAAACTTAAATTATGCTCATTGATGGCGTTTCTCTAAATTGTAATTAAAGATAGGTAAGTTGAGTTTAAAATATATGCTTAGAGTTATGGATGAATAATTTTTATAGAAACGCATAATTTTATTGCTGAAAGCAAAAAAGATTGAAAAATAATATTAAATTTCTCATTTAAAATTGTAAGGTATTTTGATAAGGCGTGTATAAAAATTACTTTATCGATAATGTTGATTTTAAGGAATCTATGTATTAAAAAAGAAAGGCTTAACCCTTCATGTACCGCATTATGATTGACTGCAAATTTTTTAATGCAATATTTATTTTTGGATCACTGCATTGTAAATTACGGGATATACATAAATAAAATACTCAACTTTTGGAAATTTAATTCGTGAGATATAATTAACTAAACTGATACTTTAAAGTACCGTCAGCACACTAAGGTCTCAAATATTCTGACAGTACGAAAAGAACGAATGACTTTTTTAACACAGTTTTAACTCCTAAAAATGCTAAATATTCACAGAGAATACTAATATTATACAGCACAAATATTTATTTTTAAAGATTATTAAATTTTTAAAATTTATTTACTTTTTTACACATAAATTTAATCCGATGATATTCAAAGAAACAGTTTTTTTTTCCATTAATATACAGAAATTCATTACACATTGTGCATTTTGAATCTGGTTTCGATTGAATGTTTTTTTAAACACTGCATCCTAGGGTATGAAATGCAGTATTTTCTTAACATGAACTACTACACTTTGAGTTCAGGCTCTTGAACGTCATCCTAAGAATCTAACGAAAATTTTAGCAGATAATTTGCTGGGACTTCTTCATCAGAAAAATCATTTGTCAGTACATCACTGATTTCAGATGGTAGGTTCTATAGCAAATTCAAAGCCTCTTGAAAGCGGAACTTCTTTTTTACAGACTCTCTAAGAAAAGGAAATAATAATAAAAATAATATTCGCACCTTGAACATCTCCAACTGCTGTTAAATCTCTGTTACACATAAAGGAATTAAAATAACGCGTTATATATTTTTTAAAATAAGAATACATATTTCATTTAATTTTGTGGCAAAAAAATGCAAGCTCGGATTTAAAGTTACAAATTTTTAAAAACATTAAAATAAAAAATATATATATAAAAGCAAAATGAATCAGTTAAGCAAAAATAAACAATAAAAAAGGCATAACTCTATTGCAGTATAATTATGACGCTTCAGCGGAACAAAAATCAATAACAAGCTACACGGACGAAAAAAAATTAAGTTTTTGCTCCAACACACAGTGTGCTGTCGGTATTTATAAGTACCACAAAGTTATCAACTGTAAAATTAATTGTATACACTGTTCACTTAAAATAAATAGTCAAATCATTTTCTAAGGTCTTCCTTATCATGTAATGGAAATAAGACACTTACCTTTTGATATTAGCTACGTTTTCGGAACAAAAATGACGATCTTCGCAATCCAATCAAAAAGTCAGCTAGAAACGCAACTTCTGCTGTAAAACTATTTGATTTCCTCGCTAAAATACTCATCATAGAACCCATGCTGCCATATATCTTGAAAGAATGGATTTCAAAGAAAATTATTGCTAAGTATCGTCCGAGTATTCGTAAAAATGGTTCTTCTATGTAATTTCAAAGTGAGTGGGAGTTTTAAGTACCGTCGGTACATAAAGGTAAAGATTTCAGTTATTTTGTATCGCTATGGGTTGCCATTTGGGCATTGTACAGTTTCAGTTTTATATATATATGTTAAGAAAAATGAAGTACATGAGTGAAAAATGAATTTTATTACTATACAAAAGAAAGAGATTTATGGATACAGTTGAAAAAAGTATTCATTCTCCTTACATATTTCCTTTTGAATGATGATAAATAAGACATTCAGTAAGAAATGTAACTTATTTGTACAGTAATATACATTTGGTATTTGGTCTCCACAAAGCTGTCGAGAAGTGATTGGAAATATATTCTCTCATTTTTACCTTTTTCAAATAAATTTTGAAGTCTTATGTAATTCGGGGGGAAAGGGACTTGAGTGTGATACCGAGAGCAGTTAAATCATGTTCAATGACATTAAAATCCAGTAAATATTCAGACCATTCTATGCTGTCAATTCTCCCAACGCCTTAAAATCCGGTAAATACTCAGTCCATGCCATGCACTCAAGATCTTTCTATATAATCTCGAAAACTTTTACTGCTTTTTGTGGACATGTATCGTCATCCATGAACATATAAACTGAACTGTGGTGGACCGTTAAAAAAAAAACAAACATTTGTCAAATAATTTCACTGCAATGTCCATGAGATGCAATGATACGTGTATCAAAAGAGTGTAGTAATGTTTGAGCTATGCATTAAGTATGTATGTCAAATCAGGACACCTAGTCCATTCCACTTACCCCAGTCACCAACATAGTGATCTACAAGAGATCCCTTCCTCTCTTTATCTCTAGTTAGTAACTGGCTCATCACTCATCATTATAGGATCTCCTTATCATCACAATCACTCATCATTATGAATTGATTTACAGCGCACTCTGAAGAAACACCAGGACTACTGGTGATGGACCTCGTAATTTTTACTCGCAGTCAAGTGACGACGACAACATCTGAGCTGGGTTCCCCTCCTCCAAACTACTACACTATCCCAATGAAAGGTTTTTGAGCCTTAACAGATAAAACGTAGGTTGTAAGCTCGTAACTCAACAATGGTGGCCACATTTTTAAAAGTGAATCAATATTTGTTAGACAACAATACCCTAAATCTCTGTTGATGATTCGAACGAATATTCTCCTTATATTAGCGCAACTGATTCTGCAGGTTTTATAGCATCAGCTTAATACTCTTAACAAGTTTCTGTGAGTTGAATCCATGTTCCATCCTTGTGTTTCTTGATAAAATCATCGATAAGTCTTTGTAGCAGATACTCAATCTTTGGCAGCGGTTGCAATCTGAACTTATCAGGGTCAGAATAAGATGTCTTTTAGTTGTTATTTCTCCACATTATCTCCAGGTGTGGCTTTATTATCAATTTTATCAACAAGCTTTTTCAGATGATTTTTACATCCTGCGGCCTCTTTTAAACATTAAATAACGCTTTTGATGGACTAAATTCTGTGATTAATTGTTACATTTTACTCTACTTCAAGTCGTCCACAGTCATATTCATTCAGTTGATAATTTACGGACATTGGCCACTAGGTTTTTGTCACACAAAACAAATATTAACTCAGTGGTTCTAATAAACTTAAATTTTGTGTTTTCGTTATTATTGAATTGTTCGAAAGCTCGATTGAAAATATAACCCGTGTGCATTGATCGCTATAGATCAAAAATCTGCCCTACTAATTTCTGTATGTTTATTTTGATTAGTTGGTTGTCGGGAACGCTATTTTTGCATTAAAAATTATTTCCTGACAATTTCCAAGTAGTGTAAGCATCTATCACATTTTCATATGAAAATATAGTAGATGCTTAAGTAAAAGATAATTAATTATTCGGCATTTATTCATAAAAGTACTTTCATTCATATACAGCAATTTTACACAAATTTCCGTTAAAATAGTCATTTTGGGTTGCCACTCCTTCCTTTCAATGTTTTGTCCATTGTGGGAAACACTGGAACACCTGGTTTGAGATGGAACGAAATAGGTTAACTCGCTTTCAGACATACCTTCACTGGTCTGAAATTTAGACCATTCCAGGGGCATTTTCGGTTTAAGGTCATATGAGATGCGATACGAAATTACATTGAGAAAATGAAGCCCAAGATAACATAGGTGGGATGTGTTGAAATTGAGAAGAACTGGTGGACACAGAAAAAACACACACAAATTTTCTCCGGAAGAGAAATTTTTCGATTGAAATGAAATAAATTAATCTATTTTGAAGCTCAGATTGTTATCAAGTTTTTTTTATCGTAATTCGAAGATCCCGCATCATCAAGATCATTTCTTAGTCAATGAAGACTCGCCTTGGTCACTTATAAATGAGGACCTGGCAGACAGGGATGCCATGGTCCGGTCTCAGAAACTTGGGACGGAATACCCTCTCTCTCGATTCGACTTTTAACAAAATATTACCCAAATAATTTTAATCGTTACATATTATTCCCAGCAATATTACTCAAAAAACAGGGATTTTTCAACTATATGCTAACTAACGACAGTAACAAGACAGCATTATTATTTCATGTCTGTCTCCTGTGTCTAGGCCTTCCACATTCACCATCATTTATCATTTAATCGAAATGCGACAATCGGTCGGGTTGATATATGCGTAGGTTTATGAGAATAGGAATTATGCACATTTATTTGTTACGAGTTACCATTTGTCCGAGTGTTTGACAACATATGCTATTTATTGTCTTTTTAAAAGGGTCGTGGGTGGAACCTCAAGAAATCTTAAGATGTCACTGCTGACAGATTATTCTTTATTCCCACTTGCATATATCCATCTTTGAAGCGACTATACTAGTCCTCTATCTTCTTTGCACCCATTGCTTTAACTTCAAATACCTGTTTAAGAGTCTTGCTTACCACTTCTACGTAGTAAACCCCTAAGTTAAATGAAACGCAGTAGCGCTATTCAGGTTTTCTGTCATCTGAACGAAAATGAAAATCCGATGGTATCCATTTTATTTTCCCTTACATTTTAGTAAACCGAAGGTGATTAAAGGCCACTGAAGGTTGGAAGGTGGGGGAGAGGTCTCGTATAAGCATTACATTAAGAACCTGACCATGAGTTCGCGTTAGCATGATGGGCTACCGAGGGAAGAAACATATTGATTATTCAAAATCTAATATACCAAGCAGCCCAAAAGTTCGTTAACAATTGAAAATTCAATAATTCGTGCAATAATGTAGCGAGAAAGATAAAAATTGATACACATGCTCGAAATGACATGATATTTTACTGAAACTAAAAAGGTACAAAAATTCTCAAATAATGGTGATTTTTATGCCAAAAGCAATGATTCGCATATCAATGTTGAGTAATAAACGATATTCATTTTAACAGATGTTCAACATGGCGGCCGTCATTCATGAACAATACCAGAAGACGACGAACAATATTGAGGATAATATTGTGCAGCAAATTTGAAATGGTTGTGACGTCTTACGCGTCTTTTCTTTAACAAGTCCTTTTGGGTTCTTTGGGCCAGAATTAATGGCAACTCTTTTCCAACCAAATCCAATAAACGAGAAGTGAGGAAATGCAAATAATATAGGATCTTAGAGTAAGTGGGATGCCAATGTAATGGTAGTGTAAAAGAATGTTAGACAATTAACGTGCGTTGTGGTAGTGGATGATTATTGAAGTTCGTCGTTCAAAGATTCAAGTTCTACGTGTTATGGATAAACATATTGGTGATCGATTAGAAGTTAAACGTACAGCTACATACCATTGTAGATAAAGACAAGTTTATTACAGATTACATAAGGTAGGATTGATTACTTATTATTATTATATTTGAAGATTAGGCTGTCCACACAATTATTGAGATAGGTCTGAATTATATTGTGTGTTGCGTATTGCGTTATCGTAGATTCTCTCATTAATTTATAATATTATATTTCTTCAAAGTTTAAGTTGAATATCTTAATAAAGTCATATTAAGATAATGTTTGATTCTAGTTCTTACGATAACGCTATACCTCTAGCTCACGCTGATACTTCGAGGGATGTACTTTCAAGGGGAGGTACATCACAATGGCGCCCAACTAGGTTTAATCTATATGACCCCGAGATGAGAAACGCGAGAGGATTTAATGTTTGGCCAGAAGTATATTTTTCTGGGTTGGAAAACGTCACCGAATTTTTAGATGGTATAGATAACCAAATTAAATTACTTGAAATACCCAGTGACTTATCGTGTGCTTATTTAAAAGGTCATCTCAAGGGTAGAGCCCTGGATTGGTACCAAATATTCGGATCGACGTTAGTGCAAAATACCGCCACGGACTTCGCACAGCTTAAAGCAGCATTCCCTGCCATCCAAAATAAAAAGGAGTTGGAGACCCGGTTTTACGCATCTCAGCAAAGACAGAACCAGGAGCCGACAGATTTTGTTTACGATTTGCTTAAACTACATAAGAAGTTAGAACTGGGGATGTCTGAGAAAGGCCTTGTAGATCATATGTTCGTGAGACTTGAACCGCAAGTCCAAGATTATGTGGAGGTGCGTAACCCACAATCCGCGATCCAATTATTAGAAGTATTAGCTAAGTTTGAGGAAAGATATTCGTGCAAGGCAACATTGGGTTCGAGAAATAGTAATAACGTGGAAGGACGAGGTTGGAATGAGCGTAGGATGTCTAATGTTGGTAATAATCGAGGAAATTGGAGAAATTCTGAAGTGGTACATAGACCAAATAATGGTAGAAATGATTATAGGGGTAGCCATCAGAACAACCGTCAAGGAAATCAGTGGTTCGAGAGCAGGAATAGGTTTCAAAACGATGATTGCAGATTTAACGATAGGGGATATCAAATTAGAAATCGAGGTCAAAATGACGATTTTAGTAGAGGGGACCAAAGAAATAGGGGTTCGAGTGAAAATTTTAGTCGAGGCAGTAGAAAACAAATGGGACGTTTGAATGTTTTGAAAGTGAATGATATTAAAGGTGATCAGACGCAGTCGATAAATCAGTCACCGATTAAACTTTCAGCAATATGTATGTCTCCGGTAGAACTTCCGTATGTTCCTATTTTATTAGACGAAACTTTTACGAATGCGTTGTGGGACACTGGAGCGGAGAAGTCATTTATATCGGAAGAGACATACCAAAAATATTTTTTTATAAACAAGTAAAGAAATCGAGTACTCAGGTGATCACGGCGCAAGGAGCTAAATGTCAAAA
The DNA here is from genome assembly GCA_019973935.1 of Trichonephila clavipes. Lineage (NCBI taxonomy): Eukaryota > Metazoa > Arthropoda > Arachnida > Araneae > Nephilidae > Trichonephila > Trichonephila clavipes. Next base: position 271,858 of record BMAU01019141.1, on the reverse strand, counting down.
TATGGGAGTTGTGGAATTAAATATTCGATTACGGGATTTCGAAAAGCCTTGGTTGTTCCATGTGTTGGCAGATTTAGAATACCCATGTATTCTCAGGATAGACTTCATAGTTGGATCAAAGATCATTTTGGACTTTAATCGAAAAACTTTGGTGATTCCAGATTCGCAGATTAATAAAGTGGTTAAAACGGCTAAAATATAAAAAGTAGAAATAGATCTTTCTAAGACAAAACTAGAAGAAAAACAGAAACGGGAATTACAAGATTTGTTTAATAGTTTTCAAGGATTGTTTTCAGATAAACCAGGGCTTACGCATGTTTTATATAATGAGATTGACACGGGAGATAATCCACCAGTTGTTTCCCGTCCATACAGATATGATAGGCTTAAACAAGAGATTCTCGATTATCACGTTGACAAAATGTTGAAAGAGGGAACTATAATTCCCATTCAGTCCCCGTACGCGTCACCAGTGATGTTATGTAGAAAGAATAATGGGTTACACACCACCGGATAATCTGGAAGCATATAGATTTGCTGTTGATTATCGGAAACTAAATGGTGATCACGAAGTACCCTAGGTATCCTTTACCCTTAATAGACGATTTAATAATGAACGTACACCACACAGGCATAATGTCTGCCCTGAACCTTCGGTCGGGATATTTTCAGATGGCTGTGAACCCTAGTGATATAGTTAAAACCGCATTTGTCACGAAAAATGGTACCTACGCATCTCGCAGAATTCCCTTCGGCTTGTCAGGGGCGGCTCCTAATTTTCAGAAAGCTATAGATATAATTCTCAAACCCCTGATTGGCAAGTTAATGAGTGTTTACATGGACGATGTTATCATATCATCTCCATCATTCACTCAACATGTTAAGCATTTGAAAGAAGTTTTTCGATTATTACATGAGGCGGGTTAACGTTAAATAAAGATAAGTGTAAATTTGGTTGTGAAGAGTTAAAATATTTGGGTTTAATTATTAATAAGGAGGGAATTAAAACTGATGATACAAAAGTTCAAGCTATAGTTGAAATGAAACCTCCGCAAAACTCCAAGGAGGTGTCGAAATTTTTAGGAATGTCCCAATGGTACGCAAAATTTATTAAAAATTATGCCGATATTTGCGAACCTCTTTATAATCTTAAGCGAAAATTAAAGAGATTTATTTGGTCGATTGAGGCGCAGAAAGCATTCGATGCAGTCAAGGCGGCTATAACAAAAGCGCGAGTTTTAAAATTCCCAGATTTCAAAAAAACTTTTGAATTATTTACGGAGGCAAGCTCAATAGGGGTAGGAGATGTTCTAAACCAAGAGCAGAGACCAGTAGTATTTGCTTCTCATACGCTTAGTGCTGCGGAGAGAAATTACACGGTGACAGAGAGAGAATATTTAGCAGTGGTTTGGGCTCTGGATAAATTCAGAACATATTTAGGTTCCTTGCCAATTAAAGTTATTGCAGATCACGCTGCGTTAACACATTTAACGACTGGTAAAAATTTTGTCAAATAGAATGATCAGATGGGCATTAAAATTAGCAGAATTTAATATAGGATGGGAGCATAGGCCTGGAACTCAGAATACAATAGCTGACGTTTTGTCGAGAAACCCAATTGAAAGTATGATAGGAGAGAAAGTTAATTGTGCAATAATCAGAGATTTGGTACTTTCGTCACGAGATCAGTTAATAGAAGAACAAGAACAGACCCAGAATTAGGTCATATCTATAGATATCTAGAAAACCCAGAAGATAGCTCGGTGAATGCGGCAATATGTGAGAATTGGTCTCGCCATTTTAGGCTAGTAGAAGGCTTGTTATTTTATGTGAAATATGCAACGTCATTAGGAGAAATGCGAGTATATATTACACAAAATCTTTAAGGAATGAAATTCTGAGAGAATTTCATGACAAGCTATTAGCAGGTCATTTCGGACGTTTTAAAACTTATAAAATAAGGGATGTTTGTTATTTCCCGTATATGAGAAAATTTATTGATCAATATGTCTCTACATGCCATATGTGCCAAATTAATAATCATAAAAACGCGTTACCAGTGGGTCGGTTAATACCAATTGTATCAAATTATCCAAATGAAATAGTTACGTTAGATTTGTTAGATCCGTATCCCGTGTCGAGAGTAAGACACAACCGATATGTATTAGTAATTACGGATCATTTCAGCAAGTGGGCAGAAATCATACCCCTTAAAGAAACCTCTGCTCGAGTTATAGCAGATAATTTTTTTGATACTTATATATCGCGTTTTGGAGCTCCAATGAAGTTAATTAATGATAACGGTCCCCAATTTATTTCCGATATTTTTGAGAATTTAAGTGAGAGATTAGGCATAAGGCATGTGAAGACTGTTGTTTATAGACCTCCAGCAAATAGAACAGAACGCGTAAATTGCTATCTTGTGCAAATGATTGCAAATTATGTCAATAAGCAACATGCCACATGGGACCAATTCTTACGTGAGTTTGCTTATGCTATTCGTACGGCTGTAAACGAAACAACGGGGAAAACCCCTGCGGAATTATTCTTAGGTAGAAAGTTAATTACGCCTTTTCATAAATTAGTGATGGTATCAGACAGAACGGAATTTGCAGTAGGAGATATTGAGAGATTGTTTGAGGAGGCTAGACGAAACACAGAAACCAAACAGGAAAAATGGAAAAAATATTATAATAGACGTAGGTGTGATGTGCAAGTTAAGGTGAATGATTGGGTTTTGGTGGCAACACATCCTGTACGTTCAGCAACAAGAAAAGTAGTAGCTAAGTTTAAACCAAAATTTGAAGGTCCGTATAGAGTTTTAGATGTTAAGAATAACAACGTAGTGATATGGAAAGCGGGAAAAAGGTTAACGATTAATGTAGATCAGGTTAGAATATATCGTCATAGGAAATGTGACGAGACGGAGATAGGAACTGGTAGTTCGGACAACGGTAGTTTGCGCGATGAATCGAGTGGTTTTGACAGAGTACAACAGAGATCAAATGACTCGCGGGATGGTAAAAAGAAATGGTCAGAAGTAAAGCGTGAGTTGGAGGAAAAAGGTTTAAGTTTTAGAAATAACAAGGGAGAGAAACACACGATTGAAACCAATAAGCGCGGACCGCTTATCAGATCAATACCTAGTTCTTCGTCTGAGAAAGATAGAATGATTAAAAAAAGAGTAAAAATGAATGATTAGCCTATAAGAGATCACATGAATCTAGGTCGGGAGGACCAGAAAGGAAGGTTCAAAAGGGATCAGAGCATAGAGTGAATAAAAGGGCTTTATTGTCTAATTACAGAACTAATCATAGTCTGACAAAATTTAGAAAGAAAAGCCGAAGGGAAGAGACAGTAGCGTTTACCACAAGCGGCTACAACCTTAGACCACGAATTGGAAAAAGAGAAGAATCCCGACCGACCATAGAGAGGAAGACACAACAAGGAAGGCCAGTTCGATCCAGAAAAGGCAGAGAAAGTTATGATAGTCCATACATCGAGGAGCGAACAAGATCAAGCAACAAGAATGCCAGACGAGGAGGTGATCAACAAAGGCAAGACCAGGAAAGGAGAGGAACGTAGACAAAGAAATAACGTTGTCACTGGAACCAGGTCTTGGATACAATTTAAAAGGAAACGCCAACTACTCAAGGTGTGGGCCTCGTTTTTTGAAGAAAGATGTACCATTTAAGTCATATATGGTTTTTCCCCGGCTCTGTTACCCAGATGGGACACGTCTATTTATTCTGTACATGTGAGAATCTACCGTGATTAAAATGCATGACTTTGAATGTTAGTCTATTTAATTAAGTAAAATTTATTGAAGCTGTGGAAATTCAAATTAAGGAGAAATATTAAAAATTAAACTTAAGATGAATAGTAAAAATTAAAATTTAAGTGAAGCATTAGAAATTAACGGTTAGAATAAAATTTAGGCACGTAATTTCTTAAGAGCCATTAAGATTCTCTAATAAATCAAGTTTTGTTTCTTGGATGGGGTTGTGACGACTTACGCGTCTTTTCTTTAACAAGTCCTTTGGGTTATTTGGGCCAGAATTAAGGGCAACTCTTTTCCAACCAAATCCAATAAACGAGAAGTGAAGAGAAGCAAATAATATAGGATAAATATAGGATCTTAGAGTAAAAGGGATGGCAATGTAATGGTAGTGTAAAAGAATGTTAGACAATTAACGTGCGTTGTGGTAGTGGATGATTATTGAAGATCGTCGTTCAAAGTTTCAAGTTCTACGTGTTGTGGATAAACATATTGGTGATCGATTAGAAGTTAAACGTACAGCTACATACCATTGTATATAAAGACAAGTTTATTACAGAATACTTAAGGTAGGATTGATTACTTATTATTATTTATTTGAAGATTAGGCGGTTCAATTATTGAGATAGGTCTGAATTATATTGTGTGTTGCGTATTGCGTCATCGTAGAGATTCTCTCATTAATTTATAATGTTATATTTCTTCAAAGTTTAAGTTGAATATCTTAATAAAGTCATATTAAGATAATGTTTGATTCTAGTTCTTGCGATAACCTTACACATCTAGCTCACGCTGATACTTCGAGGGATGTACTTCCAAGGGGAGGTACATCACATGGTGAGAAATTGCCATCGGATGTTGACTTTTATCACCCCCAATGAGATCGGACGATCGCGACTCTAGGTAGCCCCATGACCAATTATCACTTATCACATGGATTGAGGTTTTGAGACCTGAGTCTAAGTATGACGGAAATTATCTTTTAGTACGCAATTCTCACCAAATGATATGCACAAGAGACCGTTTACACTCTTTTTATGGCGATAGGATCATAAAGGATTTCCATTCTAATAACCCAGCTGGACAATGGTGACATTATTGATGCATGTTTTTCCTGTCTGAGTACAGCTTATTTTATACATGGTTTTCATGTCGTGTCATTGACGTGTTGCTATCAGCGCCATCTGTTGGTTATTTTCCCACTTCTTAATTTCAATAAAACTCGATGTCATTTTCAGCATGCTTGTCAATTTTAAACTATCTGCCTATATTGTTTAATCGGTTATTGAATTTTCAAATGCTAACGGACTTTTGGGTGGGTTGGTAATTACAAATCTAAAGGGAGCGAGTAAACTCTAAGTAATAGTAAATATTATCAAATAATAATTGACGTATTGGATCTTTAAACTTCTAAAACGTATGACAATCATTATAAGACTACTAAACTTATGCTAAGGTACGTTGATATTCCACAAAGTAGCTTTCTTAGGTATAATTCAGTCTAACACTAACTTGGATACTTATGCTAAGGTTACGTTGATATTCCACAAAGTAGCTTTCTTAGGTATAATTCAGTCTAACACTAACTTGGATTTCACCACAAACTTCATTTATGAACTCGCTTCATTTCACTTTAAATAGTGAAATACATTTATATACACCACAGATTTCATTGCAGAAAAAGGTTCTCAATAATCAAACAATTCTTTAAAAGATTTTCCTCCTTGAAGATTAGTTGGAAGGCACGAAGAGGACCCGTTACAAGGTCACATACAAACGTTTGCCAAAAGATGCTTTCCTGGTTTCAGTTTTTACTCACTAAAAATTAAGGTCTTCTAATTTTAACAGACTTCCTATTTCACTCCAAATGTATTAAACTATTTATACAACTATGCAACCAATTATAAAAGGAATCAGATTACCATATGTATTTGTAAGCAAAATCTAGATTTATAAATGTTTAAGTAATAAAAAAAAACATCAGGTTGATAAAAGGAATTTCTAGCTTGACTAAAACGTTTAGAATATCCCCTTACGATAAACTTGGATACAATTTTTTAAAGCTTTTGTATCAATAGAGACAGTTTTCTATCTCTTAAGTAATGTGATACTTTATTCTATATTTATGTATAAAAAGAAAGACATTTTCATATTTACTTTTATTCAGTACAGAAACAACTTCATTACTTTTCCATGATACAGCGTTACTTGGAATATTCAATCCTCTTGTTAAAAAAATTAAAAATTGAAATTCTAAAGTAAAGCAGTTCAGTTTTCATAATTTAAAGCTTAGTTATTTCAGTTATTATGCCAACTTATTGAAATACAAATAGAGAATAATAACTAGCATATACTTTTGAATAAACTGCATTATAAAGAAATTTAACTGCGAAGAATAACAACATATTTCATCTCATAGTGTATACATTACATACTTACACGCTAGATTGAATATAAATTGATTCAGCGTAAGTTTATGTACGTATATATATTTATTTGTATTGCTTATATTCAGTAAGAATTATACAAATGTAGCATTATTTGAATAGCAAGAGAAATATTTCTCTTGATATATTCTGTGTTTACTAAAAGGTTTAATGTAGTATTCAATGTATTTCTAAGGTATATATTCAGACATCTTCTAAGATTATTCTGAATGTTCAACTTTTATAAATACAATGAATGTGTGTATACAAATGTCTATATACTAATGTCGATTTGCCACCGTATTTGGTTATATTTATTTTCTGAGATCAGAAAACTATGTTTAAGAGAAATATAGCATTATTGGGAAAAATCTACTTCCTGCGTTCAGTGGAATCTAAATCTAGATGATTAAACTGTTCACTTCCATAGCTATAAATACTATTCGAAGTAAATTCATACGATTTTAAGAGATGAAAGAATGAGAGGTACAAGCGTCCCAAATATAGTTTTTAGGTTAAATAATTCTTTAAATAGGGGAAAATATGTTTTGAACCACACGGATTTGTTAACATTTCATTCGAATTATTTCTTACAAAATATTGTAATTAAAACCCATATTAGTTCTTAATGAAAAAATTAAAATGAATAGCAGTATTTATGCAATGAGTAAGGGTTTAATTACGTCGCACTTAAAGCAACACGGGGGCTATTGGTGGTGAACCTTGTAACTTCGAACCCGGACAAGAGATGAGGACACCAGAACTGGCAACCCACTTTCTTTACTTCCCCACCATGCCAACGCGAGTACTCTTTCTTCTCTTTGAGCTATGACAGATTTTACATACATCAGCTCCTCTGCATGGCGGGTTTTCAGTAGCGCCAGGACTTGAAGTCGCGACTCGACAATTCTGGCCACGAGTTCGGGATCATGACCACTAAGCTACCTAATAATATGCATGCTATACGAACCATACAAACTATATATTAAATTCCTTTGGATGTATTATATGAAACTGCATGATTTCCTCAAATGTCATTTTTGACGAAGAGTTGAGTCTAAAAGGATTCAAGCAGTCATATTGTTCACACTTTATTTTTTCAACGATAATACACTACTGACCACACAAAATGAAAAAAAAAAAAAACTGAAAGAAGCTTGCAAAACATTTGAAATTTACATCATGCGTTGGTGGCGTTGAAAAATGCAAATGATTAGCATTATAGCTCAGAAGCAGATCACGAGGGATATTAGAGCCACCAGTAAGTGCTATAAAAGGGGAGAACAGATTGGCGATTGGGAATACAGCAGTTGTTTTCCCGTGTGGGTTTTTTTTTGTTTGTTTTTTGCGTAAGTAGTTTACCTAGGATTCGTGGAAGACATCGGGCGTCTTTTGATCAAGTTCCTAAATTCGACCGAGGAAGAATAGTAGCCTAAAGGGATTGCGGATTACCCTTCAGAGAAAAATCGGTTAACGTGTTGGAAGAAAACAATTAACTGTATATTGCGGATCCGTTATCGCTGGATACAGAAGTAAACGATTAAACTGCGGAGCCGATCGCACCCACCTCATTGCACCAAAGCAGCTATGACAGGCGGATTGTGCGCCGATCAGTGATGGATCGCGTAGCCACATTACGGACCATAGCACAACAGGTTCAGTCTGATGATTCCGTGTCCTTTCCTATCATTCAATTCTGTTTGCATTAAAGTAGAAAGTCCGCAATGCGTCCATTGTTTCATTTACCCTTGAATAGAAACCCCAAGCGCTTACGCCGCCAATGGTGCGATGAACAGCAGCCCTGGATATTAGAATGGAATGGCATTGTGTTTACCTACGAATCCCGCTTCTGCCTGCAACATCACAATAGTCGGATTCGAGTTTGGAAACACCGTGGTGAGTAGCTGCTGAACGTGGGGAATTGCGTTATGCATCGCCGCCACACTAGTCCTGCATCCGGTATCATGTTTTGGGGTGGTATTTGATTTCACTACCAAACCCTTCTAGTACGCATTGCCAGCACCTCTCTGAGGTGTTGGAACCCGTGGTCCTCCGATACATTCAGCGTCTGCCATCAGCCACATTCCAACAAGATAATGCGAGAACCACAAGTAGCACGCGATGTTCAAAAATTCTTCTTTACCCACCAGATTGAATTGCTTCCCGATATATAGCCAATCGAAAACGTGTGACCCATGCTTGCACAACGACTGGCCCGGGATACACTCCTTGCTGCTACTCCAGGTCAACTTTGACAATATGTGAAGCCTCATGGACTACTCTGCCCCAAGGATACATCTAAAGCCTCTTTGATTCCTTGTCGAGGTGGAGGTAGCGGTTATAGCCAACAATGACGGTTACACTAACTACTGATTTTGTCAGCATCCACACGCCATTAGAGGCTGTAAATTTAATCGTCTGAACTTTGTACAACATGTTACATGCCAAATAAATTTCGCTGTGGTATATCTGGTCCTTCTTGGGGTTGCATTTTGTGTGGCCAGCAGTGTGTTTTGCCAAGCACACATTATATAAGATCCTTCATGAATTATAGAACTCAGTTTATACAAGCCTTTAAAACTTCTAGCACATTCTGACATATTACATGGTTTAATCTTCGTAAGATAACCGGAGTGATCGGGTGGATGACGCAATATTGCATCAATTCAGAACAAAAATTTGTCGACAGGACACTTCTTTAAGAACTTACGTTGAAGTTAATATATTATTCCACTTATGTGTGTGCATGAAAATAAAAGGAATTAAGAATTCCTAGACAATGCAAGAAAAATATTGGATCTTATATCATATATGTATAATGGAAACTTATTTATTCTTATTTATTCTTGTCCAATATATATATATATATATATAGCAGGGAGTAAAAAAACGCCATACGTGAATATAAAACATATATATATATATATATATATATTATATATATATTGTATATGTTCGTATATATATATATATATATGTATATGTATATATATATATATATATGGCGTGGTTTTCTCTCTTTACAAACTTATATGTATATGTATATATATAATATATATATGTATATGTGTATATATTATATATGTATATATAAATGTGTTGTTCAAATCTATATATATACGTTTCCTCCTATATAATAATAGATTCGTATATATATATATATATATGTGTATATATATATAGTAAATATAAAAATATATCATATAAAATAATATTTTGTATAAAAAATCTATCTATATATATACTACCTATATATATATATATATATATATATATATATATATATATATATATATATATATATATATATATATATATATATATATATATAAGCAATATTATTTTAAAAATACAGAAACCTCTACAGAAACATTAACACTACGCAAAAATATTTTAAGAAAACTTTTATATGTTAAAAAGGTTCCAAGTATGTATGAAAATTTTCTCATATTCAGTTCATTCAAAAATATTTTGATTTTTAAAAATTCATTTCATAGACAAAATTTCGGAAATTTTTGCTACAAACAATAAAATTTCTAGAAGCAATGTCCTATACATAACTCGGAAAACATAGATAAAATAATGTATTTCGACTAGACATTTTCCATTAGGTTCTTGGCTGAGTTAACATTTTCTGTAATTCATTCATGCACTCGTACAAAATTGTCGATCGTGATAGGCATAATGAGCCATATATAATGTTTTTAAGTTGGGTCAGTTGAATGGATACAAAGACGGTTAATGCTGTTATTTTTCTTTCACTTTTGTTTTTATAACAAAACTTCACTATTTATGGGCAAAATATCTTTAAAAGTTTTTTTTTCTATACTGTTTCAGTTACAGCAACTGAACTGTATTTATTTTGAAAATTATTCTGGCGGAAAATTTTGTATGACTTGGGAATTCACCTTCTCTTTTTGTTTTTTTCTTTTCTCATTACAGTGATTACCTTTTCTAACAAGATAAAACATCATAATGTATTTTGGGAGTTCATATACTTCGTAATAGTAACTTGTAACTTCTCTGGTTAATTTTTTTTAAAAAAAAAATTAATGTCGCCTTTCAACTAACTGAGGCAATTTCTTATAAATTTTGATGATCAATCATTGAGCATTAATGGCAATTATTCTGATAGAACTATCCTCATAGAATTTGTACAAAAGAACGAAAATTTTGTAGAAAAAAATCGTTTGCTGTCAATCATATAGAACAACCGTTAAACTATTTAATGTCAAGATCTATAACTCCTCCCCTGTTCAACGGGATAAAAAGAGAGTATAAGCTTGACCTAATGGAAAAGCTCCCTCAGCACTCAACCATGGAGAATTATGGTAGTGCCTATGGCTCGTTTGTTCAGGGGAAGTAACACCCACCTCTTTGACATGCAAAGTTCAATCCAGTTAGGGGGGTTTGTCGATGAACCATCATGGTATAATGCGATTGCACCCTAATGGTTTGCAAACAGTCGCAGGTACAAGTGGGAGAACCACTGGTTGCTCGGTAAATAACAGATGCGGTAAAGTAATCAATCTGCAATTATTTCCATCTGCCAAAAAGTGATAGAAAATGAGTTCTTCAGGCACATGGGCATATGAATTTTCTGATATTTTGAGAACGGCTTGTTTCCGACAGGTAATTTCCTTCAAGTTTTTGCTCTACCAATTTCTTTTCAACTGTATCCCACACACAAAAAAAACATCCTTGGGAAACACCCCCTAGACTTGTGTAATAAGAATAGGAATAGTAGAAGCGGATTTTAATTTTGAATCACGTTCAAATGATAAGAGTCACACACACATGAGCATGATATCGTTATTTAGTAATATCCTCAACAGAGCAACAAAAACTGCTTAGTTCATTTCAATTCAGAGTATAATCGTTTTCATTGTGTTCCACAGATGTTTCTTAACTCGGGAGCGGTGGCGTGGGTCACAGATTCATCCCAGGCTCATGAAATTTTAAATTCTGGAAAACTGTTTATTTATTACCAATATCCGTGTCAGTATCCTCCTCTATGACAGTCTTCATGAGAACTAAAATGCATTTGTCACATCTCTCCCTCTTTTGGGGGGGATGACAAACGTTTTTTTTTTTTTTTTTTTTTTTTTTTACAATCTTAAAGGTCTTGGTGCGACTAAGTTCCCTGTGTGGCCATTTTTGCTCCTAAATATTTTCTATGACTAGGCTACATTTTTTCCCCTATGAACGACTTAGTGATAATGATTGTTGTGTTGTACGACTCATTAGGGTTTGTTAATGTAGATGAACAAATTATAAAATAAGAAATGGTTATCTGCGATCTCAATTGGGTAGAGTTGAAACTGATCAAGCAAGGGAAGAGCCTGATGAGATAATGTATATATATATTCATGATAGCGAAATTTTCAGAAAATCGATGAACGTGAAACGTTTGAGTCGAAAGGAAGATTTTCAAAAGCAACCTAAAAAACTCCATAGAGAGAGATGGGGAGCTAAAATTGTACCACAAGATACACTGTACCCTTTCAAAAATACAAGTAAGAAAAACTTCAACGTGCTATTTGTCAATCATCAAAGGTCAATAAAACTACAATAACTTGAACAGAAATATGAGAGTTTTGCCTGAAAATATTATTCCTGTAATGTTAGTGGAAAGTGTCATTGATTAAATTCACTCACATTTCAAACATTTTAGTTCAGTTTGATTGGGATTTTTCTCAAAGTATCGAACAAAATTGGAAAGTATTTAAAAGTAAGTAAGTATACTTTCTCTTCATTAAATTATCCACTGGAAGTACGATTTTTATCGTGTACAATAAAAATAGTTATAAAAAAGTTGGGTGAGCGACGACTAAAATGAAAGCATACATCTTCTCCCGGGTTAAGTTCAGTATTCAACACTGCAGCCATAAAACTTGTGACCTGACTCAATGAATATCGTGTTCTTTCAACAATCATTTTTGAACAACATATGGAGATGTATTTGTAAATGTCCTCAGAAATCTTTCGTTACTAAATATGTTTATGATTTTATTTGTAAGTTTAAGAAACTAAAATTGTGTGTAACTTCACAACTCAGAGATTTAAAATAATTGGAAGAACACATCACTCAACTAGAAAACTCAGATGTTCCAAGAACGAGTGGGATGCTTATTAAGTTTTCACCACAGCAACTAAATTCGCGCAAAAAATCATGAGTTTAAGCAACTTTAATAATCACTAAGTGAGAATATTCAATATATTTCAATTTTGTCCTTTGGAAATTAAATCTTTTTGTGATATATGTATAATCCACCTTTATTATAATTCGTTGTTTTTAACGCAGTCCCAAACTATTTCTGCACATAAATTCATCCTGGTGTTTATAAAGGTGTAACAATTGTTAAAACAGATACATATTAATTTTACTATTTATGTATAAAGGGTCTAACATTCTTTTGACTTGGAAGAATTATTCTCTTTTATAAGAAAAACATTTTTTCCTCTCAATTACGCGTGATCTTTACAATGAAGTCTTCAAAACGATTTTTTTTAATTATCAAATAAACACTTTACTAGTAAAATATATTTTTTAATAATTTTTGAAAAATATTTATTTATTAGTACAAATATTATAAAAACAATAAATTAACTTTTTTAACAACAGCTCGAATAATTTTAATTTATCGAAAAAGCTGTCAATATTAACAAAAACTTCATAACTATTTCAACATTTTTCAAACTATTTCTTTGATAATACGAATATAGTATTTAAAACATAAAAGGAAAATTTTTCAATACACAAGTGAAATAGTTTATAAATGAATAAGGTACTTCAAAGTAATTTTATTCATTACCTGCAATGTTTTTCTGGAAAGAGTGAGAAATTCTCTCTACTATAACTAATAATAAATACAGAAGCAATTGACGAATCTCAATGCAGATAATTGTGTATAAAACAAATTTTACCTTAAAAATACGCCACATTATCAAATTTAATTAACTAAAACCTATGAAATTTATTTCATTACGTTATATTTGCATCAATACTATTAACATACTATAAACATAAAAGATGTGATCATAAACAAACATACCAGCGCCCGCCACTTACTGGGTAAAATAAATGTTTTGAAAATTAAGTAAATAAAGATAAAAAAAATTTGAAAATAGCGCGAAAAATTTAACTTGATAAAAATGGGTTTACATTTTCTATCCTTATATTGTCAAGAATATTTCAAAAAGAAGAAAAATGCATTTGTAAGTTTATTACTTGTTAAAATCTTACTAACTAAAGAAAAGTTGTGTGTAGGTACTTCTGGACCTATTTGCTGTAAACCTATTTTACCTATCCGTACACACACACAGATTGTTAATATTATTTAACTTAAGAGGTATCAAAAATATTTTAGTTTCATTATTTGCGGCTTTTTTTTTTTTTTTTTTTTGCTGCTTTTCAATATTCCATTGATAAATACTGTATTATACATTATATATTGTATAAAACATTTTATCTTCTTTCACTCTGTCCATAACTGTAAATAAATAGAACTGACCTTGAAGACATACTGCAAGAAATAGTGTTGATTTTGTATGCTAAATGACTGCAAGTTACCAAACTTAGAGGGAAAAAATGTATCTAAAAATCCAGAAGCAACTAAGATGTTAATTGGGTGAAAAAACTTCAGAATTTTCTGAGAGTATAGAAGACGATAAAGAAAATTAACTTGGAGAGTCAAACATTTGACAGTGATTGTGTGCTTCATTCGACTGATGCGATAACGTAATTAGGGATTTTAATTACAGTGTTCTACACTTGTGTGATTTTTTTAATCTGTGGTATAGTAGATTTATACCATTATGCTACATGAATAACTTAAGAAAATAGTTCAATAAATTACAATTTACTCCAAAAAGAGGGCTTACCTGCTAATTGTGTGGACCTTGCCTACTTTGAAGAGCGATCAATGCGTAAAAATATCCTAAATAAATTATAGTGAAATGTTCAATGCAATAAAAGATGTGGCTTGTTATTCATTTATCAAACATGAAAATTTCATATTGGTGAATGATACAATGCTTATCATATATACTAATTTTATTAAATCTATATATATATATAAATATATATATATATATATATATATATATATATATATATATATATATATATATATATATGTGTGTGTGTGTGTGTGTAGGGAAGTTGTGTTCTTTGCGATTTCGAATAATTGGAATATTTTAAATTTCCAGTGTACTTCGAGAGAGATATGTGGGAGATGGTGGCCTCAAACGAACTGAATTGAATTGAGAGGCCAATCGAGGAACTCGGAGCGTCTGACGTCAAACGCATGAGGCATCTCAATGCCCAATCAGGGATTCGAGCGATGACGTCGAACGCTTATAATCCTAAGCGCGGGATCGTTTTTTTTTTTTTGGCTTGCCTTCACTCGCACACCGGACACGACGGAGTGAGCTCGATCAGAAACGGCATTTCTTTAAACCTAGAAATGTTTGACGCCCCCATCTCTATAGGTGAATCCTGTTCTCTTTCCGAATTAAAGCAATTTAAATCTATAAATATGATCTGTTTTCTTACTTTAATAAATTGATTTGTTCTTTAAATTTGGTTCATGCTTTCTTTCGTTAAGAATTATATCATTGCCCCTAGACACCCGTCCTACAAATGGGAGCTCGACCGCGATGTTAAACTCGTTTCTTCGTATTAGGCATTTGCCTATATATATATAGCAATAGCCTTATTCATTATTTTTCCTCGTGCTCACCTTTCAGCGACTTTTCTTTTTTCAAAACGTCGAGACCTCACCCGTCCGTCGGTGTCAATTTCAACTTCCTTTCTAATGTATTTTTTTAAAGTTTGCTTTGGAAGAGAGTTCGCCAGCGATCCTGAGTGCGTCGTCAACAATTCCAGTGAAATTCAATTTGCATCGTTCAGGAATTTCGTCGTGATACATTCTATTTTCCGGGCGTCGTCGCCGAGAATCAGCGAATCGCCAGTTTATTTTAAAGAAAGGCCTGCCAGCGATCCTAAGTGCGTCGTCATCCATTCCAGTGAGGATCAGTTTGCATCGTTCAAGATTTTCGCCGTGATCCATTCTGTCTTTTCGAGCGTCGTCATCGAGGGTCAGCGAATCGCCAGTTAATTCCCGCCAATGATCCTAAGTGCGTCGTCATCCATTACAGTGAAGATCAACTTGCATCGTTCAAGAATTTCGTCGTGATCCATTCTGTCTTTTTTCGGGCGTCATCACCGAAAATCAACGAATCGCCAGGTCAGTGTGGTACTTTCTTATCAAATAACGATTGCAGAAATTTACGAAACTATCGTCTGTTCATGTCATTTTAAAATTCTTTTTCATGTGATTAATAACTAGGAATCGTGAACATTTTATTTTTTCTCCACATAAATTCGTTTCGTAAGTGTTTTGTAATAAGAGTATGCTGTCTAATTAGCGGTGGTTGTGGCTAACTAAATGATTTGATTGCGAATAGAATGATTTGTGAAAAATTGTGCATTGTTTTAGATAATATTTTTAGCAACTGGGAAATAGATATTTTGTCTATTTTTTAAAAATACTTTTTTTACGAATATTTTGTGGTTTTTACTTTTAATTTATGATATCTTATTAATTCTAAGAATGCTGCTTTGCTATAGATTCTTCCAGTGTGTTTTTATTGACTACATTTCGAGAAATTGAGATATTACTGTCATAATTTTTCGATTTCGTTGTATTAATATTTTTAGTGTCGATTTTAGAATTTTTAGTATTTGTGAATTTTATTCGTATACCTGTTATAATTGTATTTTTATCTACGTTTTGTCTCTCCTCTTGGCTGAGTAAGGGAGCTTTTCCTGCGTTATTGTATAAACGTTTCGCATCCGGATTAAGTATTTAGGGAAAATTGGGCTTGGTTTAAAATTTTAAATTTGTTCTCTGAGCCGTCACTCTTGATCTTTGGTTGCAAAATGGCATTTCTTCTCTCAAAGAAAAAGGAGCATCTAATAGAACTCGCCGAAGAGTTAGGGTTGATCGTCGAAGCGAGCTTGACTAAAAACCAAGCTAAGGGGATCTCATCGTGAAAAAGCTCAGATTACATCGAAGATCATGTCAAGGTAATGATCGATAGCATTGTGAAGGATCGCTACGTACAGAAGAAAAGAAGAGAAATTGCGACGAGAACAGCGAGAATATGAAGAGAAATTGCGACGAGAACAGCGAGAATATGAAGAGAAATTGCGACGAGAAGAGCGAGAATATGAATTAGAGAAGTTGCGAATACAGGCTGAAAAGAATGCTAATACTATGAATAACCCCGAAAATGTACAAGCCCCGAAAGTGATCCACGAAACTTTTCATAAGTTTAATATGAAGGACGATATTAGCTTTGAACCTGACATTATTTGAACGACATGCGGAAATGACATTCTTGCCGAAGGATTGGGTACAGAAGCTTATAGGACTGATTCCTATCGACATTGCTCATTTGATTGCCAGAGAGCCAGCGGATAAATGCAACGATTACAACCACGTTAAGGGGTTACTGTTAAAAAGATTTAAGTTATCCCCTCGAGAAACTTCGTCAACTCTTTATTTCTCACCGAAAATCTAATGAACGAACTTGGCAAGATTTTCTACGAAATACAAAAATACTTCTGATGGATGGATTTCCGTTCAAATGTAGAAACTTTCGACCAGCTGGGTGAGAACTAATTATAGCCGACCAAATAAAGAAAAAGTGCACCGTACGAGCTTCGGGAGCACTTTTTAGATGAATGGTCTACTATTAACTCCACCGGCCGAGATAGCAGAAAAATTTGAAGAGTATGAAAGTGTCCGAAGAACATTAAGACCGAAATTTTACAATTCATTTGCCAAGGGAAGATACGAAGCCAGCGGATCAAGCGATACTTACTTTCAAAGAACTGAATATCCCCAGGGTGGAAGTAATGAGCGTGAGAAAACATTTTCAATTGAACGGTACCTCCTACTCCGGGAGAAGTAAACGACTAACCTGTAGCTACTGTAAAGGACCAGGTCATTATGCCGTGGATTGTACGAAGCGCCCCAAATGTTCGAAAAATTAATAACTCTACAGACTCCTCAATCCAAATCTGCTCACGAATCTCTCGAGAAAGAATTAAGACCAGAAAAATAACCATAGGGAACAAGATTATTGAAGCTCTCGTTGACAGCGGCAGTTCAGTTTCACTCATTCGAGAAGATGTAAGCAAAAGAATCATCGAACCTTCGAAACTCTCGAAAGACATTTCAGTATTGATCGGACTGGGGAAGTGCGAAGTCAAAACAAAAGGGTCGTTCCAGAAAGATTGAACTAGATGGAGAAGAATATTCTCTGACGTGGCATGTCGTACACTACGCCGAGTTTGGAATTTCAGGCAGTAATAGGTTCAGATATACTGGAGCAAGCCTCTGTCTGCTTCTATAAAAAGTGTTCAGTTCCGAAAACATGAGGATAAAAACTGTTTCCTGCAAATGCAAGTTTACGAAGCAGAAGTGGAAGACGAAATTGTAGTTCAACATGTTACCAATCCACAAATACAAGAGAACTGTTTGAATTAATCTCAACTATGAGCCAAAAGAAGACCGAAATGACAAACGTGTCCATGAGAATTATCCTGAAAGACGACATACCGGTTTACCAACCTGCACGCCGCTTATCATTTTCTGAGAATCAGGATGTCAACAAGCAAATCGACGAATGGTTAGAGCAGGGGATTGTAAGACCAATCTCATCCGAATATGCGAGTCCAATTGTATTAGTTAAGGCTACAGTGGACAGTTAAAATGTGGAAAATTGACTAAAACATCGAAAAATTTTTTTTGGCTTATTTTAATATTATATTAGCTTCTCTATCAAACGCAAAAAAATTTTTTTGGTTTCATGCATTTTTTACTGAGTTATGGGGTAGTTCCGATTCAGTCATTCATGACCACGCCCCTTTGTTTACATTCTGATGTCATGCTGACAAAGCTGTCATGTACTTTGACAGTACGAATTTTATTTACTGTAGACATAGCCTCTCTAATTTTTATTTTTAAATGTTAATTTATCAAGGTCTGGATGGCAACAATTTGTTTTAACTGTATCTGAGACCTAAATCGGCATTATTTGTTTACAATTCGTTCGAACTTGCGTTTGCATTTTTCGTTCAATTTTATTCAAACTTTATATTGATTTTACCAAAACAAAAGTTCTTTTCAGAACTAAAGTTCATTTTAAATTGCTTTTGTTATTTAAAATTTTTATAATGGATCTTATATCATCGAGATATAGAAAACCTAAAGGTCGTCCTACCAAAAGGAGAAAGATGTTGGCTGAAAATAGCAAGAAGCGATGGCAGAAATCTTCTAAAACTGTTGATGAAAAACAGTTATAGTATGGTATTGCAGAGAGATACATTGTCTGAACCGAGTACATCTTCCCAACCTGAGGCAAGCTATATTTTCACCCACAAGGCTGTGTTTTCTGAATTATTGCAGAAAGTTCCTTGTAAATATTGTACAAACTGTACCCTTGTTATAAAACAACACCATTCCATGGGGTATTCTACAAAGATGGAACTTTTATGCGAATCATGTCATGAAAGCTATGGAAGTGTTTTTTCAAGTTTCCAAGAAGAGGCCAAAAATTCACATGATATAAACAGCAAACTGGTGTGAGTGCCTTCCTATCCATAGGCAGAGGGCATGCTGCTTTGGAAACGTTTTCATCTGTGCTCAACAATGGACCGAAAAACATTTGCCAAATGCATGCACAACTTATCCGTGAAAAACAAAGAGGTGAAGAAAAAAATGCTCGAAATGTCACGTGGACTTGTCCTTGACTTTGAAGTATTGTCGAAATACTGTCATAATTGTGTAGTTGCTGGTCGAGATATGGGAGTCGATTGGGCGGAGTTCCACATATGGCAAAAAAAGGACATGCGGATGAGTGTGACAAAATTTTGATGGAACTTCTGGAGTCATGGAGATGCACGCTGCACTAATTATGTGGAGGCGATCAATTAGTGATTGCCAAATGAGATTCGTTTCCATGCTGAGTGATGGTGACTCAAAAACTTTTCAATTTTTGTCGGACAATAAAATATATGGTTCTGATATAAAAATCGAAAAGGAAGAGTGCCTGAATCATATTGCAAAGAGGCTAGGCACATCGTTACGTAACAAAGTGAAAGAATGGAAGGTGAAAAAAGTGACTCTTGGTGGGCGTAAGCAGGGAAGCCTTACAGATAAAAACATCACAAAGTTGCAAAATTACTATAGAAAGGCAATAAAAGATAATGTCCCTGATACCGATAAATGAAAACTGCTATATATGCCAGCCTGATGCATTGCTCGTCAACTGACATAAAGCCTATGCATGGTAAGTGTCCTGAAGGGGAATCATCATGGTGTTTCTATAAAAGAGCTATAGCCAAAGGTGAGACCCCAGGGTCACACAGTTCCATGAAAACTTACTTGTCGCCACAAGTAGTGGAGAAAATTATGCCTGTTTATCAACGATTAGCTTCAGACACCATTCTTGAAAGATGCGTAGCAGGCAAGACGCAAAAATTCGAATGAAAGTCTGCATAGCTGCATTTGGCGAAAAATGCCCAAAAAAGAGGTATTCGTCTCCAAAAGGAGGCTGGAAATTGCAGTAACGGATGCCATCGAAAATCACAATTTGGGCTATGTGAAATCTCTTGAAGCGAAGAGGACTCATGTCTAAATGACAGTTTTTCTTTGACTATTGCAGAAAGACAAGATAAACGACGCATTTCTCAGAATATTTCTACGAAACAAAGGAAAAGAAATGCCACAAATACAAATGCAGCCTATAGTGCCGGTGCTTTTTAAATTTTTTTTTATCAGACTTAGCAAACAGTTTTCTTGTTATGTAATTAGATTTGTTATTTTTTGAATTTTTGTAATTTAATTGTATTGAAATACTTTATTTTTACTCATTGTGATTAATGAAATACATAATATATTATCTGGTTGATGAAATAATAATGAAATATATTCTGTTAATTTACTTTAGATTTTATTGGAATGTGTTCTTGCTTACTTCAATTTTTATCACTATATATATTACATGTCAATGTGACTGTTACAATAAATATTGCAGAATCTTATACATATATTCTATGTTTATCTTATCTTTATGATATTAGTGTTTTTCAAATTTATATGAATGTCTTTAATTGTTTTTAAAAATACTAAGTTTTTTCCTTTTAGAATAAAAATAGCTGTTGTTCTAAAAAAATGAAAGCTTCCTCGAAAGCATTGAATTTTGTAATTTAATCCCTTTGAAATACTTTATTTTTACTCATCATGATTAATGAAATATATAATATACTATCTGGTTGAGATAAAACAATGAAATACATTCTGCTAATTTACTTCAGATATTATAAGAAAGTTCTAGCTTACTTCACTTTTTATCACTGTATATACCACGTATCAATGTGACTGTTATAATAAATATTGCAGAACCTTATGTATATATATTCTGCATCTATCTTATATTTGTATTATATTAGTGTTTTTCAATTTCAAATTCATATTTATATCTTTAATTTTTTTTTTTTTAAAAAATAAGTTAATTTCCTTTAAAATAAAAAAGCTGTTTTTCTCAGAATCAAAAAATTTACCTCGAAACCAAACTCAAAATGTTCCATGCGTTCCAATTTTTGTCGAATTATAACAAAACTTTCCAAAAGTATTCATCTAATGTATACTTATAAATTCTTGGATGCATTGTAGTAATAGTGATAGGGTGAAAGAAGAAATTAAAGTTTTTTTATGTAGGAAATCATTAAAATTCTTGAAATTTTTATATAAAAATTTGCGTTTACCCATATTTTGTAAATTATCATATAAAACATTACATTGTATGCATACATTTGTAAATAATTGCTTAAAGAAGTTAAATCAGGTGAAAATATGAAATTTAAAAAAATTAAAACGCATGGAACGTTTTTGAAATTTTTAAATTTTCGTTAAAAATTTTTTTAATCTTAAATTTCTTAAAAACTAATCATTTTTCTCACCAAATTTATTATATGGTTTTAGTTCTAAGTTACATACAGCCAGTAAAAATTTGGGGCATGTTTGTAAAAAATTAAAAATTTTTTTTTTTACTGTCCACTGTAGCCTTAAGAAGAAAGATGGTACCACCCGGTTGTGTGTAGATTATAGAAGACTGAACCGGAAATTAGTCAAGGATCGTTTTCCATTGCCGTTGATAGAGGATGTATTAGATAGACTACAGGGAGCCAAAGTGTACACAACGTTAGATTTAAAAAATGGATTTTTCCATGTTGACGTTAATGAAGATTGCAAGCATCTCACTTCCTTCGTTGTTCCAGACGGACAATTCGAATTTAATAAAGTACCTTTCGGTCTAAGCACCAGCCCCAGCGTATTTCAATGATATGTGTATATAATCTTCAGAGAGCTCATGCGGAAAAGCATTGTAATAATTTACATGGATGATTTGGTGATTCCTGCTAAAGATGAGAAAGAAGGTTTAGAAAAACTGAGGGAAGTATTAGAGGTTGCCTCGAAGTATGGCTTAGAAATGAAGTTTAAGAAATGTCAATTCCTAAGAAGAAAAGTAGAATTTTTGGGCCACGTCGTCGAAAATGGGACAATACGTCCTTCAATTGCAAAAACAATAGCCGTCAAGAAGTTTCCGGTACCAACAACAGTCAAACAAGTGCAGAGCTTTTTAGGACTCACCGGTTACTTTCGCAAATTTATTCCAGCGTACTCAAATAGCGAAACCATTGAGTGACCCTAACAAGGAAAGACAACCCATTTAAGTTCGAGCAACCCCAAATGGAAGCATTCGAAAAGCTTAAGAAATTGTTGACTGAAAGTCCAGTATTAAGCATTTTTCAGCAAGGAAGAACTACCGAATTACATATCGATGCGAGTCAACAAGGATATGGCGCCGTTTTACTCCAAAAAGCAGAAGACGGAAAATTACATCCTGTCCAATATATGTCGCAGAAAACGACTCCAGCAGAAGAAAAATATAGTAGCTATGAACTAGAAGTTCTTGCTGTTGTCAACGCTTTAAAGAAATTTCGCACCTACCTTCTGGGAAATCATTTTAAAATCATAACGGACTGTTCAGCTTTTCAAAAGACTATGGACAAAAAAGATTTAGTTACTCGTGTAACAAGATGGACATTACTGTTAGAAGAGTATGACCACGAGATTGCACATCGTTCCGGCCAGAGAATGCAACATGTAGACGCTCTGAGCAGGTACCCAGTCACCATAATTACAAGCGATACTCTCACCGCAAGACTACAAAGAGCCCAACAAGAAGACGAAAATATTCAAAATTTAAAGTCACTAATAGGAACAAATAATGCTACGGACTTTTTTATTAAAAATGAAATATTATACAAATACGTAGATGGCCGCGAATTAATAGCTGCACCAAGGGATATGCAAACCGAGCTAATCAAGTTAGCTCATGAGAAAGGGCACTTCTCATCCGCTAAAACAAAATAAATTGTAAAACGAGAATTTTTTATACCTAATTTAAGCAAACAAGTACAAAACGTGATCATTAACTGTGTATCTTGTATTCTAGCTAACAAAAAGTGTGGGAAAAAGGAGGGATTTCTAAATCCTATTCCAAAAGAGGACGTGCCATTAAGCACTTATCATGTAGATTTTATTGCACCTTTGCCGTCTACCAACAAAAGATATCAACATATCCTCACAATAATTGATGCCTTTACTAAGTTTACCTGGCTTTATCCCGTAAAAATCCACCACCCTAGAAGATGCACTAGATAAATTAAAGCTACAACAAAAGACTTTCGGCAATCCCAAAAGAATAATAACAGACAGGGGTTCTCCTTTAACTCCAAAGGATTTGGTGATTATTGTACCGAAGAGAAAATCCAAAATCTGCAGATCACCACCGGCGTACCCCGAGGGAACGGTCAAGTGGAGAGAATCCACCGAACTCTAATCCCCGTTTTGACCAAAGTTGTCAATCGACGATCCTACAAAAGGGTACAAATTCATAGACCGACTTCAAAGAATTCTAAATAGCACCTCAACCGAAGTACCAAATGGTTCCATTTGAACTATTGACTGGCGTTACCATGAGAAATAGGGAAGACCTTTACCTGAGAAACCTATTAATGGAAGAGATGGTAGAAGAATTGCAGGAACAGAGAAACCAGCTACGACAAGATGCGAAAAGAAATATTCAGAAGATTCAAGCAGAAAATAAAAGAACCTACGATAGGAAACGCAAGAAGGCACCTAGGTATCAAAAGGGAGACTTAGTGGCCATCCAGAGAACACAATTCGGATCAGGTTTAAAATTAAGGCCTAAATTTTTAGGACCATTTAAAGTAATCGAAGTTAAACCTAGAGATAGGTATAACAATTTAGAAAAGTAGTAACCATGAAGGTCCTAAATTAACCTCTTTTCGCCGATTTAATGAAATTTTATTCACCGGGATGAGAGATTGAACGTTTTTTAATTCATTGTGTACTGTGCTTCTCTTTTATTTTTATCTATTGTCATTGGTGTTTGTTTGCGTGAATTGTGTTGTATTTTCTTATCTTAAATTTTTAATGTTCTAGACCAAATTATTCGACGTTATGTCAAATCACTGGGGTCAGTGATTCCAGGATGGCCGAACTTGTAGGAAAGTTGTGTTCTTTGCGATTTCGAATAATTGGAATATTTTAAATTTCCAGTGTACTTCGAGAGAGATATGTGGGAGAGATGGTGGCCTCAAACGAACTGAATTGAATTGAGAGGCCAATCGAGGAACTCGGAGCGTCTGACGTCAAACGCATGAGGCATCTCAATGCCCAATCAGGGATTCGAGCGATGACGTCGAACGCTTATAATCCCTAAGCGCGGGATCGTTTTTTTTTTTTTTTTTGGCTTGCTTTGCCTTCACTCGCACCGGACACGACGGAGTGAGCTCGATCAGAAACGGCATTTCTTTAAACCTAGAAATGTTTGACGCCCCCATCTCTATAGGTGAATCCTGTTCTCTTTCCGAATTAAAGCAATTTAAATCTATAAATATGATCTGTTTTCTTACTTTAATAAATTGATTTGTTCTTTAAATTTGGTTCATGCTTTCTTTCGTTAAGAATTATATCATTGCCCCTAGACACCCGTCCCACATATATATAATCCAATATAAAATAATTTTTTCAATATATAATCATATACATATACATGCACATATATATAAATTTATACATATATATACATATACACATGCATGCACATATATATAAATTTATACATATATATACATATACACAAATACATAAACAAAAATATAAAAATAGACATATAGTTATATACCTAAGATAACTAAAAGTAGGAAGGAGGCACATAGTATAAAGACAAATTCTTGGCCTTAGGAACCAGGATTGCAGGTTTAAACAAGTTTTGCGGCGCCAACCCCTTCACCTGTAATTTGTAATACTATGTACCAAGAGGAAAGGAAAGAGTTATATATGTAGAATTTAAATATTAAAAAGTCATTAAACTAAATAACATAGGAACATAAACATAACCTACTAAATCGGAGTTAAAACGATGGCCAAAAGTACAGTAACGTGTTCCCGCCAAATAAGGAGAGCAGAACCGCATAAAGTTAATTGCGATACGATATACGATAATAAGATATATATATATATATATATATATATATGTGTATATATATATATATATATATATATATATATATATATATATATATATATATATATATACTTTTAAAAATCATAAAAATAAAAATCATATAAAATTAGCGTAAAATATAAAAGAAACTGAAAAAAACATATATTAATTTTTTTAAAAATAAGCATGTGGCGCCATCTATTTAATAATTGTAGGATAAATTACATATTATCTAAATTTAAAAAAAACATTACAAAACATAATAACAGAAAATAATTACAGTAATACAAATTGTATCATAAAAAACCATTATAAATATAATTACAAAGAAAGTTAGCACAGGGTATCCATGTTCAATACAATGATTAAAAATTTGTTTAAGATTTAAAAAAATATTAGCTTTATCGCTAACTAATACAATATTGCGATAAATATAGTTAAAAATAATATTTCTATATATAGATATTGATAAATTAGAATTCCAGAAAGGCACTTTGATGATATTTAAATTAAAGGCATCTCTTTTATCATAAATATTACTATGTAGTTTCAAATCCTTAATATACTGTGATACATCTAGGTAATTTGTATTGATTGTATTATTATTAATTTTAACTAAGTTTAAGTAGGACGGATAAAAACTAATAATAGGATTTAAATTATCATTTTTACCAAAAATAATTAAATTATCAATATATCTAAAAATGTAGTAGTCATTATTAATAACATAATTATATTCATAAAAATGTAAATAAAGATTAGCCAAACTAGTACTAGCTGGGCCCCCTTGTGGGAGTCCTTTCTCTTGTTTATATAAAGAACCATTAAAAAAAATTGATGTAATTTTCTTTTAAGACAAAATCTATGAGAGTTTTAAATTTGTTAAAATTAATATTAAGGTTATACATACTGTGGTTTTCTAAAATTACTTTAATAATATCATATAAATCAATGAAATTGAAAAGATCTTCAAAGTCATAACTATGAACTGAATATATATTTCTATTATTAAAAAAATCTATAATCTCTTTACTATTTTTAATTATAGTTTTATTACATTGCTGATTAATAAAGTTTTGTATAATATTATGAAATAATTTGCCTGCAGTAGTAATATATGTTCTAAAACCATTTGTCACAGTTCTAAATTTAACCGGACTTTTATGGACTTTTGGAGTTAAAAAAATATATGGATACTTAATTTTAGGAATACAACAACCTAATTTTTTTAAATAGCAATAATACGATTACTAATTTCATTATGTGACAAATCTAATTTTTTAAAAGAACCATTAGTAAGAAAGTGATCATAAAGAATATTGCAATAAAAATACTTACAAATCACAGCATAGTTACCAGGTACTTTATCAATGTAAACTATGATAAAATTATTTTGTAATTCATAAATTTTCTGTTTCATATCTTTAAAAGTAGTTTCATATTGAGAATGGTAACTAAAATACATAAGGTTTTTAAAATATTGTACTTATACTCATCAAATGCCTCAATATGTAGTCCAAATTTAATTGCAGATTTTGTAATAAAATTATCTATATCTTTAATAATTTGTTTTTTAACAGTATTGTTGTTATTAGAAACATTTAATCTAAAATTAGTGCCTTTACTCATTATATCTTTTAAAATATTATCATTGATTATGTCTAAGTTGCCAGTAACTACATGTTTATGATGACCATCAATAAAATCATTATAGTTTTTACATATACAATGTTCTATATTATTAGAGGGCGAACTATTGTTGTAATTAAAGATAAATCTGCTCATCGTTTTTTAAAAGTTATATTTAAAAAAAGTAACAAATGCTTTCACTTTTTGTCAACCACCTTAATTTTCTAACCGAAAAAGTAACAAATGTCACTATGAAATTTAAGGAATCACTTATTTAAGGATTCAGAAAATATTTCTTATAATTTAATTTTTTAGTCAAAAACAATTTGATGTTTTATTCATGAATAATAAAGTGCAGTACTTCATTTTCGTAATAGAGTTCATTAATTTTCTCAACATTATTGAATTTTTTGAACTAGATCAATGACAATAAAATAGTTAAGATGATTTAGTTGTCTTTAATAATGTAAAACAATTCTTCATAATCAATATCCAATAGTAAATCTGAAACGTGTAGTCCCTGAGGCACTTGCATGGCAAACCTTTCAAGGAATCATTATTTAAGGTTTCATATTTTATTTTTTTGGTAATATTTCTTATAATTGACAAAATGATGCATTGCAATGAATTTATACAGTAGTTTAGTAATGCAAAATCCAGTATAAAAGGAACTACTATTATTCCCAAAATGTCAATTTGATGTTACAATTTGTGCAAGACATCAAAGTGTATAAGAGTAATTAGAGTTAAGAACTAATTAATTGTTTAATTAATCAAATAATGTTTTATACTTTTGGATTCTTCATTTGCTCAAGTGGAGCCATGACTAATTAAGACATAAATTATTTAAAAGAAATACGTTCTTCTTAATTTTAAAATATTTTAAATATAAGTTGAAAAAAGCACCTGTCTTAAACACTCACTGCAAAAATGTACACGCTACTTAAACAAGACTTTTCCTCGCTGTTGGAAAAATGTCTAAGATTTTTTATTTTCTGTCAACTTTGGGTAAATGTTTTGAAAGACTCATTATCAACAGAGTAGCCTGGCGTTTATACAAAGATGGTTTTATGCTCAAAAAACACGCTAAACTTAATGAAATTGTTTTAAAAGGAAAAAAGAGAACCTTCATTCCTTGTTCTTGGATATTTTTTATTCCGTTCCCTGAAATTTTAATAATGTATCAATGACAATAAAAAAGATAATTACTTCAATAAAACCACGGTTTTATGCCTAAAATAGCTTCCACTTACTTCATATACTTTGTGTTATGATTTAGTTGTCCATAATTGTATATTAGATAACAATGTAAAAACAATTCTTCATATAATCAATATAAATAATTCATACTAAAAAAGCAAGTAGTCCATTTATTCAATAAATACTGACTTTGCAAATTATTTCTATAATTTTCATGTTTCATATACTATTATATTTATGGAAATTATTTGAATTAGAAGAACTCTTAGAAATTAAAATTAAATAACATATTTTAAGTTAAGAAATAGAAAATTATTCGATTTTCTATTGAAGTAGAAGCAGAGGAGTCTTTTTCTTTTCTTTTGTTCGAGGTCATAAATCTATGGTAAAACGTGCTGACTGGCTTGCAAAAGAAGCGACAAAATTAAGAGATCGAGTACCATCACTTTAATAAAAAATAACTATTGAATCGATTTTTTTTATAAGTAAAAATAATCAAATTTATACATTGAAAGAACTATTGATAATTTTATTTAAAACAAGCGGTCTTTTTTAAGTACACATGTTAGCTTTATTTTCCGCAATTAATTAATAATAAAGATTCTACTGTGTGACTAACAAACTAATTAAGGAATAGAGATTTAATTTACATTTGTATCAGAAAGAAATTCGAAAATACTTTTTATCAAAAACATTTTTTAAAGGCCAGAAAAAGTTACTTTTAGAAAATTATATTTAAAAAAATAATTAAAAATGTATATCTTCGGGATAAGAATGCAATAATGTTTTGTTGTGATAACACCATTTTTTTATTTAATATTACTTTTTCTTATGTTTCAGAAGGTATACAACTAAGAAATTAAGCTTTAATTGAAGCTCTTGGTATTTTTGAGCGATCACAAAATAGCTGTAAAATTAGATGCCAGCCGTAAGAAAATTCTTCCACATATTGAAAAAGTTTATTTTACTTCACACGTTATTATCTTTTGATTATTATATTAGAAAATATTAAAAACTATC
Organism: Trichonephila clavipes; assembly: GCA_019973935.1. Classification (NCBI taxonomy): domain Eukaryota; kingdom Metazoa; phylum Arthropoda; class Arachnida; order Araneae; family Nephilidae; genus Trichonephila; species Trichonephila clavipes. The sequence goes on along the minus strand of BMAU01019141.1, from coordinate 243,130 downwards.
AAAATGTCTTGAATTAACATTTCCTTGATAATAGAAAAATGCAAGGATTTTGACTCTTTATATAGACTTAGCAATTTTTTTCCCATGTCTTAGGGCTTTTTTCGTTTTCCTTTTTAGGAACTTGAATCTGTTTTTGACATAATAAAAAATTGCTGAAGTATATAAACAAGTCAGCTATAACAAAGTAAGAATAGTGCAGCGGCCGTAACCATGATGGAAAGTTTGCTGATGACAGCATCATATTTTGACGCGTCTTACATTGAACAAACTATCACTGGATCAGTTACAATTTTTCGTCAACTATTGCTATAAATATATTTTTAACAAAACGAATAAATCTTTTACAATTCAATCAAGCAAAGCTCATTTTTCAGAATAATTGTGTTTAAAATAAGCAAACACTATAAGAAAAGAGAGAAAACAAAAAGTCCCTTTTTCTAGTTCAATATAAATACCGAGCAGTTTTTCACTTAAAATTTCTCGAATTCCCACTCCCCGTGGACTGGAAAAGGTATGTTTTTGAAGCCTTCGAACCTTTTCATAGATGGGTGGGGGTGCATTGGTCCAACCCTTTTCTTCGGTTTACGCCAACACATTCCAAGAATTCCGTGTTCCTGACATAAAGGGAGGTGGAAAATATAATAAAAAAGAAGGGAAAAAAGATTTTATTGTAAAATATTCTCCAATGCTGTTTTTCTAACAAATGCCAACGAGGAAAAGTTGCATTTTGTGAAAGTTGCTTTAAGGGCAGGAAAAAGAAGAGACGGAGGAGTAAGACCTACGATGGAAGAAAATACTATCTTTTAGAAAGAGAGTACAAAAATAAAACAAAAATATTGTGATATTTGGATTAGAAGGAAGGAAAAATAGATCAAGGAAAGGACAGGTTCTCGAGGACAACAAAAAAGAAACAAAACAATGTATGAACTTTCTTCTTGTACTGACGAAAAGTAAACAAAAAAAATAAGAAAGAACAGAAAGAGAAAAAAAATGGATAACGACTAGAAGGTTAAAACTGTATCGTTAATCGACGAGAAAAGGCACCATGAAATGATGTGTGCCGGGTTAGGGGTGGGAAGGATTCAAGAAGAACTGCTGGACTCTCTCCCGTTCCTTTCCCTTTTACCTTGTTTTTCCCTCATCCCCCAGCGTTTTATTACAGAGGACCACGTGAGCTTTCCTTTTCGTAAGAGAGTTGAGGAAAATTATCATTTCCTGTGACTTCAGTAAAGTAGAGCTTTATTCAGCAGCGACGCTCTTTCGTCTCATGCTTAAGAAGTCTCCCCCCCCCCCGAGAATTCATGCAAAAGTATTTCTTGGAATAAATGACGTGTGTATGAGCGCGTATTCTAATATATGCTTGAAAATGCATCGATTAAACTGTGTATATTCAATGTGCTATATTAAAAATTTCACAGAAGGAGCACACATTAACATATGGGCTGAAAAAGTATCTCAAAATTTCCTGGTATCTAATGATGAGCACTTTAATTGACTCGCATTAATGAAGTTGTGTTTAATTCAGAATTAATGTAATAATATTAACATCAAAAGTGTGATGGAACCAACATTCTCGCATTAAATGAATACTATTAAATTGATTCATTAGCGTTCGAAATCTCAAAAACTGTCTACTTTTAACTTAAAAAAATAATAATAGGAAAACTTCATTATATCTTTTCAGACCGTATGGGAGTTAGAAATATCGAGTTGTGTCAGCAACGCTCCCTCTTATTTGAATGCGTTATGACCGTAGAGTTATCGTTTGTGAGAAGCATGCTACATCTCAATTGCCTTATACAGTACGAGTTTTGGTACTGAAAAGATTTTAAGTAGGGAGAGAGTGAGAATTATATAACATCGCACTATACAGCTGCACGAGGGATATTGGTGACGAAACTAGTAATTTTGAGTCATGGTTTAGTGATGAGGACAGTGGCACACAAGAAAGGGGTGGGTCCATGGGTCCGGACCCCCCCATAGCCCTTGATTTTTTTTAGATTGATTATAATCCTATGCATATAGTAAGTAAAATTTAAATTCGCAATAACAAAAGAATATGTTAGGCGGTATATTGGAACATGATGCGAGAGTTATGGACTTTTGAACCTCGACCCCCTTTCTTGAAAAATTACTGCGTGCACCACTGGACGAGGAAGATTCCTGAACTGTTCATTTTTGTTCCGAATAAGTACAGAGTGTTTTTTTTCCAGGTATAGAAGTTTAAGTTGGCATTACTTTCCAAGATGGCGACAGATTTAACAGCTGTCAAGTGATTTATTCTGTTTGGTTTGGCAATTCATCATGAATAGACTCACGCTTGAACAACGCTTTCAAATTGTGCAATTTTATTTCGAAAATAATGGTCGATTTTCATAAGCGAATTTTGTTTAGCGATGAAGCGCACTTCTGGTTGAATGGCTACGTCAACAAACAAAACTGCCGCATTTGGAGTGAAGCTAATCCACAAGTGTATGTCGAAACACCGTTATATCCAGAAAAACTGACTGTTTGGTGCGCTTTATGGGCTGGTGGAATCCTTCTTCAAAAACGATGAAGACCACAACGTTACAGTCAATGGTGATCGGTATAGAGCCATGATTACTAACTTTTTCATTCCTGAATTGAACAATCATGATGTCCAGGATCTGTGGTTCCAACAAGACGGCACAACATGTTACACAGCTCGTGACACAATCGATTTATTGAAAGACACGTTTGGTGACCGCCTAATTTCACGTTTTGGACCTGTGAATTGGCCTCCAAGATCTTATGATTTAATACCGCTAGACTATTTTTTGTGGGGCTATGTAAAGTCATTGGTCTATGCGGATAAGCCACAAACGCTTGACCATTTGGAAGACAACATTCGCCGTATGATTGCCGATATACAGCCACAAATGTTGGAAAAAGTCATCAAAAATTGGACGTCCAGATTGGACTACATCCGAGCCAGCTGTGGCAGTCCTATGCCAGAAATCATATTTAAAATGTAATGCCACAAGATTATCTTTCGAATAAAAAAAAATTCATGTCAATCGAATAACACATCGTTGTTTTATTGCAATTTAAAGTTCTATACCTCTCAAAAAAACACCCTTTAGTTTCACTTAAAAGGTAAGTTCTTATTCTTTTTGTATGTTAATGAAGACCTTAGAAAACTATTTGTTCATTTATTTTAAGTCAACAGTGTATATAATTAATTTAAAAGATGAATAACTGTGTGATACTTGTGACTTTGTGTGAATAACTGTGTGGACCGACAGCACACTGCGTGTTAGTTTCTTTTCGTCCGTGTGGCTTATTGTTAATTTTAATTGTGTCGTAGAATCATCACTATAATGCAATAGACTTATATTTTTTTTTTGGGATTTTTTTTCTTTTTAAGTTATTTATTTTGCTTTTTTATTTTAACGTTTTGGAAAAATTTTGAACTTTGAATCTGAGCTTGTTTTTTACCGCACAATTAGATATGTGTGTGTGCGTGGATTATCTATTCTTTATTCAAAAATTAACATTTTAATTTCTCGTACGCTGCTGAGACTTAACAATAATTGGAGATTTTCAAGGTGCTAATAGTATTAATGTTTTTGCTATAAACAATAAAATTTCTAGACTCAATGGCTTACTTAGAAGCCCAGTGGCTGCACCGTGGTCTACAAACACAGGTCCAAGGTACAAATCATGGACTGGGAAAAATTGATTCAGCCTTGCATTCCTTCAGTGGGTCGATAAAATGAGTAACAAGTTTACTTGGGAACTTAACACTGGGGGTTTCACGCCAGGCTGAAAACCTGAGCGGAACATCTGCTCATGCACCTCAGGGCCCAAGGTCACGTGTACTGAGTTGGGCACAGTAGGCCTTGGCCCTCATGGGCTGTCGCGCCTCTAAGTTATTATTGTTTCCTTTTCTTAGAATGTCTGGAAAAAAGAAACTCTGTCTTCAAGAGGTTTTAGATTTATTACGGAACCAAAAACAATCTGAAATCAGTGATGTACTGACAAATGATTTTTCAGATGAAGAAGTCCCAGAAAATAATATGCTGGAATTTTCGTTAGATTCTTAAGATGACGATCAAAAGACTGAACAAGACTCAAGGTGCAGTAGTTCATACTAAGAATATACAGCATTTCCAATCCCAGGGATGCAGTGCTTTCAAAAACATGCAATCGAAACCTCACTTGAAATGCACAACGTGTAATGAATTTTTGTGTATTAATGAAAAGAACTGGTTCTATGAATATCATCACATTAAGTTTATGTGTAAAAGCTGTTTTTATGTGTATAATAAAAGTAAATTTTAAAAATTTAATAATCTTTAAAAATAAAAATTTTGTGCAGTAAAATATCAGGTGTTCTCCAGTTATTTGGCATTTTCAAGAGTTAAAAACTGCGTTAAAAAAGTCATTCGGTTTTTTTGTGTTATTAGAAAATTTTAGACCTTTTGTAGAATGACAGTTCTTTAAAGTACCAATTTAATTATTTAGCTCTAACGGATTGATTTTCCCAAAGTTGAGTATTTTATTAATGTATATCACTTAATTTTCGAAGTAGTGATTAAAAAAATATTGCATGAAAAATTGCAGTAAATCATAATGTGGTAGATAAAAGGTTAAACATACAAATATTCATCATACCACAAATAAAGAGAAATGCAATCTCTCAATATAAAGAGAAATGTACAATATATACATCAAAATTCTGTTAAAGATCTAAAAGTAACAATAATACATTTAAAAAGGATTCCTTGTACATAAATTAATGTGATATTTTTTTCTATTCACATTCAGCAACGCTCTCGTACGACTTCGCGAACCCAGATAATGAGTTGCACACCTTCCAGAGAAAGCATCACGGTACACAAAAACTTATGCCATTATACTCAAGACCCATTCTTTTCTCATATGCATATGCTAAATAAAAAAAATACATTAAAGCAAGCAAAAAAAAGAAGTGAAGTATGGAAAAAATGTAATAAAAATCGCCTCCCCATCACGCGGGGGATGTTCTTAAAAAATGATTGCTTAAAAAAAATATCCCCATAGTTATTTCGTCATTTTCAAAGACGTAAGGGAGGGTCCAAAATTGGGAAATCTGGAGTAAAGGCACTTACTGGATGTGAGAACTGCATCACGTGTTGTTTCTTTGAAGAGCGGACCAAATTTATCAGGGTAAAGCGTGTGCTCGTTCTCACTAAGAAAATGGAACGGAAAAAAAATGATGATGCCAGCTTGGAATTCTCTTCTCCTATGTGTGAATTTCTTTTATTTTCTCTCAACCCTCCCCTCTCATGGTCTCGCATTCTTTGTCTATTCGCTTGAACTGAGAGAAAGTATAATGAATTTACAGCGACTCAAAGCGATCTTAGTGGGAATGGGGCTCCCTTTTTTTGCTGCGTTACGCTGCATTTTAATTAGTCTAGGTGCTTCAAAGTTAATTATTTAAGCTCCTATTTAAAATGGTTATGAAAAGAGAAAGGAGAGAGGTTTCGGTTTTTCTCGTTTTAACTTTATTATTCAATGCGGGTTTTAAATAATAACGAAATAAGAATTGAGTTAGTTTTGGCAACTGAGATGTATACCGCTTTTCTCGGTTTTAAATACGGTTATGTCTCTATCTTTGAAATTAATGAATGCTATCTTCCGTTTCAGGTACTTGAAAAAATTACAATGTCTTTCTGAAATCTGAAGAGGGCAATAAATCAAATGTTATAATTAAAAAAATCATTAAGTAAATTATTTGGCTGTAATAATTTAAAATGTCTTTAAAGTTGATTTTTTATATGCATTACATATTGTTTCAATAATAGTTAGCATTTTTACATTAAAATACGGTAACTAGTACGTTTCCATTAGTGAAGAGAAAGTATTTTTTTTTCTTTTAATACATTTCTTGAATTTATGACTTAAATAATTATAAGCGTGATTACTTATATAATGTTAATACAATGAAATTGTGATTGTTTTTATTTATTCATTAGACGATCAGAAAAAAAGTAATGATGACGTTTAAATAAAGGTACTACAGATTTGTGAAAAGTTTTATAGTAACTCACTTCACATATCATTGTAAATAATATTAATGTCTTGATTAAGAGTTTAAAAAACTTAATGTATAAATTTCTAACAATAAGTCAATATGTTTAAAATTTTGGTCTTTTATTTACTATATTTCTGATTTTTATCAAAAGAAAGTGATTATAAAATCAAGAATATTTTCTCTATAAAATGTAAAATGTTTCGAATATAATAAGAAAAAAAAGAAGAAAGCATCCTAATTATGAAATAAATATATTACGTAGAAAAAAATGAGCACACATTTTGATTAATCTCACAAAGTCAGTCACGATTAATAACAAGACAGACTGTTCAAAAATTTTAGGACAGATGTTATTCCTTGTCTAATAACCCATAATCAATACAAATAAAAATTTTCTGGTTCTTTTACTAAGATGGATTTTTTTTTCTGAAATACATTTCAACTGGTCGTCGTACTTCCCCTTTGTAACATTTTAAAAAAAGAACTTATCGCTTTTCTGTATTCTAGAGTAATGCTGTAAAAAATGCATTTAATTCATCTAAGTTGAATATTTTTGATCATATGAATGAGTATTGTTTGTCAAGTGTACAGAAAAATTCCATATTTCGGAAAGTAACACAACGAATGATAAATAGTAAAGTTGATTCATTTGCTTTTGGAAATCAAAATGTTCTAGATTGTTAGACTTCCATGTTTTATTATCTATTACATTGGGGAACAATAAAATTGCTCCTTATTTGAAGATACCAAATCCCGAATAAATTTAATGTGCAAAACATGAATATCACACTTAAAAAAGCTAATTAGCTTTTATTGCAGATATATGTTTGTTTTTCGTGTTACAAAGACGCTGTAATTTAATGTAATATGGACATTAGATTAGACTATATGTTTAATTATATTATGTTAATTATTATATTATATTTAGATAATACATATAACGTGTTGATATAATGCATAATAGAAATATATTCCGTTAATGCAATGATTTAATTACTCATAGAGTCTATGAGAGAATTAAACATATCCGAAAAGCTGATTAACCTAGATATTATCACTCTGAGTGAAACCAAAGTAAGAGTAAAAAGTTCAGAAAAGCTTGCCATCACTTACTCTGTCTTTTAAAAGGGCCTCACACACACACACACACACACAAACAAACAAAGAGATGCACTTAGCTTGCCTGCTTTTTAATTTTGCTTTCCAAAAGATTATAAGAGACTAACATTAATACTAGAGAAACTATTTATAATAAATCGGTACAGACTTATACTTCTGCTGACGGTATTGCGAATGCCGCTCGGACACAGGGTGCACTAAAGCAGGGCATTTCTTTATTAGGAAGCTGGAGCAAATACAATGTCTCTTACCCTACACAACTAGAGCAAAACCAAATTCATGTCAAGTAGCAGTTTTAAAGAACTTTATTTTGTAATAGGAGAATACAGATTTGAAGTGGTCAATGGTGTTTCATACATAGGTTGTGAACTGAACACAATAAATGAAATGATCCCCGAGGTTCACAATAGAATCTTTGCTGATAACAGGTGTTTTTATGGACTTCAAAAGTGTTTAAAATCTAATTTCATCAGCAGAAAAACAAAACTACTCATTTATAAATCATTGATAAGGCCCGTTCTCACATATGCTGCAGAAACGAAGGAAAACGACCGAGAGAGACAAGAAGACTCTAGCTATATTTAAAAGAAGAGTTCTTGGAAGTAGAAATTTATAAACTTTTTAAAGAACCAAATATTGTTAAACTCATTGTAATGCAAATGTTGAAATGGACAAGAAATCAGATAAGATTGGACGACAATCGAGTTACGAAAAAGATCTTTGTGGCCAGACCATATGGTACTCGAAAAAGAGGAAGACCAAGACTCAGGTAGATCGATTGCCTAGAAAAAGATACGAAAACTATTAATGTCAGAATCTCAGAAACTGCAAAAGTCAGATCAAGAGCAGGACTACTTGGAATGGAATTTTTATCAAGGTGGAATCCCACCCTGGGCTGTCATATCATTGAAAAATGAAGGAATATAATTATTTGGATGATTTGTGTGTGGGGGGGGAGCCTACAATAATCTCATTGATTCCTGTTATTTCTACAGGATACCTCAACCTCTGAAGCATTGGCGTAATGCACACCCCCACATTGGGGGGGGGCAAAGATTGACTGTCGCTAAGTACGTATTTAAGCTTGAGGTCGAAAACCCGAGTTTGCAGGGGGGTGAGCCTAATATTCTCTGTTACGCCACTGCTCTGACGGTTTCATTAAAAAGAGGGCAGCATGCCATCTACTCTGCGATCCATCTCACATGGTGAAAAAATCCCAATTCAAAGCAACACATTCCAAATGGATTTCGAATTATAACAATCGAATTTCAATTCAATCATTTTAAGAAGTTTATACTTCCGTTGATATATTTCACAAAAACTAATCACTCACTCTTTAAAATATCGCGACTTAACTGTAATTTCAATTTCTACAGACTCCCCAAAACAAGATTTAATTTATTTTAATTTATTTATTGATTTTAAAATAAAATTTAAACTAAGAAAAAATTAATTGCATGCTTGACTCTTCCAATAGTACTTTCATATTTTAATTAAATTATTCACCTCAAATTTTTCCGTGATTGAATATGTTAGTTGTTGTGTACTTTTCTAAGACCTGCTAATTCTCCAACACAGCGGTTCTCAATCTTTTTGTGGTGACGGAACCCTTTTGGAAAGCGAAATACTTGACGGAACCCTACAATAAAACAATAGTTTTTAAAAGTGTATCCTTTATTAATAAGCATAATAAAAGCACAATGTGACAATTACTTATTACTTACTTACATACCAAGTATAATAACAGAAGATATTAAAAAAGAAAAATACATAACTAATGGGAGGTATGAAACTGTTTTTTATTTTTCATCAATAGGTTGATGTCAGGTTTTATAGAGGACAGTTGAAGTCTCATATCAGGTTCGGCGTCCAGTCTATTGCGGCATTTTGTTTTCGTGGCTGCATAGGATGAGAATCCTGTTTCGCACAAATATGTTGTTGGGAACGGGAGAAGAATATTCAGAGCCATTTTGCCAAGCATTGGATATTCATCACGGATTCTGCACCCAAAATCGTTGAGAGGCGTCGTTTTAAACAGTGACTCCATACTTGTGTCTGATGACATTTCTAAAAGAGATTCGTATATCTCGTTTGACATACTTTCTGGCTTTTGTAAGTTGGGTAAAAAAGGATTATGAATCCATGAATTCAGTTTCATTTTTGTTTTCTGTTCTTCAGGAAAATACTTCTCAAAAGATGCGCGCATCGAAGTGAGATATGTGACCAATTCTTCAAATACATCACCTTGAAACATTTCTGAGTCGTTATCGCTAACGAACTCACTGAGTAACGTAGAGGTTTCTACTCTCTTTCCAATGCAAATAATCCAAAATTCTAATTTTCTTTTGAAGGCAGTTATTTTGTTAAAGGCCTGGAAGATTGTTGTCTGTTTACCTCGCAATGATAAATTTAATTCGTTCAGTTTTTGAAAGATATCCGCCATAAAAGACAATTGGAACAACCAAGGTTTATCATACAAACGGTCTTTCAAATTAAAAGAAGTATTTGAAAGAAACATTTGTAACTCGGCTCTAAGTTCAAATAGCCTTGTTAAAGTTTTACCCCGAGACAGCCATCGCACTTCTGTGTGGAGCAGCAGTGTTTTGTGTTTACTGCTATAATCTTCACACAATAAAGATAACAATCGGGATTGTAGCGGTCGTGATTTGATAAAATTAATTATTTTTACAGCTTCATCCATAACTAATTTTAGATTCGATGGCATTTGCTTCACCGCAAGTGCTTGTCTATGCAGGATACAATGGCTGGAACTACAATTAGGCGCTTTAATTTTTATTCGTGACACTAGTCCTGCTATATTATCCGTCATCGCCTTGGCCCATCTGTACAAACGTCAATGCAATCGTTCCAACTGAGATTATTTTCCTCAAAAAATATATTTTATTTTATTAAAAATTTCTTCTCCGGTAGTCTTTGTGGGCAGCGGTGAACACATAAGCATGTCTTCTTCAAAAGAATTTTCGTATGGATATCTCAAGATAACCAGCAAGATAACCAGACCAGCGACATCAGTAGACTCATCTATTTGCAAGACGAATCGTGCTTTTTGTAGACGTGTAACTAGTTCTTGTTTGACGTAGCTTACTAGATCATGAATTTGCCGTGAAACAGTATCGTTTGAAAGCGGCACAGTAGAAACATGCTTTGCAGATTTTTCGTCGAGCATACATTTTGTTATGTCTGACACACAAGGTTTTATTAAATTTTCAGCGATAGTGTGTGCTTCGCCTTGCTTGTGCAATGCGATAGCTAACTAAATATGATGCTTCTGTGGCCTTTTCGTTAATAATTGTTCTTTTTTACGTATAAAAAAATCTTGATTCTTGTCTTTACACTCGGGATGTACAGTTTCTAAATGTCGGCGCAACTTGGCGGGTTCCATGGAACTATTGGGAAGCAGTTTACTACATAACATGCACAGAGGCGAGCCGTTGGAATCAACAAATCCGAAACTGATATACGATTCATCATACTTCCTTTTTTTTCGCCTTTGAAACCGTGGAACTTGACGTCGTTGCATAATCGTCTGGATCGGTAATTGCTGTCTACTCCCCGCGTACTGCTTTTGAAAATCCGGCTTCGTTAGAAGATGTTGTTGCAAAACGTTTATCGCCTTTAAGGCAACGCTCCATTCTTCTTTATTAATGTCTGGAGGGTGGGGTCAAAATAACGCACAATCGTTACTGCGTATATGAGTTGAATCGAAAGAAGAAATGTACAAAACGGATACAATCAGAATACAGCAGTAAACCAATAAACACTTTGTTTCTAGCAGGAAGGTACTTATCGCTCCGAACGCTAATCGTCGAGTAAGTGTCGAAGCGCGATCGTCTCGAACATTCTCAAAAATACTCAAGTCGGCGGCGCGTTTGATAAATAAAAAGCCGAAATAAAAATAGTAATACAAAAAATGCGGTGTAAACAATGTCGACTTTACGTTTTAAAGTTAGAGCCAAAAGTCTCTTGTTCATAATGTTGTTGTGTTGTTGTGGCTAATGCCACTGTCTGACGTAGTCAGAACGAGGCCCATGAAATTCATCGTGGCATGGGCAAGAGGTACGCCTGTCGTTGAACTTGAGCACCATACAGGTGACAGTGCGATTTAAGCTCAGAGAAACTTCCCCGAAGGGATGATAGATGGCGACACGACCTCTATCTCCACCTCCACAATTTCTGCAAGTGAACTGAAGGGGAGGGAAATATTGTCCAGTTCCTGCGCTCGTGAATAAGCCCACAAGACTACGGACCCACTGATTTAACGAGCACGTACTCCGTGTGCACTCGGAGGGTATTTGGTGACATCGAGCATCGAACCCAGGCCTTCCGGTCTGGAGTCCGATGCTCTAACCACTAGGCTACCCACGGCCCCCTTGTTCATAATTATTGCGTCTAATCTCAGAGGCGGCTTTTATCAAAGGGGCTGCGCGCTCACAAGTAGATATCGGCGGCCTTGTATACTAACGTAACTATACTAACGTTAATGATAGTATAATATTACCGTGGTAAATAATTGTAAGATCGCAGAGAGGTGTTTTGAATTTTTTTTTCTAAATTCTTGTGGAACCCCTACAGGGGTATCGCGGAACCCTAGGGTTCCACGGAACACACTTAGAGTATGGCTGCTCCAACAGATACATGACTTTTATTCAAATTATAATAATTCAAACTCTTGTAGGGAATACATTTCCCTCCTTTCGTTATTATATTTCATGAATTTTAAATATGTTTCAAAAGCTCGCAGTGTAAATTAACATTGTACACTTAAATTTGGCATGTACAAAGTCTTACTGCAATCGCGCACAGACAAAGGCATTTTTTCCCCTCGCCGACCACGAGATTCCTCACAACCATTAAATTCCGAGCTCACCCCAAGTTCATAATTCGTTCATCCCTCGCTCTTTTCTCCAACCCCCGCCGTTCCCTTGCCGCAATTATTTGACCTCAGTTATTCGAAACATCCGGGTCCCTAAACGGGAGGCGGGATTCCCAGTTTATTTCCGCTTTCACTCTCAAATAGGATTTTCAATTTTTTTTTTTTTATTTATTTTGTTTATTTAATGACTGGTCTTCTGCGACCCACACCGCACCCTAAATCTGAATTTGTTACGGCTAGAGACTTAAAGGGATTGAATAATTAATGCATAAATCAGGGCGGATCAATGACCGGATTTTTCAGTCCCTCACCCCTACACCTCTTAAACCTTCCCCCAGTGGAATAAGGCTTCTATGCCACATCTTTGCCTGGATGTCGGATTAGGTTTCCTATACTTATGGGTGAACATCCTTCAATTTATACTACAACTTTATCCTCTACCTCTCTCTTCCTACTATTTATCTTTTATAGCGTAACATAGCATTACATTTAACAGTTTCATTTTCTGGATTTTATATTAGGATTTAATTCTTTTTATATTAGTATGGAGATATAAAATTAACATTTACCGTAAAATTCGCCGTATAATGCGCAACCATACTTTCGAGCTGCCTTTTTTAATTTTTAGGTATGTTCGTCGAATAACGCCCACCCCCTTTTTCACAAACTGATCTGAAATGGACATGTGCGATACCATTATACTCTGCAGTTACAGTCGAACCTCACATCAGCGTGAATCACAGTCTGAAGACAAAAATTTCATTAATATTTTGTTTAAGGGCTAGGACCTCCCAGCTATAAATATCACTTGCACAATTCACCACATAACTCAACCTTCACTTAATGAAGGTCTGATTTAGACATCGGTACAGACAAGGTTGTATCAAAAAGCGTATATATATACTCTCAGTTTGTCAAATCAAGAATGGCTCCTTTGTATATGTAGCAGGAAAATGACGAAATTAGTTATTTCATGAAATCCCTAAAGGATAGGATCAATTGACTGGAGATGAGATGTTAAAATAACGTCTCTTCAAGGTCATTTCCATGATAGAAATAAGATGTTTTATCAAACCCTGAATTGTTTCAGTGAAATGAGAAAATAAACTAGTCTGGATTTGCATTGGAAAAATGCTGTACAGGAGGGAGGAGACACCTAGAGGGGGAGGGGGCGAGTCCTTGTACTTCCGAACCATACAGGTTGTACCAATCAATCCCCTAAATATCAACCCCATATCTTTAAGAAAATGGCACCATAGGATTAACATAGGGATTGATATTTTAGTGTGTAAGCAACCGAGGAAAAAGATCTAACACATAAAAAAAATACCAGCCTAATTTTCATATTATTTGTTACTTAGTTTCGAATAAATAATTTGTATTTCATTGCCTATTGTTGTATTACTTACTTCTACGTTTAATAATGCACCATATGTGTTAAATAAACACTTTAAAACTCTTGAAAATATTATTTCATCATTTCACTGAAACAGATCAGAGATTTGTTCAAATCCCTTGCTATTATCAGGAAATGACCTTGAAAGAGACGCCATTTTAGCATCTCCCGTCAATTGATCATCTCCTTTAGGGATTTGATAAAATTCCTAATTCCATCATTTTCCTGCGACATATATAAAGCAAGCAAAGAAACACAGATAGCGATTCACCGATCCTGTTGATCAGAAAGCAACTGATTTAGAACTCAAAGATTCAACTTTCTAGTAAAACGCAACGCATCCAACAATCTTACCATTACCCAATCAGTGTACAAACCTTCAGATAAATATTTAAATTAGCAATATGATTCAATATTATAAATTTTTTCTATCCCAAGCAGTAACCGGTAAATTAAAATACAAATAAATTCATTTATATAAAATAACCATGCTAAGATAAAATTTCCATAAATAGATTTTTAAATAATAAGGGAAGTTTAAATTTACTTCAAACTTAATAGAAGGGTTTTTATCACTTTTTATAACGATAAATCAAATTTTCCGTTTTAAAAAAATTTAAATACAAAAATACATATTTAAAATACAATTTAAAAATACAAAAACATGCATTTGTTACACACACACAACAACGATTCGATTTGAATTTAAAAAGTTGTGAAAAGAATGAAAAATTGAACTCGAAAATTCTGTTTTAATAAATCAATTTCAACTAATCAAATACTTTTTTTTGTTTCAAAGCAAGGGGAAAAAACTGAATTTATTTATAATAGTGTAATTTTAAATATAAAACCTTTACAAAAATATCAAGCATTATGTAAGTATGTCTATATATATAAGTTCCTCCACATTTATACAAGATTAGTGTATAAAATGTCAAATTTTAGTTAGCAATTTATGCTTCTTAAATATCTGTGGTTTATTTGAGCAACAATAAGACACATTTACAAAAAGAAAAAAAAACATTGTTTCGTTACCTCAATGAATTTTTAAAGAAACAAAAAAAACGCTGGAAAACATGGCAAGAAAAATCAGGAAGCAGGATTATTACATAATCAAATTTAGTTTATCTCATTTTAAACACATTTTATATCAATAACTATAGCTTTTGAAAGACATATAATCATTTGTGAACTGTTTAAAATAATATCAATCAAAACGATAAAAAAAAAGATAAATTTATACTTTTAGCTTTTTTTTTTTAAATTAGCTCTTTTTTTTGTCCCACCTGTATCGTTTCTATCCCCATTGTTTTATAAAGAAAAAAATTCTCCAATTTTTTCGATGTCAAGTAAGATCATGGTCTTCTTTTTTTCTGACACGTAGACATAGCCAAAAATTAATTAAAAATAATATGCAGTCAAAATATGTGTATTCTAAATATTTATGTTTCATTTTCACTTTTGCAAGATCACCCAAGTTATTAGCCATTTTACAGCATGTGTTACTAATCTTGTAAATTTATGCTAAACAAAGGGGTTTTTTTGAAAAAACCCTGCTTGATTTTAACACAGCTGTGGGTGACGGTTTCTGAAATCCAATTTAGTTTTCCTTAATTTTTAGCAGAATTTTTTTTATCTTCCAAAATATTAACTTTCACTGGTAAGTAATTTTGGCAAGATTGCTTAAATTACAAAGGTTTATATCGTCTTAAATTGCGCTGTATAAATTAACAATAGGTTCTAGGGATATAACATTGCATTTTACGAGCAGCAGAAGTGTGGGAAAATGAGATGTCAGCTAAAGTAAACATTAGAAAATTATTTATATATATAATGTACTTACAAATTTAATTTAAGAGTTACATCAATTATATACTAACATGCAAAATAGATGTTGAAGTATGCAATTACGTTTGAAACCGTGCTGTTTCAAAAGCTTATAAATGAATATTTTTCTCCAACTCCTACTATTAGCTCACACTCTCTATATATTTATCTTGATGGAATTTTCATTCGTTAATTAAATACATTTTCAAGCGCTCAATTGAGCTGAAATTTTATATACATGATTATTTTGGATGACAATGCAGTAATTTAATTATAATGAATAAAAATTAATTGATTAAAACTAAGTATTCAAAAAATTTCAACTACAGATAAGTTGTTATCATTTTTGGCGACTTGTATCAAAATTTTAAAAAGTTTTTTTTTCTCACAATTTAAAGCCCTCATTTGAGCTAAAATTTCTACACACTATTACTTTGGATAAAATTACGTTATTTTTATGATATTTGATTAAAATTAATTGACTGAAACTAATTATTTAAAGAATTACACATACAGCCACGTTGGTTTCATTTTGAGCGACTTTGGATCTAAGTAGGAATTGACTTAATTATAAATATATATATATATATATATATATATATATATATATATATATATATATATATATATATATATATATATATACAGAGTGTTTTTTTTTCCAGGTATAGAAGTTTAAGTTGGCATTACTTTCCAAGATGGCGACCGATTTAACAGCTGTCAAGTGATTTATTCTCAGTTTGGTTTGGCAATTCATCATGAATAGACTCACGCCTGAACAACGCTTTCAAATTGTGCAATTTTATTTCGAAAATAATGGTCGATTTTCATAAGCGAATTTTGTTTAGCGATGAAGCGCACTTCTGGTTGAATGGCTACGTCAACAAACAAAACTGCCGCATTTGGAGTGAAGCTAATCCACAAGTGTATGTCGAAACACCGTTACATCCAGAAAAACTGACTGTTTGGTGCAATTTATGGGCTGGTGGAATCCTTCAAAAACAATGAAGGCCACAACGTTACAGTCAATGGTGATCGGTATAGAGCCATGGTTACTAACTTTTTCATTCCTGAATTGAACAATCATGATGTCCAGGAGCTGTGGTTCCAACAAGACGGCGCAACATGTCACACAGCTCGTGCCACAATCGATTTATTGAAAGACACGTTTGGTGACCGCCTAATTTCACATTTTGGACCTGTGAATTGGCCTCCAAGATCTTGTGATTTAACACCGCTAGACTATTTTCTGTGGGGCTATGCAAAGTCATTGGTCTATGCGGATAAGCCACAAACGCTTGACCATTTGGAAGACAACATTCGCCGTGTGATTGCCGATATACGGCCACAAATGTTGGAAAAAGTCATCGAAAATTGGACGTCCAGATTGGACTACATCCGAGCCAGCCATGACAGTCCTATGCCAGAAATCATATTTAAAATGTAATGCCACAATATTATCTTTCGAATAAAAAAAATTCATGTCAATCGAATAATACATCGTTATTTTATTGCAATTTAAAGTTCTATATCTCTCAAAAAACACCCTTTATATATATATTACTTGATTTTATTTAATACCAGTTGAATTAAAACATACATATTGTAACAAATCATTATGTGGTTAGCGACATCTGGCGAAAAATTCCAGAAACCATCAATCGAGATGTTGCTGTTGAAACATAAACATTGACCCCGTTTATTGCTGTAATGCTAAATATGCTAGTTTCTGTAATTGCATGTGGAAGTAGTAGCCTAGTGGTCAAGGTAACGGACACGTGGCTGGCGTGTCATGATTTGGAGAGCACGTTAAATTTGACGAGAGCTCAAATTTCCTCCCGTTGGTGTGGTGTGGTAGTTAGGAGAGGGGAGTACTAGCTCAGGTGTCAATCTCGTCACTTGACTATGGTTCAAAATTTTGACGCCCTTCTCCAAAGTCCTCGAGTAGCTGAATATTGCGAAGTAAATATTCACTCACTCCGTAATTGTCTTTATTGTAGTTCTAAATTATGTATATGTGGTTGTTTCTTATGCCACTTGATCTTAACTGCGTCAGATCAAGGCCCACAAAATTCAGCATGACAAGGGGCCTGTTAAGCTGTTGTCGGCCGTAGCCTCGAGCACCATACAGGTAACAGTACGATTGTATCTCGGTTCTATCCCAATTTTGAGAGACCACCCTGGTAATGTTTATGTTCTTTATGTTTGTCAACGTAATATTTAAATGTCGTATTAAACTCTTTAACTAAAGGTAACTGGCGTCCGACTGGGCACGAACTTGGCGAGTGCCTAGTATATAAAGTTGTTTAAAAAATATTGTTACAATAAAACAAAAATGAATGCGATTTCTTAGAAAAAGACGAATAAAAGTTTTGAGAACATTTTCCTCTTATGAAACATTCTTCCATAAGTATATTTTGACTTTATATACAGCTAGGACTTCTGCACATAGACTGAATCAGAGTTTTCTCATTGCTTTCGAAGGTACGCTTCATTGAAATAATAACTGAGGGGGTTTTTTTTCGATAATATTTCTAATCTGGTGTATTAAAATATAAATAAATTCACTTCTGAATCGCGTATTTAAGAAATCCTAGTTCAGACTCCGTACATGTCGCAAATATTATAATAGAAGTATGTTTTATAAAAGGACGCTGTTTTGGAAACTTCTCCTTTCTTTATTTTTTGTCAAAAAAATTGCATTTAAACAATTTTTTATTTTAATAATATTCTTAATATAGTTTTATATGTATATTCTAATTCAAGTGCACTAAATATAAAAATTTATTTATTTGTACGCTTTTCAAAGTTCCGGCTCCGAACGTAGTCAGTAACTTTAAAGAGAAGTTCGTGAAATAAAAAATAAACTTTGACAATTGATTATTTTTATTCGTACCGAAACA
This sequence comes from Trichonephila clavipes, assembly GCA_019973935.1. Taxonomy (NCBI): domain Eukaryota; kingdom Metazoa; phylum Arthropoda; class Arachnida; order Araneae; family Nephilidae; genus Trichonephila; species Trichonephila clavipes. The sequence continues at coordinate 224,951 of BMAU01019141.1, read as the reverse complement.
CTATAAGTTTTAAGAAATTACTTTGTAACTATCTATTGAACAATTTTGTTTGGATACTGAGAGATTTGTTTCTCTCTTGGAAGAAAAATGCACTTTCAACCATTATTTCTATGCAAATAGCCATTCAAAAATCAGTACACTTATAAAAACAAGAAGTTTATTCGATTTCAAGATAAAATTTAATTTAAACAATAACAATTATAACAATTAAATATCATTAATTTATACTTCAAGTTCATTAAGGAAGAAATAAATTTTACTAGCGATGGCAGAATTTAAAGAATTACATGAAAATAATTACCGATTTAATAAATTTGTTTGTAGAGAACGTTTTTCTTTAAAAATATTTTTACTTAACTTAATGATGTTACGCATTGCTCTAATTAATGAACGTCAACGTTCAAATCTTAATAAACAACTTTTAATGGCCTCTTATTTTTTAAAAATTAAATCATTAAAAATTGAATTCTTTTCCTCAAATTGATCGATAATGGTTGCTGCACGCGCGCGCGATTACTACCTCATTCTAATTCAAACTCAATCTAGAAATAAGCATCTGACAATCAACCATTTTTAAAGTACGATGTTTTTTGAAACTCTTGAAATAACAGAATTTTTTTCTCTTATTAGAAATCAGAAGGGAGAAAATGGTTGAGAGTTTGAAATCTCGAAGAAGAGTGTTCATTTTGTTCCGTTGTAACCACCAGAGTCTTCCATCTAGTCTCTCTATAAGAGGAAAGTAATTAAGTCTTAGTAATTAATTGAGAAGACTTCTGGTTCGGCTTCTGCAATAATTAACTCCGTGTCTATTTAAAGAGTTTTGCCGGAGAAAAATTGAGTTACAGTGCAGCGGTTTTCTGAATTATATGCGGGATGGTATATCTGTTTTTAATCTGCGATTTTCCCTTTTCGACCAGAAAATTAAAATCGCTAAATTTCTTTAAAAAGAAATTATGAATTTAGAATTATTTGAATTGAATCTCGTTTAATAAATGTGTAATAAACAGTTGCCATTAAAACATTCCTAGATCTTCAGGTATAGAATGGCGTTTGCTGTTTGAGAAATTTCAACGAGACGGGACGAACAAAGGTGCAAGTAGTGTTGGTGTTTAATAAAACATATACCCTTTATTCTTAAAAAATAAATTTTGAGGGTTTAGTTATTACACTATATCAACTATAATACCTCAACACTGTGGCAAATTCGGAAACACAAAAGAATACAAATCAAAACCATAGTTATTAACTAAAAAAGTACTTCTAAGTTTGTTTAATATTACTGCTTTAGATAGAAAAATCTGGCTTGAATAGTTTTGCATCCAAAATATTAATTTATCATAAAATGTTTTTGAGGTTCATTTTATATAGAGAGCTATTTACTTCATAGATAATTCTTACGAAATTTTGTTTCCATAGATATCAAAACGGGATTAAAAAAAATACGACTCTTATAAATAAATTTACATATTCAGGATTCAAAACTGGTTTAAAATCAACATAAATCAAAAGTTCACTAATGAATAACGCTACATATTTCTTCACATCAATGGATTACAAACGATTAATGAAATTTCATGATAGTATCTTAGAGCCTAATTAATAAATGTAATACTAATCTTAATATCTTTATATTTTTAGATCGGTATGACTAACTTTATTGTGATCACATATTAACGTGTAATAAAAGCATTTAGCATATACGGACAGTTAATTGTTATAATTAAACAAAAAATAACTATTTTCTTTAATAATTTCTTATTCTTATTTTTATTTGATAAATTTATTTAAACTAGCTTATAAAAAAAAGGTATCTGGGGCAAACAAAATTTAGTGTGTGTGAATTAGGGAGTGTTTAATAGAATCCACTCACGAGGGCTATTGACGACGGACCTCAAGTGACGAGGGCGACACCAGAGCTGGCATACCCTTCTGCGAACTTCCACACCCCGCTATTGGAAGAACTTCGAGCCTCGACAGGTTTAACGCGAAGCAGTCCATGTATACGGCAGATCTTCAGTGGCACTAGGTTCGAACTCATAACGCACCGGCCATGAATCCGCATGGGACCATAACCAAAAGACCACCACGATTACACAGGATTTGTGTTCAGGAAGAAATGTTATAGACTGTTTAATTTGAAATGATTTGTGTGCCTCGTATTTTTTAAGATATTGTTTTATTATTACTTTTTCGACGAAATGAACAAAATTTTGTACGATAATCTATTGTTAAAAATAATTTATCCCCATTTTTTTTACCGCCGATCTTATAATTAGGACCTTACAGGCTTTCTTTAAAGTAGAATAATACGAATTTATTGTACTTCCAGATTAACGCTTTCGGAAGATTCTGTATAGTATCAGCATAAAAAAGGGACGTTTTTGCTTCCTCTCTTGAAGTTTTTGATGATAGCATCGAATAAGATACATCAACGTGAGGGAGACTCCCATCTGTAAAGGAGGGGTGAGATCTTTCGGGAGATGATTCAGACGTAGCACCGGGGGGACATGAAAGGGCCATAAGCGGTTTTTACGTTGCGCTCGAGTCAAGTGGTGTCGGAAAAGTTGACAGATTAGGTGGTCACACTTATGAGTGACGAATTGAGATTACAAAAGTTAAATTTAAGAGGCGCAGTATTTGGCGATGTATCGCTTTTTCTCCATTACCACAGGGTCTTTAATATGAGATAAATAACAAATTTTTGAGAAGTGGGAAGTGCATTTTAAAGTAAAATGCATAATATGTGTTGATTCTATAAACATATTTTAAACTAACAATTCACACGCACAATTAATGGCAGAAATATTTTAGAAAAAGAATTTTATTCGAGCGTTCTCGTTACACTCTTACTATTTGAAAGTTTTCACATACACTGAACTCTACACATACCAGCACCCTCTAGCAAAAAATATTCACTTGTTGTCACATTGGCGTCACAAGAATTATTTGCTCAACATTGAACAATATGAAAATAAAGATACCACAATGAAGTACATACATTCAATTTAATTTTTTGACATCATTTGGTGTCTTTCCTTATTGTATTAAAAATGCACGCAATTGATGGAGGGGGAATGAATGAATTTATTTTCATCCGAAACCCTACAAGACATCGCGTGATACTTAATTCTCTCTTTTTATTTACCAGTTTAAAGAAAGCGCATTTTTTACTACAACCTTAGTTCTTACAAAAAAGTACCTCGTCGTCAAAATTTTTTGAGCTCAGGCAATATTGCATCATTTAACGAATTCCACCAACTGCCATTCTAAGATTTAAAAAATCATGTGATCTTAGAACACTCTCAACTAAAAAAGAAGGTCTTAAAGTAGGGGCCAACTAAGCCCGGGCTCAGTCAGGGCTTCCTTCGCTTGCGGTGGGGGCCTCCTTTCATTCTCGACTCAGACTTTATAAGATCATGATCCGGATAATTTTAATGTGGAAAATATTATTGCCGTACATATTCTCCGAAAAAAAGGAAATTTTAAACTGCATGCCAATTGGCAAAAGTAACAATATTGTATTATTATGCGATGACATTTGTCCATGTCTATCCCTGAGCATAATACCATAAACAATCACTCAACTCATTTAGTCGAAATGCGGCCAATGGTCAAGTCGGTTTGTGAGATTGCGAGTCGCGCAAATTTATTTGTTTCAAATTACCGTTTAAACGAGTAGTTGAAGATGCGTGATCTCTTCTGTCTACTTATATCGGGGACTAAGACTTCAAAATTCTTAAGATTTCTCTGGGCCCAGGGCCTCACAAAGTCTGAAAATGTCCCTGCTTTCCAAACAACTCTGATAAAATTAAGTTGAAGTTTTTTTTTTTATTGAAAAGTTTATTGGATTCAGAATACCACTTTTTGTCCTTCATAAAGCTCGCTCACGCATTTTCGTGTTGTCGTTGCTGCCTTTATGTTTTGTGAATGCCTTCTTGTACAATGCCCCATCTCAGAAGAATCCTCGTAAGCAAATATTTCTGTTAAACATGTCGTCTTTAATGTCTTCGAGCAACAATTACTTCTTAAGTTATAGAAGAAACCTATGTGTATATTTTTTTTCAATCCTAAAAGCTACTACTTAAACTTGAAGTTAAGAAGAAAAGAAAAAGATAAACTTGAATTGGTAATAATAAAAATATCTTCAGCAACTTAACAGACCATTGTGTTCAGTATCACTGAATTTGACAGCTTAATGTCCCCATTTTCTGGAATCCGTTTTTATCTTTCCTGCAACCCTGCTTCAGTTCTGGTTCAACATGTTGCCCAAGTGGAAGATACCTTCCCCCCAACGGTATGAGGGGGTGTAAGGATCAAGGGGATTGCGTTATGTTGCTCACTAGTATCCGGGGAGGGGGAGGAGGATTCGCTTCTGGTGGTCGCAGTAAGTAGACAGATGGGACTATATGATTTATCGTTATAAAATAAGGAGTATTTGTGTTCCTGCGTTGAACGCATGCCGAATCCTGTGACTAATTATAGTTCTGCAGGGACAAACGATTTTATGAGGGTGTTCCAAAGAAGATAGTTGGTAGCGGGGATTTGAAATTGGCTTTTAGGGTGGGAGATTTGGTATGTGTGGTAGCCAATTTTGCGTTCGCTTAAAAAATAAATACAGATTTCTCTCTTTTTTTAATTGGCCTTAACCAAAAAAAACCCTATCACATAATGCGGAATTTTTTCCCAACATTAATATTGCTTTTTTGTACGGAAACATTAGTAACATTGTTTTCAATTATTGTACATGTTCACTGAGAAATTTCGAAAAGATAATTCTTACTAACTTTGATTAAAAATGATTGAAAATAACTTAAATTCATTTTCTAATTAATAACATTATTAAAATATTTAATAACAAATATAATTGTTTTTAACATTTTTATAATGTATTTGCTATTGAAACGTAACTTTTTTTACAGTATCAAAAATGGCTCTAATATTCTAATAAAACAACTACAAATTGTTTTAGTTCATTGGGTAGTTTTCTTTTTCCGAGTTGCAAATGGATAATATATTTAAAGAAGCATTGTTTATATAAGAATAAAAGTAGTTATCTTGAAATTTGGAATAAACATGCAAGACATTGCATAATACAAAATATAATAATTCTTAAAATAGTTAAGTAATAAAACAAATAATAGTTAATTTCTTAATTAACTTTAAGCGCATTTAATGCATAAAAGGTCACGTGAAAGTTGTTTTTATCCGGAATAAAAACATGCAACTGCAAATTGACTTCGTTTTTAGATGTTAACAGAGACAAGAGATATTGTGATTAACCAGTTATTGCAAAAAATAAAAGAAACTACCTGCTTTTTTTTTCATTGAGGTTCACATACAGCTGGGAGCTTTAGAAAAACTATTCCCTGGAGCTTTTGGGTTCATTTATATTATATAAACTCTCAATTTTAATTTCTCATATATCCTTTCTAAAATTGTATGTCTGATTTTCTTGCAATTTCTATTTTTTTCAGTTTTGATTGATTATTCATTTCTTTAGTAGAGAATTTTGACTATATATATATATACCTTTCCTACATCCAAATTGTATCAAACAACCTACGTTCATTTAAATCATATTTTAAAAAATTGTAAAGCTGATTCATAAATTTATTTTTCGGTAAGAGATGTTTAATTTACTTTAACATCAACTGACTATACATAAATGTAATTAAATAAAATATTTTCATGTAACTGTTGGTATTGAAATCATTTAATTATTTCATTGATAAATTAACAAATTTTAAACGTAAACCATTCAATTTTCCTCCCGAAGAATTAAAAATTAAAAACTTTGATCAATATTTAAGAAATCTCTAATTTAAAGAACCATTTTAATAGCTAACTCCCCGACGTAAAACATGAATATGTGTAATCGAATAACTATTAGTTTTAAAAGAAAGGCTGAATTTGATAGCAGAATAACATCCAATCCCTAATTTAAATAATTTAATAATATATTCCAACTAAATGAATTGTTCTAAACATATTAATGAATTGTGTGTGTGAGTTATACAATATTAATTTATATTATCAAAACATATTTTATAGAATGATAACAACAAAAACAAATTACATTAAAATATGTTATATTAATTTTAAAGGTATTTTTTATATGGACTCACTGTAAAATCCATTTGAGTGAATGTATTATTAATATATTTGCCAAGAGGTAAATCCTCTGGATATATATATATATATATATATATATATATATATATATATATATATATATACGCCGCTATAGGATAATTAATTGCAAGCAATTTATAAAAATACGAGCATTTATATTGTAAAAAGAGTACACGAAAATTTAACGAAAGAAGTTTGTAAAAAATGCGTGTTTAAGGTTTCATACAAAAGCGAGAGAGGAATAATTTAGCAATTTTCAAAACAAGATTAGCTTAAATATACTTTTCTATTTAAATAATTATTTAATTACAAGATTGCTACTTGTCTAATTCCAAAAAAAGAGAATTTTTTAAGTTTTCTTTATCAAGGAGATGAAAAATTCTTATTTCGTCCTTATTTTTTTACTTCCTTACTAAAACGTTAAAAATCTTAGAATCTTTCTCTATTACGTGTTTGGATTTATCGGAATAATCCTCTTCTTGGTCACGCTTCAGATTACAAATTGAAACTATTAAGAAATTAGGCAGTGAAATTCAGTTAAGCCGGATACAACAGGCACTAATATTGATTCTCCAATTATCAATAGAAGTATTTGCCCAGAGAGAAAGCTGAGCTAATGCATAGATCTTATTTCTTGTATTTCTATCCGGCATTGATCTACAGTATATAAATCTTATTTTATCCGATGGGGGCTTCATTTTTATTATTAAAATCTGAAGGATCTAATTTTCAGTTAATGGGTTATTTTAACCACATCATGCTGCAGGTCACATTCCTTTTTGTTAACAAACTAGAATAATAATTTTAATAGTTATTTAAAAATATTTCGTTAATAAATATAAAGTTATTTTTTTCACATATTCCTCTCCTTTCAAAATGTTTTTTTTTTTTTTACCTAACACTAGTAAGGAAAAATTAACGGGATCATTCCATTATGCTAATTTTTATTTTGTAATTAAATTTTGAAGTATTCAAGGTACCTAGAAAATGTCGTAAGTAATGGAGTTAATCATGCGACGACTTCATTGTACTATTTTATTGCTTTATGTGCAATATAACTTAAAGCATCCTTCATACGGTAAAAGAGATGTCTTTTCCTTCTCCTGCGTCGTTCGACTGCACTTTAAATACTAATCATTTATACATCCAGTTTCTTTTTCTTCCAATGAAAATTTGAGGTTAGTGTATATTATCCCTCCTTCATAGTACTTAAACTTTACTATCACCAACAATACATAAATCGATTATTTATTTTTAAATGAAGTTTCCATTCAACCAAGCTAGAATAATGCTGCATTGTTTTCAAGAACTACTTTTACTCAGTTCATAAGTCAATTTCGTTGTTAGACTATTAGCCTTAATAACTTTAGAAACTTCACTTAAATTTTTTTAAGTATTCTCTGACCCTTCATTATGTCCTCAAGTGATCCTCATCAAATCCTCTTCTATCTATTCATTACAATTATGTATCAATAGTAATGCCAATTTACATTTCTTGAAATGGGGCAAAGTTTTTGTATCGACCAACATTATAAATCTCTCTCAGGGGTTAATTAAGCGAAATACGCAAGAAAACCCGTTATAAGCTAAAGTGTGTGCACTATCAGGGTTATGTTACTATTACAGTTTGTAAGCCAGTATTATGTTCATGATCTTCCATAAGATCAGCATATCTATAAGGCATTGCTTCACACAGGGGTGCGCCAGCCTATATATATAGGAGGCTTGAAAACTCTACGAGAGGGGAGCGAGCATATTGAAAAGTGGAAAAGAAAATATTATTTAAGAAAATTATTAATTTACTGAAAAATAAACAAACAAAATACATTCTGACGAAATAAAAAATAAAATACACATTTTCACTGATATAATACACTTATAAATGTATCAGTACTGCACCATGTGCATTTTATATAATTAGTTTAACAATACGAAGTTAAGAACAAGTTTAATAGTTACCATTGGGCTTGTCATATATAAAATTACATGCATAAATTAACACTTTTCAAGATCATTTGTGCTGGTTATAATTAATCCGTTAACAGCCGATGAAAAGTTACGCGATTCGCTCTCCAATGGCCCGTTTCCCACTTAGGCACTCGTATGGAATGTATTGGGAGGGGAGAGAAAAAATAATTAAAACCTTATCTGAAATAAGTCCAATGCAAATACTGTTAATGTCCTTTTATTGCATTCCAATGTGTTCGGAATAATTTTATGGATTACAGTACAGAGAAAAGATCGTCCTCCGGGAAGACGTATATATACGACCAGAAAATTAACGTTTTGGCTGAGAGAGACGTTTGTATACGCTAGAGGCCCTTAAGATTCTAGAGTCGTATTGTAGTATTAACTTCAAAGTATAGCATTATTGAATTCAATACATTGTTATTGCATGAAGAGGGGGGGCGTGATGAAAATTGATTGAATATTGGTCACAATTACTGAAATTATGATCAGCCCTGGCTTAACATGAATTTCAGTGACAATTACATTGCAAATTCTTCGTAATGTAAAGAAGATGCCTTTCAGTGACAAGTCTTAAAACAGTTCATGCGTTCAAAAAAGTACTTTTTTTTTTCATTAACAAATTCGAGATTTTTTTTTAGTTTAATCAAAAAACAAGGCCGTTGGAGAAAAAATGCGCACAAAAATTTCCTGTCTACCCCTTTTTTTTTATCCTTAAATTTCAAGGCTCACTGCAATTTGTTTCTATAGCAATTGACTTTTTTATTGAAGTATTTTATTACTTGCACGAAAGTAGAATTTGAAGAAAAAAAAAGAATTAAATCCGATCTTAAGCACTCTTTTATTACGTATTTATTTTTTTTAAATTCAAAGTGCCCTTTCGAATTAAAGTAAAAAATGAAAGATTTCACGAAACTCAATTACGTTTCATTTTCAAAAAATGTTTGCAATAAACTTCTTTACATTTTTAACATGTAAATATAACATGTAAATATTCTTGTAAGTTACAAATAACCATTTAATCTGTAAGTGTATACCTGTTTAATAATTACTTTTAAGGGAACCTACAAATATATTTAATTTAGAAATATTACATAAGCGTATAATATAAGAGCCCACATATTTAAAGTTAAAACTCAGGAAATCTGCATGAAAAAAAACCCTCAATACATATTTATTTCATGACCTTTCTTGAAACGAAAATACCTATTTTTTATATTTTAAAAAAAATTTTATGCTAAAATTGAAGTATTCTTAATTACAGGCATCAAAATTTTTCGTGAATACAAGTTGTTGATTAAACCAAAGATAAAAATGGATAAAAAAATTCATATTACATCTCAATCCATTAGTTGAATAGCAATAATATTCATGAAACCATTCTAATAAATTAGTCATACCATTTTTTCACATTCCCAGTAGGCTGCGGATAACTCTTGGTCGATGATAAATATTTTTTATAAAAAATAATATTTTTCATGATTATTTTACTTCTAGAATATGAAATTATTTAAATCTGTTCTTAAAAACTGAAATTAATATGTGATTTTGAGCTTGAATTTTGATTATTCCAAATGATGTGTAAATAGATAGAATTTTTAAAGATAGACCGAAACTAGGCATGTCTAATTTGGATTATAAAATCTATACGCAAAACCTTATAGAATTTAATAAACATGAATTCCATTTCTAATTTTTGAATTTTCAGTGAAAATATAGAAAAAGGTTATATTTATTTCAATATAGATAAAGTAATATATACATAGTGTTTTTTTTCCAGGTATAGAAGTTTAATTTGGCATTACTTTTCAAGATGGCGACCGATTTAACAGCTGTCAAGTGATTTATTCTCAGTTTGGTTTGGCAATTCATCATGAATAGACTCACGCCTGAACAACGCTTTCAAATTGTGCAATTTTATTTCGAAAATAATGGTCGATTTTCATAAGCGAATTTTGTTTAGCGATGAAGCGCACTTCTGGTTGAATGGCTACGTCAACAAACCAAACTGCCGCATTTGGAGTGAAGCTAATCCACAAGAGTATGTCGAAACACCGTTACATCCAGAAAAACTGACTGTTTGGTGCAATTTATGGGCTGGTGGAATCCTTCTTCAAAAACGATGAAGGCCACAACGTTACAGTCAATGGTGATCGGTATAGAGCCATGATTACTAACTTTTTCATTCCTGAATTGAACAATCATGATGTCCAGGAGCTGTGGTTCCAACAAGACGGCACAACATGTCACACAGCTCGTGCCACAATCGATTTATTGAAAGACACGTTTGGTGACCGCCTAATTTCACGTTTTGAACCTGTGAATTGGCTTCCAAGATCTTATGATTTAACACCGCTAGACTATTTTTTGTGGGGCTATGTAAAGTCATTGGTCTATGCGGATAAGCCACAAACGCTTGACCATTTGGAAGACAACATTCGCCGTGTTATTGCCGATATACGGCCACAAATGTTGGAAAAAGTCATCGAAAATTGGACGTCCAGATTGGACTACATCCGAGCCTGTCGTTGCAGTCCTATGTCAGAAATCATATTTAAAATGTAATGCCACAAGATTATGTTTCGAAAAAAAAATTATTCATGTCAATCGAATAATACATCGTTGTTTTATTGCAATTTAAATTTCTATACTTCTAAAAAAACACCCTTTATAACTAATTACACGATTTTGCATACCCTTTACATTCTTTTAAGATCGCAAGTCATCATTTTTCGATCTCACATAACCACTTGTTCAATTTTGGCACAGTTTTGTAAAAATGTTTCTTACTTCTTGAAGTTTATAAAATTCTGATATTGGTGCGTTAGAAGCATTTTGAATATATTTTTTTAAAAATATTAATACCTCTTTAACGCCCATGGGGTATTAAAAAACTTATATCATCTGCTTTAAAATCAACTCCTACTTAATTATATTTTGAGAGTTTGACTATTTACAACTAAAATAACACTGTAAATTCTAATTATAGAAATGTTCCGTGGTCACAAATACCCAAAATGGTTTTTGTTGATCCTCAAACATATCGAAAACCGCATTAATATGAAGCTGTTTATAATTTTAATGAAGGAAACATTTCAAAATGCCAGGTTCTGCGAAATTTGGTACAAAACCGGGATGTTTTGCGTCTGGGGCCAAATCTGTTGTTGTCAGACCCAGAATCAAGAAAGATTTAAACGATTTAAGAAAAAACAAGTCTTAAGTCAAAAAGACAAAAAAAATACGAACTTGAAAATAAACTGGAAATGATCATATGTGTATCTTAAAATATCAGGATGTTTTAGTTTTAAGTAAATGTTTACAGTTTTCTCAAAAACGTACTTTTAAACAAAAGGAGTATTTTCTTCAAACATACTCGTGTAATCACTATGAAACTTTACTGTCTCATTAAATGTATTCAAATATATTTTTTAACTCGGACATTTGTAGTCTAATTGTTTTTTTAAATTTTTAAAATGCGTTAAAAAGTGCTAAAAATTACGTTTTTCAGAATTTTATTACATAGTTACAGTTACTAATGTTTTTTTTTAAAGTTACAGTAATTCAAGAATTAAAAAAATCAAGTTAAAGTATATTAAAGTATATTTAGTAGACTCTTTCAAAGTTTTCAATTTGAATCTTTAACAGATTACGTAAATATGCTCATAAAACTTGGCAAATTTTAACATTATTCGTTATAGGAATACTTTGCAGACAATTAATAACTTGCTAATCGAAGTTCATATAACTGCTCCTCTATGCTAAACTATTTTTTTTTATTTATAGTTTTAAGTTATCACTACTTACATATGAAAGTGAAAATTATATTTTTAACAAAAATGTTAGCTATAGATAGAAAAATGTTAGATATATGTTATACTGAATAAATAGTCCATGGTCAATTTTTTTTTTATTCTTTATGCAACCCCTAATTAGTCATTATTTATTTTAAAATTAGTTTAATAATTTGCACAAAAAATTCGATATGATCTGCGAATAGAAATTTTATCAAATCCCTTCAAGTTTTTTACATACAATAAGTGAAACATCAAAACTCATACAAAAAATGTCATTGTGTCTTTTTAGAACCAGACAGTATTGCATCTACTTTTGCGTAAAATACCTAATCCAAATCATATAACGGTGAGAAGAAAAAAAAAATATTTCCATGAGATTGATATCAAAGCCCCAAAATGTCTGCACAAAAAATGTAAAAAGAAAGAGAGAAACCATATTAGAAAGGCGTAGACAAAGAAACTCTCCAGAAGTCCACATTCCCCCTCAGGTTTGAATCCAAATTTTCCCGGAAAAAGAGGGATCTGAGTCCCTTGTGGGTGGAAATCCCTTCCGGGAGGTGGATAAACATTAGTTTAATCTAATAAATATCCGACCCATCGTCTCCCGAAAAGTGGGTGAATCCGGAAAAGGGTCCGAAAACCCAACACGCAAACACAATCAGTATGAGAGCACCCCCGATGGTCACGTCGATAAGAAGGGGAAAACCCCTCGACTTAAATGCTTGGATTGTGTTCGCCAAAACAGCCCGAAAATGGACAGGGGAGATAGAATTATTTTCTTTGCTTCGATAATGCATGTATTGTAGCACTAAAATTTGATTTTTTGCTTCGTGATATTCATAAAATTCAGGTCCTTAAGTATTTTATAAAAGAAAGGTAACGTTTGCAAATGCAAATGCGGGGAGCATTTAGTTTTCTTTTCTTTTCTTTTTTTTTAATAAAAATATATTTTGTATAATTCTGTCTCAAAGATTTATAAATCACTCAACGGAAATAATTAATTTAATAATTAACGGAAATAAATAATTAATAAATGGTGATTAAAATTAGTTTAAAATGTGAGATTTTGTAATATATATATACACATATATATATATATATAGAGAGAGAGAGAGAGAGAGAGAGAGAGAGAGAAATAGATATAGATGATAGATATAATCATATATATATTTATATATATTCTTATATTATACGTGAACTTTTAAATCAATAGCCTTTTGCTCACTTATGCACATTATTATGGTTGAGTATAATATTTTATTTTTTTAAAAGAACTTTTCTGAAACAAGCAAAAGTTGGCAGCATAGAAGTGCTTTAACTGATTGACTGGAAATACATGATTGAAGTTTTCAATACGTTGCATTATTTTATGAACTGATTAGTTTTAAACATGTGACTGCAGATATCATGTGACCACGACTTCACATTAATTTAACCCATTGGATGATATCTCTTACTCTTCGGCCCGATTCCTAAAAGCAAATGGACTAATGTTGATTAGAGATTGTTTTGCCACATTGTAATTCCCTTTCCATTTACATTTTAAAGTTAACTTCAAATGCTTACAAGCTCTTAGTGTCCCTGTGGACAAAAGAACAATTATTTGAAATTCCTAGTTACAGTAATTAAGGGAAGTGAAATATAGTTTGTTTTCTTTTAAGGAATACATCTTCATAAACAATCATTGAGTCACTGAAAATAAATATTATTTTAACACATTGTCGACTAGAAGTATATTGAAAAATGTTAAAAATTATTCAAGATTTTTCTTTCGTAAAATGTTACATCTTTGAATATACCGTTAATGTATTATTTTATGAATTGCATCCAATCATGTATAAAGCAGTATAAAATTGGATTATGATGTACATATATGTATTGCATGCATATTAGCACGTGCATGTATGCGTATTAAGTTTATATTGGTAGTTCAGTACGAATGTAATACAATTGAAATATTGTCAGTAGATTATGAAGTGTATTTATGTTAGTATTAAGTATTATCAATAGAGTACTAAGAATGTATTAACACCAGGTTAGTAATGTATTACCAATAGGGTATTAATAATGTATTCTCAGTGTAGTTGAGACGGGTCTTTACGCGACTTTCACCAACTAATCCTCTTGGGGAATCTTTGGGCTAGCATTCGCGTTTATTTCACAGCCTATTCACGCAAGGTAGTTGCTTTCTTCATATCACTCCTAGGGCTCCCTTTTATAGATTACTTGTTCTGGAATAATATAATTGATAATAATAAATTAGATTTATCATGGAGAGTCTTGGCCATTCATCGTTCCCTCGCACAGCTTTAGGTAGACAATATGCTGAGGAAGCGACTTCAGGGGTAAGATCATTGCATAGTATTAATAATGTATTATCAGTAGAGTTTTAAATATATCATCAGTAGAGCATTAAATGCATATAATCAGTAGAGTATTAAAAATATCATGAGTAACTAAATGCATCATCAGTAGAGTATTAAAAATATCATGAGTATCTAAATGCATCATCAGTAGAGTATTAAAAATATCATGAGTAACTAAATGCATCATCAGTAGAGTATTAAAAATATCATGAGTAACTAAATGCATCATCAGTAGAGTATTAAATGTATCATCAGAAGCTTATTAAGTGTACTATCAGTAGACAACTGTGGTATTATCAGTAGACAACTGCGGTATTATCAGTTGAGTATCAATTGTATTATCAGTAAAATACTAAGGTATCAGTAGAATACTAAGGTAATTATCAATAGAATATTAAATGTATTGCGTCAGAAATAAGTAGTAGTCGTACTTGAGTATCAGTAGATCTTAAAACAGAGAAAATGGTGCTAAGGTGTTACCTTCAAAGTTAATTTTTGTGGAGAAAAACAAAAAACAAATTCTAATTCATTCTTGATTTCTATGGGGGGGATTAAAATTAATTTATCTGATGAATCTTTCTTGCAAATATAAAAAAAAGTTCGAAAACATTCTTTACTAATGCCTCTATTTTTTTCCTTTTTTTTATCTCAATAAACATCTTATTTTAATTACTTGACTAATTTTATTTACTTTATGCACTACCAGAAAACTTGCAATTGGTTAGAGAACATTTTATTAATATATAATTGTGAAATATTTTATGAAGTTGATCAAGATTACTTTGATAATGATTTACTTTCTCTGGGGATTATTATTTATGTATGGGATCTCATTGTCATTATTTTAATGTTCAAAAAAAAACTTCAACTATACTTATTTACATTACCAGAATGAAGCGCACATTATAAATTAATCTGTTTGCTACATCAATTAAGATAGTAAATATTATTAATAATGTGCCATATTTTCGCAAACAAAGCTCTAATTTTTTTGTATAAAAATATATTTAAAAATACCTTAGCAAAATATAATTGTTTTTACAGATATGTCTCAATGCACGGATTTATTATCTTGTATGTATTTTTTTTCCCAATTATGATTTTGTGAAAAAATATATTCCGCAATATATGCAATGCAAATAAATTGTAGAATCTGTTCTATAAATTATGCTTCAGTATATGGTTTCTATTTTGCTGTTTGTCATTACTATTTATTTCATAAATCTTGGAATATTCATCAGCAGTTTATTAAAAAATTTTAGTCTCTGTAGATTGTAAAAAAGTTGCTCGCAAAAATGAATCATTTACTTATAAAAAAGTGTGCGAATATGTTTTTTTATTTTATCTTATTTATTTTTCATTATTCCATGAACTAATACACAATCCTTATTACGAAATTAATTTCAGGAACATTACATTTTATCTCTTTTTTTTATATAGTATCCTTTTTTCCAGTTTTCAATCGTAAAACAAATTAACT
Organism: Trichonephila clavipes; assembly: GCA_019973935.1. NCBI lineage: Eukaryota > Metazoa > Arthropoda > Arachnida > Araneae > Nephilidae > Trichonephila > Trichonephila clavipes. Next base: position 209,211 of record BMAU01019141.1, on the reverse strand, counting down.
TATTTTTAAGATAGATTGAATGTTTATTAATGTGACACCAGAATTAACACTGACGTCAAACCTAATAATTTTGAGCCTTGGTCAGGTGACGAGGACAACAGCTGAGATTTAACTCTACCCTCTGCATCCACATTACCCTAGTCCAAAAATTTTGAGTTTCATGACAGAATTAAGAAACATCATCTTTCTAATGGACAAGTACAGGCTTTGAACAAACATAGCAGACCACAAATTTGTGACCATTTGGCTTATACGACTTCCATTTATGACAAGAACTTCCACACATATTCTAAATATCTCTGTTGAATATACCAGTAACAAAATACCAGATTTCTAGTTAGAATATTTGAATATATTTTCCTGTTAGAAAAAATTCAGTTACTCTTTTATCGTGCATAAAAATAGCTTGCTTAGTATTTACCTAAGCAATTTTAATTTATCATTACATTGAATGCTTCATTAGAATTTTATTAAGAAAAATAAGGTTTTAAAACGTTTATTCAAAATAAATTTGTGTGATTTCTATTACAATGCAGTTGCAAAAAAGAAGAAGAAAAAACAAACTCTTTACTTAGCTCATAAATTTACTGATAAAATCTTTACTGATTAAAAAATTAATAGTCTGCAGCATATATATTATATTTACAGTTCATCTTTAATAAACAAACATTTATTTCCATTATAAATTCGGTTTATTCAAATGTCTTCTATAAATATTTCGAAAAACGTTCCATAACACTTTATTATTTGCTCTATGAAAACATTCATTTACCAGACATTAATTACATAATGTCCTTACCTTTGTTTTTTTATAAAAAATAATGCACCGGTAAAAATTTGCAGATTGTACTTAATGATGGTTATGAGTTAAAAGTATAATAACTTACTCTATAGAATGATGATAGCAATTTGTGAGATTATTATGATTGTAAATAATGATAGTTGGGAAACAACTACCTAATGACTCCGTTCATCATATACGTGTATACTAGGAAGGATATAAAAAAAGTCCACACAACACACTCAAACTATATACAATCCCACACCTACTTTCACCTATTTTAGAAGATCAAATCATAATCAAATGAACATCTAACAAAGTTACAAGTTTTAATTTTCTGTTAAGGTATAATATTAAAATATATGAATGGAATTACTGTATTTGCAAAAAGCATTTATTTAAAATGAATGCTTTCTGCAAATACAGTAATTAGTCCTTTAGTAGAATGACTAAACACTATAAACCAGTGTTTCTCAAAGTGTGGGGCGTGCCCCCCTGGGGGGCGCGGTATCCCTGCGAGGGGGGTGCGAGCATATTGAAAATAAAAGGTTTAAGAAAATAATTTTTTGGAATGAAGAAAATCAAAATGCTTTCTGACATAATAAAAAATGCACATTTACACTGATATTATTTTTATATATCATCTGGTGATCATAAAAAATAAAAGATTCCACTTCAAACGTTCATTAGCTATCTTTGATCCTATAACCAAATAAAAAAAGACATTTTGTTTACTTTACTATAATCACACGATGAGAGATTTTTTTATTACGTTTACTTAACCCCTAAAGTACTACTTTTGACTATCATATATTTGACCTTCAAACTTACTGGTATGTTTCACTCCATCTGTTTTTCTTTTAGGAAAGTCGTAAATAATATTTTTCTGTTGCTGTTTTTTGCTGTGAATGAGTTATATGATATATGGATAAGCATATTGAGTACTTTGAAGGATTATTTAGCCAATATATGTAGTTTTACTTAATTCTATTTTAGAACAAATATACTTTTTTTTAGTACACTTTTAACACGGGATCAGAGTCATCTGATGTTCATGAAATCGTTCATTCTGGGAAAACTGTTTATTTGTTACCAATGACCTTGACAGAGTATCCTCCATTATGACAGTCTTACTATCACGGCAACTAAAATAAATTTATCACATTTCGCCCTCTTTTTTGGGGGAGTTGCAAATGTTTTTTTTTTACAATTATGTTACTAGTTTTGGTCGAGTTCCCTGCGTGACCACTTTTGCTCAAAAATATTTTCTATGAACATATATGCTTTACGTCCTTTATTAAAGGCACGCATATTTGGAACATTTTCATTAGTTTTATTGGATTTTTTCTAAAAAAATCAAAGAAAAATTGAAAAGTCCTTGAAAGTAGGTAAGTATATTTTCTCTTAATTAAATCACTCACTGGAATTGTGATTTTTATCGTGTATAGTAAAAAGAATTATAAAATAAATTATAGTTTATAAGAAAACTAAAAAAACACGCTTTTATAAAGAATCGAACTAAAAAATAAAAAAAAATAAAAATATATATTACTTAAAAGTAACATATACAAAACTTAATACTTATCTTGTTAATTTGTACGGTTTATAATTATGATCGTATTGTAGCTTTAGCACCCCCCCAAAGTGCATTATTATTGCATTCAATACATTATTATTTTTGGGGTGAGGGGGGGGCGTGACAAAAATTATGATTGAAAATTGGGTTGTCATGAGTTAAAGTTTGGGAAACACTGCTATAAACATTTTAAAGTACGAGGGTAATCCAGTGTGTGAGTGAATATTAACGTCACACAGTTCAGCTACATGAGGGCTTTTGGCGACAGACCTCGTCATTTTGAACCGTGGTCAAGTGACGAGGACGACTCCTGAGCTTGTACCCCCTCTCCTAACTACCACACCAACGCTAGAACATTTGAGGATTTAACGTGCATTGCGCTACTACACGGCGGGTCTTTAGTGGTACTGGTCTCGAACTTCTGACATGCCTACCATGATCTGATGCCTTGACCACTTGGCTTCCGCAGCCCGAAGATCATCCAGAAACTAAAGAGATCTTTCAGTTTTACAAAATAAAAAAACAATATTTATTGGGGGGAAACACTAATCCCACTACATGCCGCTAGCTTCTTTCACTTCTCTACAAAAAAAAAAAAAAAAAAAAAAAACATTTTTTACATTTATTAACTAATTTCAAAATTCCCACGTAAAACTAATCTCACCGGCGTGCAGGAGAATATAAAATGGTCATATAAAACAGATACACTGCATTGTACGACTCTTCCTCACTTCTAAAACGTTTACCAATCATTAAGAGCAAGACCAGGTCAATCAGTCTATTGTTTGAAGTAAGTGAACGCTTGATTTATTGAACTAAGTGCAGAACAGTATAACGTAGGAGCTCTGAAGCTCCTGAGCAAATGTGACGACCATTAAAATGAAAGTGGTAAGTATGTAGATAAGCGAAGGAAGCTGCAAATATGTAACGATTGATTTTCCAATACATATTGTTTTTCATTTTGTATAACTAAAAGGTCTTTATGTTCTGGATGACCCTCGTACATAAAAATTCTGAATTTATTAAGCAAAGTTTGAAATATAGCAAATTGATTTTTTTCTTCTTCTTTAGTGCATTTAAGCATACATAAAAATTAATATGCTGAGAGACTTTTACTAGAAAAAGTAATATTTTTATTTTTCATACATTGTAATTCATATGCAATAATTTTTTTAGCATGTTTACTTAATTACAGCACGGTAACTAATATGCATCAAATTTTAATTTTTAGTACTATCGAATTCATCGTACACATTTGCAGCTGGAACACGACTTTTTAAAATTTTTTATTTAATTTTCTGATAAATACCTAAAAATGATCCTTTGACTATTTTCACATAAGTGGGGAAAAGTCTCAGAATAGATAAGGCAATTATGGAATTCATTAAATATGATACGTGAAGCACGATTTTTTTTTCTAGAACGACATTCCGGAAAACAGGATAAAAGAAAACGAATCAAATTAACGTTATGTATAATCTAACTGATTATATATTTTCAGGACGTGCATTGCAAAACAAAATACAGTTATATGTTCCATCCTGCTTGGGCTGTATCTGAAATTCAAAGCATATCTGCCTCGGTTAATGTGTTCCGTTTTAATTAATATTGGATATTATGTTCTACAATGTATCTTATTTTTCTGCTTATTATAAGGCTTTGTGCTATTCTGAGTTTGTTCAATAAACTTAAGATACTTCGTCTATTACCCCTGTCTAGGCATAGATGTCTTTAAATATGTAAAATTATAAAATGAAGTTTGGTCCATGGTTATTGTTTGAAATATTACTTTTCATTCCTTTCAGCTGTAAATAAAAAACCTAAAAGGGAACAGGAAATTATTTAGTCATCATAAATAAATTGGCGTTCGCAATTAATTCTTTAAATGCGAGAAACATTAGATTGGGTTTCATTTTTTTATCTTTGATTGATTAATTGTAACAAAAGCTCTTAAATAGTCACATGGGTTTTATTAGTGATACACTTTATAATTTTAAACCGCAAATGGATGACGCCGGAGATAACTCCTTACACTCCAAACTTCCACACCATTCCAAGGTGAGAAGTTTTAATCTAGTCATATTCAACACACATCAGCCCACTACGAGACAAGACTTAAGTGAAATCAGGATTGGAACTTACAACTAGAGTACAACGTTAATCTTGACTACTAGGATACCTTGACATATTTTTTAATAGAGAACCAGTTCGTGCGATTACCTCAACAGGATAAAGTATTTTTGACTTAACTAAAATCTCACTTGAAAATGTTAAGGCTATTGGTGAATTTATTAATTAATTTTATGTTATGGTCCAATAACGAGAACATCTAAGCTGATATCATTATCACGTGATTGCTTTGAATATCATTTAAGTTTAACGTGTAGCAATTACCATGAATCCGCTTGAAGGATCTCTGGAAGAATCAGAATTTAACTGAGTTCATAACCGTGACCTTTGATATTGAGCTCTCCTTTTTAATGAATCATTTCCATTCTCTGCAAGCTTGCCACCGTACAATAGTTTGCAATTTTATTAAAATTGCTTAATTATTTTGTTTGGAATCTTGATTGACTGATTGGTTATTAGCATCACAATTAGAAGAAACCACGTATCAAAAATTCAAACTGACGTAGTAAATTTGAAATACGATAAAATGACGAGGACGACGCCTAAGTTTGGATCCTTCTTTCCTAACTTCCGTACCAAGTCAACGTGACGACATCGAGTCTCAACAGATTTAACGTGCATTTAGCAATTTATCATCGAATCAGGCATTATGAGATCGACATCTTGAAATTAAAAGCATCTGAAGCAGACAAAGTTCCATTTTGACGCTATAAGATTCAAGAAATTCTTACAAATAAAAATCACATCGAATACTTCGTCTTCATTATCGCAGTTATAAAATTAAAAGTAAAGCACATTTTTTTAAAAAAAATTTGAGTCGATCGTGTAAAATTAAAACAAGCCACATAAGAAGAAAATTATATTTTTCTAATTCGTATTAAATCAAGTTCATAAAAATAAAAATTGAGTGTATATTGTTTTTATGTCGTACTTTATTGCAACAATTTATTGTGATATTATCTCTCTCAGCCATTAGTTACTATTCCATTCGTTTATTTTTATATATTGTACTTTTATGATAATTCATCATACATTACAATTCCACATTTGAATATATTACAGTCTAGAATAAATGTTATTTGATAAACAATAGATTTATGCAAAAATTGGTAAGAGCTTGCATCTTCCTTTCATACGCATAAAATACTAGAATTCAAATTTCAGAAATATTTGTAAAAATGGTGACAAGTATGTGAAAAATTATAAATTTAGATGTGTGTGTGTGTGTGTGTGTGTGTGTGTGTGTGTGTGTGTGTGTGTGTGTGTGTGTGTGTGTGTGTGTGTGTGTGTGTGTGTGTGTGTGTGTGTGTGTGTGTGTGTGTGTGTGTGTGTGTGTGTGTGTGTGTGTGTGTGTGTGTGTGTGTGTGTGTGTGTGTGTGTGTGTGTGTGTGTGTGTGTGTGTGTGTGTGTGTGTGTGTGTGTGTGTGTGTGTGTGTGTGTGTGTGTGTGTGTGTGTGTGTGTGTGTGTGTGTGTGTGTGTGTGTGTGTGTGTGTGTGTGTGTGTGTGTGTGTGTGTGTGTGTGTGTGTGTGTGTGTGTGTGTGTGTGTGTGTGTGTGTGTGTGTGTGTGTGTGTGTGTGTGTGTGTGTGTGTGTGTGTGTGTGTGTGTGTAACAAAAAAAGGAAAAACTTACATATTTTGTTCTGTTCATAAATTATTGTCGTAAAAGTATTAATATAAATTTTAAACATTGTATAAACGTTATGCCTTTTGTTGGAAAAAATTATATAAATTTATGCAAATGACAAATGTTTGCTATGGTTAATTAAATTCAAATAATGTCTCTTATTAGACATTCAAAACATCAGTATTTTAATTGCATTTGTTAAATAAAGATAGATTTTAAAGGAACTTTCTGTAGTTAAAAAAAAATTGATAAAAGAAAATGTTTCTGCGTTAAACTGTGTTATTACTGAGCTTCCTTAGATTTTTAAAGAAAAAAATCTTAATATTATATATATTTCATTTTTAATAATCTCTTAAGGAATTATTTAAATTTATTACAAATAAAATTGCACGCTAAGGTGTGATTAATACAATAAAACTTTTTAATTTTCTAAACTGTGTGTCACATTTCCTTCCGCAATTTCAAGATATAGACAACATAATTGTATAAATGAAATAGACACATTGAGTTTTTAATGCATGTTCAAACGCTTCCCAGAATGTTCACAATTACAATGTTTATGATCTTAACTAAATTAAATATTTCTTAAAACCAATTTAGACGAAGGCTGGTTTTTCAATTAATGGAAGTTATATTTGATTGTTCATATATATGGCATTTTAAACTTTTATTGGAACTTACTAATCATGAAAATGCAGTCAAATCTCTGCCTTTTATTTTATGACTTTGTCTGAATTCAGTTCCATCCATGAATAGATTTTTAACACTAAGCTAAATTCCAAGAACTCCATTTCTACAATGGATCCTAACTTTAACTGTCGACATCTTGTCCGTGTCTTTTAACGGTCAAACAAGTTCTTTTCACTTTCTTATCAGGAATTTTATTTTATTTTTGTTTTTTTCAGGCTGTTCCTCATACTCTGAACAATTTTTTCTCTGGAATCACAGTTTCATTTTCTTCTTACTTCGACCAGAAATGCTTACTGACCAAAGGTCATTACTTTTAGAGTTTCTTTTTTTTTTTTTAGAAGGAATACCGACATCGCGCCAGTGAATCACGTGTTCTTTTTTTTCCTTCTTGCGGTCATTGTTCTTATACATAACCAATGTAAGTATGTTAAGTTTACATTGGTCCAAATGCATAAATTAGCTTTATTTTTTCTTCTAAAACATTTTTTTTCTCTCTTTAAAACATGTTTCGTCAATTGTATCAGTTTTAGGCTTAGAAAAGGGAGGAAATAGAATTGACAAAACATTTAAATATATATATATATGTGTGTGTGTGTGTGTGTGTGTGTGTGTGTATGTGTGTGCGTGTGGGTGGGTGTGTGTGTGTGCGTGTGGGTGGGTATGAGGGATTTGAACTGCATTAATTGTAGAAGAATTACCGAATAGTTTATTGTTGAATCTCTGTTTAACAACACAATAAGTAGAGAAAAGCAAGCTAAAATTTCTAATCAATAAATATATATAAGACAAAAGTGACTCACTACTCATTACGAGATCTCTGGAACAATTAGACTTACAAACTTGAAATTCGGCAAACATATTTCTCTTTTTGAGTAGAAATCCACTAAGTGTTTTGTGGAAATCAATCTCAAGGAGGGCTGCGGGAATTTTGTGACAAAATTCCTATTTCTGAGCTATTACACCTCCAGACTAGAAATTTGGCAACGTGTCTCTTTTGTTGAGTAGAACTCCACTAGGAATGAACTGAGCAGAAATCAACTCCCAAAGTTAGATGTGGTTGTGGGACGTAATAAATAAAAAAAATTCGGTCTTTCAGCTATTAAATCTAGACTTGAAAATTAGGAAGCAAGAAGTGAGGAATGTAAGAATGTTTTTCAATACAATACTAGGACTAAAATATCAATAGTTTAAAAATATAGTCAAACATCATAAAATACTCAGCTAATTGGATGGATGTTCTATAAATTAATTTTAATTTTTATCTATTCTAAGCTATATAAATTACAATTTGTATTAATTAGATTCATCAGTTCTATATTAATGGACATAAAGCTTCATTTTCTTTGAAAAAATCAATACACGATTTCATAATTAATGTGTAAAAGGAAAACGTTTAGACAAAGCTTACCGAGTACACTTTAAAGCCATACGCTCATTTTTAAATCATATATATATATATATATATATATATATAGTGTAATAAAATAAAAGTGAAGAATAACTAGAACCCACAGTACTAAAGAAGTAAGAAATTAGAATTGAGGAAACACAACAACTGTAGATACAAAAAGTCAAAGGACTAAACTGGAGACCAATTATGATTATATATATATATTATATTTAAGGTGAAAACATAAATAATTGCTTAACCCTAAGTAGATGGCCTAATTCAGTGATAGCTCTAGAAAATCATAACAGGTTTCTCCGTTTTAGTCGAAACTCTTTTTGTATCTACCTTTGTTTTGTCTCTTGAACTCCAAATTCTTTCTTGGGCATTGTAGGTTAAACAACTTTTCCACTTAGTATTTTATTTTATTTTACTATATGTGTGTGTGTGTATGTATATATATATAAATATATATATCTGTATATATATATATATATATATATATATATATATATATATATATTATTTATTCAATAGAACAGCGTTTTTAAACTTGTCCGTGGATTCCCGGGGTTCCCCAGGGCCTTTTCTAGGGGTCCGTGAATGTCCAACTTTTATAATGTTAACATTTCCCTTATTTGCAGACTCTGATAGGCCTCGTGGGAAAATTGGAAGGTCTGTCATCCTTAACAACATCACAATATTGCCCTCAATGAAAAATCTCTACTAGAACATGCATTTTGATGAAGAATATTTATTCAGTTGTTTTTTGTTGTTGTTGTTGTTTTGAATGTTTGCAATTACATTCCCATTACTACAACGATTTTTTTTTAATTAAATGTATACCGTTTTCTTAAAGGAAAAAAAAAGAAGTTTTAAAATGTCTGTACAAAAAGCAGACAGTCTTAGGGTTATTGAGGAAACTTTAGATCACTCAGCCATGTCTTGGGATTCAGACAGGTGTGTTCAAATTATAAATAATGAGGGTGGGACACATAAAGAGAGAGGGGTGTGTCTAGGTCTCGGTGTTCGAAAATTTAAGAACCGCTGCAACACACACACAAGATTTAAATTACGATGAAACCAGTTGTCATTTTAGTTTAAAACATTCACAATGCAAATGCAAAAATAATATATTTGTAATCGCAAAAAGTTTTTCAAACATGAATTGCTTCTATTTAAAGTCTTAGAAAAAACAAAATGAAAAATAAAAAAAAAATACATTGATAAACGGGAAAAAAACTGAGTTTTTAATTTTCTAATACGTTTTTATATATATATTTGATATTTGAATTAAAATATGAATCTTTTTTTTTTCCTTCATGATCATTTTATAGCTTTATATAGTCGCAATGCATAACGCATTTACTTATATTCAAGTTATAGAAATCCTACTGATAACCCCTTTTTCTATAAAAGAGTTTTCTTCAGTAATGATAATTCAATATTTAGGTAAGATTTAACCAATTATTTCTGTTAATACTTCTTTTTATAAGAAACAAAATATATTCCTAAAAATTCGGTAATTGCTTTGACGTAAACTTACATTTGATTTTTTTAATGGGTAACATTAACAAGTAAGTAACTTCAAGAAACTACTTTGTTGAAAATATTCTAATACTGTTCTTCTGTAAATCACCAGTGAGAAGATCTTATTCCCTCGGGTCATGTTCTTTCTTTGTTAACAGGGGTCGGGCTTAAAGGAGACATGTGCTAAATTGCTCATTTCTCTTTTTCCAGAGTTTGGTTGGTGCAATGAGATTACACGGCTTTATTCTAGAAAGATTAAGTCTAGAGAAATCCGTACGCCAGTCTTCTAACTTAACAGCGTCAAACAACATACATGGATAACAAAAATGGGAGTTTTTTCTTGCTTAATTTGCACAATTTTAAATGTAGATATTATTATAAGAAAACCAGAGATAACTTGCAAAAACAGTACTAAGAAAAGAATATATCTTGCTAACTTTATTTAAAGAAATATTCTGATATTACTGTTTTAGTTAAATACATTTTATTTAATTATAAAAATCCGATATCTAAAAAAATGATTTTGAGGTTTGATCTACATAATTTTCGGTCATTAATAAATGTGTATTAAAAAAACTAAAAAAACAAAAATACAAAAATTGCTGATAACTAACAACTGACATTTTTAATTTAAGTACATTTATTTATAATCGTTATGGGGAACCAATGGTATTGAGAAGGGGTTGAGGAGGGCGGGGGAGAGAAAGGGAGAATTCAACTCCCCCCTTAAAAAAATATTTTTTTAAATTTTTACCATAGACCCTCGACGCTTTGGTCTATGTGTTTTTTAGAATGAAATAGTCCCTCTTTAAGAGGGATCTGTGCGCGCCACTGTGAGGAATACCGTTACTATATTATTTACACTTTGAAAATGTCAATATATTGTTCTAATATGGATATTGTTATTACATATTGATATTAAATTTAGTAATAAACGAGTAACTAAGTAAATAATTCATAAAAATTATTATGAAACATTAATTAAGTGAAATCCTTCGTTACTTCAGACAATAGTGAAAATTTTAATATGAAACAAAAATTGTCGAAGTAAAGTTAACTTTAAGTATGCTACAATGAATTAGAACAAACTGTATATTATTTAAAATTATGCATTAACTTTCATTATTTACCTTAACTTTAGAAATTTATGTATAAAACTGCATTAGATTTAGGGAAACCATTTACTGGATATATAAATAATTTCCTATTTATATAGAGTATAGATTTCCTTTTGAATTATTATTATTTTCTAATTGAGCTGTGGATTGGTATTTCCACCTTTACAGACACCTCGTACATTCCCCAAGAGATAGCGTCACTTTTTAGTGCGGCACCCTATAGGCGATACCAATTAGCACGAATAATTTTGACACCCAAGTTTCCTCCCAGAGAGAGGCACCTGAGTTCTGACGATGCGAAATTGGACTTGGGAATTTAATTTTGCCAAGAGCACCTAAGCCAAACGGACCCTCAAGGAATTTTTTACATACCGCATAATCATGAAACATGGATGGTGTCAGTTTTCTGCATCATGAAAATCCACCGACTTGGGCTGAGGTCGAACCCGCAACCTTAGATGCAGAAGGCTAGCAACAAATTAACTACGCCACCTAGCCAGCATTTTAAATTATGAATTTGATAATTCTCATTTACATTTAGCTTCAAAATCTTCTCATTTACAAGCTTCAAATTAAGATATTTTTGCAAGACACAAATATGTAAAATTACTCTATTATATTTGATTTTTTAACAAATATAATATTTTATGTTATAAATATAGCATATATAAATGAAGCCCATAGGCAATAAGTATGCATTAGTATATGGGAGCAGAATTATACCGCTTTGTTCAGGAAAGGTATAAAATCTAAAAGTGCATTTCGTACAATAATTTGTGTGTGTTCTTTTTGAGCTTCTAATTTTATATACCATGTAGAAAAGTAAAATAAATATAGATAAAAATTTATGAAATCTTATAAATGGAGGGGGAAAGTAGCTTTTTTTTTCGCCAATGTATTACGTTGCGGAAAGTTTTTTTTCTCTCTTTTCATTCTAGCTATTAAAATATCCGAAAAATATTTAGGGATTAGTAACCTTCTCCCCCAATCAAATAAAATAAGAGGATTTTAAAGTTTCCTATCCTTTAAATCAATTTTTTGAAGTCATTTTTGTGCAAAAATTCTATCAAATTGAATAATATCGAATTATAAACTAAAAAACTTATTTTAAAACGGTGAAAACAATTTATAAATATGCTTTATTATTGCAATCTCATCGTAAGGGGTATAAAATATTCTAGAAATAATTGTATGTCTGAAAAATAATGTATATTATAAGGTGTATTAGTCTGCATACTTATTTCTCATTCTATGTGAATAAATCTTTTGAATAATATCAAAATATTCGTACGTTCTTCGGGAGAGAGAAAAAAAATAGAGAACTTAATATACATAGATCTGTAAAATCGAAGACTCCAAATAATCATCTAAAGTCATTTTGGGAACTTTTATTTTTTTCAATTTTTACCTTAATACAATAAATATATATAAATTTGGTTACTATTTGAAATGTAGTAATCTAAAAGGCTTGGCGCACTTTTATAAGTTGTTCATTTGTTAATGCAAGGGTACTCAATCATTTTTCCCACCGGGCTGCATACATATGGCAGATATTTCATACGAGCCACAACATGAGCATTATTGGGAAAAACACACCATAAGACCAAGGCAATATTGGACATTAAAAATGTGGAAAATTGATCAAAATATTAAAACTCATTTTTGGCTTTTAATACTATATTAATCTCTTTATCAAACACACATAAAAATTTCTTCGTTTTTATGCATTTTTTACTGATTTATGGGGTAGTTTCGGTTCCCTTTCATTAATGATCACACAAAGAAATATGAACAAAACTGTCAAGCTGCTAGATAATTTGATTTTTTTCTTTTGACGCGAAGCCTATCTTACTTTTATTTCAAACATGAATTTATTAAATGCAGAATGGCAACAAAGAGGAGTGTTGAATGCATTTCTGACAGAAATCGGTATTATTTATTTCTAATTAAAAATCTGTTTCGCCCATAAAACGGCCAATACTTCAGTTCATTCTCTATTTCTCTGTTACTTGTTATTGATAACCGTTACAGTTTCAAATAGAAAAAAAAAAAATAAAACTTGCAATTCGCACCCATATGACATTGACAACAAAATTGGTTGATTGCTTGATTCAAAGGATTTCCCGCTAAATTTTTAATAAATTGTTCTTAAAAATTGAATTTTTTAGGGAAATGGACAATGAGTGGACCACTCAGAGAAGCCATGTGGGCCACATGTGGCTGTTAATGTGTGAATTATTACATTCAATAATGTAAATGGATATTAATTATAAAAACATAAACCATTAGCGTCATAGTTTAATTTTACTTTTGAAACGCAGCGCATCAAATTTCTGAAACAAATGTAGCTTAAAATAAAAAACGAGATTAGCGAATACAACTTTAAATGTTTATATTTTTATCATGTGTTTACCACACAAAAAAGGTTGTCTAGTTCGATATTGATAACAATAGGATATAATTTTTTTAAAAAAATGAGCAACTTTTTAAATAAATTAAAATAAAATTAGATTAATATTTTCTTCTCCTTTACGTTAATGTATTTTTAAAATTAGAGCTTTAAGTTAAACAAATGTATGTATAGAAATGTAAACTTGGACCTCATTCCAAGCTTCCGTCTGGGCTTTCAACATCGTCAATAATTCGCAAAACATATAGTAGCCTTTAAGTATAATCATGAATTACTAATCTACAAGAATGCTCATTATCAAATCATTCGCTGTTTAATAAGTTCAATTGTTCAACAATATAAAAATTAAAGTATTTTTCAAGCTCTTTATTAAAAAATATTACAGCATTACAAAATAATTATTGCATAGTTAGAAATTAAATGTATATTTATGATTACCCAATTTCTTAAGCGTTGAACAAACCGAAAGATTTAATTAAATTCTCAAGCGTAAATCATTGGCAGAAATTACAGTATAAAAAATAAAACACACGCTTTTATGGTTGATCGAACTAAAAAGTACAAGAATGATTCTTAATATACGAATAAAATGATTAACGACAAAATTGTCACTGTGGTAAAAGTGTGGGGGGGGATGCTCTATATCAATTGCTATGATTTTTTACTACAATAGTTCTATTCTGAAATGCCGAGTTAGTGTAATAATGTAGTATAAAGTACCCCACGCTTTTACCGCAATGACATTATAATTTTCGCTTTTATCATTTTATTCTTATATTCAGAATTATTATTATTTGTTTACTTTTTAGTTCGATTAACCATAAAAGCATGTTTTGTAGTATTTTTTAAAAACTACAGTTCATTTTTCATTTTTTAGTTCGATCTGCAATAAAAGCATGCAGAGTTTAGCAATTAGAACAAAAATTATTCTTTTTCACACGCACCAGTCTTTTTTTTTATTCCATTTTCAGAAAATCTAGACAATTGTTTATGTTATGGTAAGAAATTGCGGACGCACGTTTTCGCTTTTAGAGTTGTAACTTAATATTTTAGTCGCCAAATTTTGAAATGAGATCTAGAGTTAGTTGCCAAATCTGGAATTGGTATGTGGAATTAGTCGCCAAATCTGGAAATGGAATAAAGAATTAGTCACCAAAAATAATCGTAAAACGTTATTCCTGATTAACCTGATCAGGACAATGGAACAAAATTATGAAATTATTGGATTGCCATCGGTCATAGACAAGTGTGCAAAATTAAGAATTAATCTTACCTTTTAAAGTGGATAAAAATAGAGTTCAAAGGCTCTCTGTTACATACAACTGAAGCTTGTAAAAGCGTGTTGAAAAGAGAACAATTATATAACATAACTCTGATACAGATTCATAACTCGTATGTAGTGTACTATTGAATAATGTCTGACAAAAATAATCGAAAATTACCTAATAATGGCATAACTCTGTAATCTGAAGGCGTTTCATTATGTTTATTTTGTTTTATTATCTTGAGTTTTAAATAACTACTTTACATAACAATAATATTTATTTTAGAGAGGAATAAACAACATTGAAGTAAAATATTAACACATGGAAAACTAAAGCCGACAATATTTAACATTGAGGCTTGAAATTGCAATGTCTGTGCACTCCTTCCAACATTTCAGTGCAAGTGTAAGCACACGAAACGCTTTGTTTAGTCCCCACTATACATAACCATATATCAACAGCTCTTCTATCTTTCAGGTGTTCTTCACACTAGCGGTTGAATGCAATGTGGTAAGAAATCATCGCGCTTATCGCTGCGTGAAAAATACCACATGGCATGTTGTAATCAGTTGAACGAAAGATTCTCATAATTCGAAAAATCTCGACAGCTTCTGTAAACGTTCTAAAAAGAGAAGCATATGAAATAATATAAATGTCGACAAGCTGGAGGCTCAAGGACATCGTATAAAAGACGTCCTTGAAAATACACAGAATGTCTTTACTTTTATATTATTATTTCATCTTTTCTTTCCAACCTTTTAACAGAAGTAATCGCTCTATCTTACCATGAAAACGATTTATATTTAAACGGAACTCTGAAAAATAGTACTTTTAAAACTTTTTTCACAGCTGTGAAGGTAGAAGAGACTTTTTCTGAAACTTTTAAACAGCGCATACATACATCGCATTCGTAAAAATAAATACTACATTTGTTATCAACGTTTTCATCACTAGAACAGCGTTTAAGGTAACGGAATACGTACAAAACAGTGAATTTAATAAAGTATAAATAAATAAATTTGTGATATTTAGTGTCATTTGAATTAGAATATACTTATAAAATTGTTTTAAGAATATTATTGCAATAAAAATAATTTAAATATACAATTTAGCAAAAAGTGAAGACAAAATGACAGATTTTCAAAACATTTTCCATTTTAAAAAAATATTTCTATAAAAATACTATTTTGCCTACATATGGCTGGGAGTTCTCCACCGTGCTTTTTTTTAGACTCTAGTTAGACTCCTTGTGTGCCGACAAGTATAACACAAGGCTTACAAACGTAAGTCAATACTCAAAACAATGGAAATTACATGTAGAAAGATTGTTCGAATTGTGGGCGCCGCGCGGCGGTGAATAAGTGTATTAAGCAAAACGCGAATTAAGAGTTTTCAGAGTGTGTGTGGGAAATCAGACGAGCGAGAGCGCAGAAACGGTGCCCATCGTAAGTGTTCCGACATACTCCCTGAGTAACCGAGTTTGGAAATAAAAGAGTTGTATCAACATCCTCGTCTGGTTTCCTGAGACAAAAACACATAGGGACCACTTCCAAAACATGGTCCGTCCAGCTGAGCCGGAGAAGTGAGCTATTCAAGGTGACGTGAGTAGTGGTCTTTTTTGTGTTTTTATTATTATAAATTGAGGACTAAATTAATTTTAGAGAAAAATGTTTAAGAACTGCCGTAAGGAAGATCTTCGGATCGTAGCTCTTGAACTTGGTGAGACTGTTGCTGAAAAAGTAACTATCGTTGAGTTAACTGAAATTATTAAAGAAAATAAATATTTTAAAGAGGATGTTGAATTTGTTAAAGAATTAATTCAATATACGATCGAGGACCGTAAGAGAGCAGAGGAAGACCGTAAAAAGAAGCCGAAAATAGGTTACGAGAAAAAGAGCTTGAGCTTGAACTAGCACGTTTAAATGTTAATTCAGATAACGAGAGAACAGGTGAGGGTTGTAACACGCTGGATGCGTTAGTGAAAAGTGTTCGAATCCTAACGGTGAAGGTGCCTAATAGACCTGAAGGTTGGGCATTCTTTTTCGCTTCGTTAGAAAGAGCCTTTGTATCAAAAATGTGCCCGAGAAATTCAAGTCGGAGATTTTATTAAATTTGTTGGGAGAAAAGCTTCAAATGTGTTAACATATGTTAAAGATGACGAGCTTAACAACTATGAACAACTAAAATCAATAATACTAAGAGAATATGAGCCAAGTGCAAATCAATTCCTTGAACAATTTAAAAAAGCTACGCGTCATCCAAATGAAACATTTATTCAATATACTTCTCGCTTAATTACAAATTGGCAGTATTACTTAAAATTAAGAAAGGTCTCTGATTTTGACATTTTAAACGATCTTATTGTGTCCGACAAAATTTTCAGTTCGCTTGCAAAAGAGGTAGCGTCACACATTTCCGTTCGAGCAGGAAATGATTGGTTTCGCCCACTAGAGCTTGCCAAAGAGATAGACTTGTATAATACTTCTCGGGAAAGAGCTTAAAAACTTTGCCGAATGTTCTTACTAGAAATAATCCAGTGAAAAACGCGTCAAGGGTATTTTTGAGTGAAATTAAAGATTCTAAATGTATTTGTTGCGCTGAATCGCATCCATTATATAAGTGTGCAGTGTATTTAAAACTTCCCATAAATAAGAGAATTGATCTGATTAAAACTAATAACCTTTGCTTTAATTGCCTTTCTACATCTCATAGAGCGAAAGACTGTAAATCGAGATTTGTTTGTTCTGAGTGTCAAAAGAGACATCATAAAACGATACATTATACAGAGCGCCAGCCAAACCAGGAAGTAAGGAACTCCACCTTTGAACCTCTTAACACTTCAGCGCCAGTCTTCGAGTCTCGAGTAGAAAATCATAACTTATTAACCGCAACGAGTATAAACAGAAAAAAATGTGTTTTGCTAAGCTCAGCAATTTGTTATATAAAATGTGAAAATGGTTTATTCCCAGTCAAAGCAATTTTAGATAGCGGATCTACCTCGAACTTTTTAATGAGCAACTTATGCGATTTAATTGGATTGAAAAATACAAGACTAATGTTTCGGTTTCGGGACTAAACAAAACAGTAATTCCAATAGACTCGCGTGTTTCAGTATCTATTAGCAATAAAGAAGGGAGTTACATTAAAACATTAGACTTTTTTTGGTACCTACAATAACGGAAGATCTTGTTCCAACAACGAAAATCGATTTTAATCTGAATAATATTCCCAATCTTAAATTAGCTGACAAAAATTTCAATATTCCAGAGCGCGTGCAAATGCTATTAGGTGCAGAAGTATTTTATGAATTAATGTTACCCGGACAGTTCAAGACGGAGGGTTCAAATGTTATTTTTCAAAACACTGTTTTCGGATTTATCGTTTCCGGATCTACTTCTTCAGACGCGAAGGGAAAAGAACATTGTGGGTTTATTCAGGCTGCGAATAATCTAGAGCATTCAATTAAGAAGTTTTGGGAAATCGAAAATGTAGAAATCGATTCTGTTAAAACCAGTGAATTAGATATTTGCGAAGACCATTTTAAAGGCACTCATTCGAGAGATGACCAGGGGAGATATACGGTGGCGATGCCATTAAAAGAAGATCCTTCATGTCTTGGTGAATCCAGACAAACCGCGATTCAGAGATTAAACTCTTTGTGGAAACGACTGAGTAGAGATAAAGAATATTTGTCCCTGTATGAGAAATTTTTACAGGAATATGAGGATTTGGGCCACATGAGAGAAATCAAGGCGGATGGATCTGGAGTTTCATTTTACATGCCACACCATGGTGTTTATCGCCCCGAAAAGTCGACAACTAAAATGAGAACTGTCTTTAATGCATCAAGTCCTTCAACGAGTGGGAAATCTTTAAATTCAATTCAATTTAATGGCGGACTGGTCCAAGAAGACCTCTTTTCCATTATGGTTCGCTTCCGAAAGCACAAGTATGCCTTTACTACGGATATAGAGAAAATGTTTCGCATGATAAACATACATCCGGAGCAAACGTGTTTGCAAAGAATTCTGTGGAAGAAGGGCATAGGAGAGCCAATAAAAACGTACGAGTTAACTACAGTAACCTACGGCACAGTTAGCGCACCTTATCTAGCCACGAGAACTTTGAAACAGTTAGCGATGGATGAAGCTAATAATTTTCCTTTAGCAGCTCCTGTGTTGCTGAGTGACTGCTACATGGATGACATACTATCGGGATCCGAGAGTATAGAAGAGGTAATAGAATTGCAGCATCAATTAATAGAAATGTTCAAGACCGCAGGGATGCAACTTCATAAGTGGTGTGGAAATTTACCCGAGATAACTTCCAATCTACAAGAGTATGCTTTTTTGGAGTCTGAGGAGACTAAAGCACTTGGAATGATTTGGAACCCTAAGTTAGACTGTTTTCTTTTCAGAATAGAGCAACAAAGGCCAACTTCATTCACCAAAAGAATGGTTTTGTCTACTATTGCAAGAATCTTTGACCCTTTGGGTCTCCTCGGACCGATCATAACTTGGGCAAAGATATTCATGCAAAGATTGTGGTTGCTGGAATTGGGATGGAGTGATGAACTTCCCTTTAAAGAACAAAAGGAGTGGCGTCGATTTATCGACTCTTTGAAAGCCGTGAATAACATCTCTATTGACAGATGTATTGTGATTCATAGAGCGGAGAGCATTGAGTTACATGCATTTAGCGACGCATCGGAAAAGGCGTATGGTTCATCCATTTATCTCAAGTCTATATCTGCCCTTGGAGAAGTCAAAGTGTGTCTTGTAACGAGTAAAAGCCGAGTGTCGCCTCTGAAGCAGATTTCTATTCCAAGACTTGAACTGTGTGGGGCAGTTCTTGCCGCTAAATTGATGAAGAAGGTGAAGGAGGCATTGAATCTTCAGATTACAGCTGGGCATTTTTGGTCGGATTCGATTATTGTGATTTCATGGATACATCGAGAATCAAGAGAATTGAAGACGTTCGTGGCTAATCGAGTGTCTAAGATTCATCAACTAAGTTCCCGTGACCAGTGGCATCACATTGCATCAGAACAGAATCCTGCAGATGTGTTATCTAGAGGACTACTTCCTGAGGAGCTTCGTGACGACTCTCTATGGTGGCATGGTCCTGAGCTTCTACAGAGTACTTATTCAACTACTGTCATTGCAGAACCAACCCAGAGAGATGGCTTTGACTGCGAACTAAGGGTGTCTGAGAGAACTCTGGAGACTTCACTGCTGAGTTCCAAGAACTTTGACTTTTTCAACCATCTTATGGACCTTTCTAATAATTATTTTAAAATAATACATATTGTTTCTTATATTTATAGATTTATTGAAAATTGCAGATACAAGGTGAAAAAGAGGGGACCTTTAACTACAAGTGAGGTAAATGATGCAGAAACCTGGCTTATTAAACAGGACCAGAGTGGCATTAACTTAAGTGACCCGTCAGGTAATCTTAAATCTTTGAATATATTCCAGGATGATAAAGGAATCCTGAGAGTTGGTGGAAGGCTGGAAAAAGCTTCCATACCCTACAGCCAAAAGCATCCAGCTATACTGGCTAAAAATTCTAAATTAAGTAAAATATATTTCATAACTTTGCATAAGAAATTATTTCACGTTGGTCCACAAGGACTGCTGAATGCAGTAAGATTGAGATTTTGGGCTTTAGGAGGTAGAAACCTAGCTAGGAAAACGGTTCATACTTGTGTGGTGTGTTTCAAGTGTAAACCAATTCCCTCTTCTCAAATAATGGGCAATCTTCCATATGAAAGAGTAAATATGGCCCCTCCATTCAGTATAACTGGACTAGATTTGGGAGGTCCATATTTTGTAACTTACAAACACCAGAGAAAGGGCGTTTTGAATAAAATTTATGTTTGTGTTTGCATTTGCTTTGTGACACGTGCCATCCACCTAGAAATTCTTTCCGATTTGACTTCGGATGCAATAATTGCGACCCTTAAGAGATTCATGTCTAGGCGAGGAAAATGTTCCAAAATTTTTACGGATAATGCAACAAATTTTGTTGGTGCGAATTCTCAACTAAAGGTATTTTATAAGACCCTTAACTTTCCAGATCAAAATCTGGCGGCATATTTCACTGAGGAAGGTATTGAATGGAATTTTATTCCACCAAGGGCCCCACATATGGGAGGTCTTTGGGAGGCGGGCATAAAGTCAGTGAAATATCACCTCAAGCGAGCACTGGGAAGATCCCGACTCACCTACGAGGAGTTTGAAACAGTGATTATCCAGGTAGAAGGAATTTTAAATTCCAGACCCCTTACACCAATATCTAATGATTTTGATAACTTTGAGGTATTAACGCCTGCACATTTCTTGATTGGTAGATCAATTAATTCTATTCTTGAGCCCCCTAGTAATTAATATTAGTGACAATAGATTAAGCCGTTGGCAGAGAACAACAAAGGTAATTCAAGTAGTTTGGAAAAAATGGAGTACAGATTATCTGAATACTCTCCAACAGAGAGGAAAGTGGATGATCGAGAAGGACAATGTAATGTGTGGTACAATGGTAATTGTAAAGGAGGATTTTACACCAGTTTGCAACTGGCTTTTAGGGCGCGTCGTTGAGGTCAATCATGGTTCTGATGGTAAAGTGAGAACAGTCAGGATTAAAACAAAGAACGGAGAATTTAAGAGGCCCATAACTAAGATCTGTATTCTACCTGTAGATGTAAATAATTAAGGTTAATTTCCATTTAAGAAATTATGTGTTTATCTTTAAATTGTGCTATTGTAATTTTAACTTTTTTTTTTTTTTTTTTACTGAAAATTTATAGTACCTTTTATATATATAATAATTTTGAAACCAATTGTGTAATTTTTGTGAAACTTGTTGTGAATTGTGAAACTGTATTGCTATTGTTGAATATTGATATTGCAAGGCCGGGGTGTATGTTCGAGCATGCGCAGTGGGCGCCGCGCGGCGGTGAATAAGTGTATTAAGCAAAACGCGAATTAAGAGTTTTCAGAGTGTGTGTGGGAGATCAGACGAGCGAGAGCGCAGAAACGGTGCCCATCGTAAGTGTTCCGACATACTCCCTGAGTAACCGAGTTTGGAAATAAAAGAGTTGTATCAACATCCTCGTCTGGTTTCCTGAGACAAAAACACATAGGGACCACTTCCAAAACAAAGATATAGGCACAAATGGGAACTAAAAGGGGGGAGTGGATACAAATACAACAAATACAGAATTAAATACAAGATTGCTCACGTGATTTTTGAAATATTCAAATTATTTTCAGAGTTACTGTGAATATAAATAATAGCCAATATTTTTTTAATTCTACACTGATGGAATAAAATACGAAAAAATCTACTTCTAAATTTTGTATTTCAAAAATAACATTTCCGACTCTACACAAGTCTTTAAAAGACAGGCAAAATAGTACTATTATAGAAAAAAAAAAATTAAAAAAAGGAGAATGTTTAGAAAGAGTTTGCCATTTTTCTTTGATTTGCCATTTAAGTTTTATTGTAATAATATTTTTAAAATAATCTTATATGTATATTCTAATTCAATTGACTCAAAATTTAAAAAAAAAGTTATTCATTTGTACGCTTTTTTAAAGTCAATGTTCTGAACGTAAACTTCTTAATATCAATCACGAATCAACACGAATCCCATTTAATTGGACTAAAAATCAAAACTAGTTCAAAAACTAGAAAAGGTCTCTCTCAACAATGATATATATATATATATATATACAACAATAATATGCCCAGTGGCTCTGGGGTAGCGTATCGCGCTTCCACAACACAGGTCCGGCGTTCAAATCCCGGGCTGGGCAATGTCCACTCACCTTTTCATCCCTTCAGTGGGTCAATAAATGAGTACCAAATTTGCTTGGGAGCTAAACACTGGGGCTTTCGCGTCGTATTGACCAGTTGACCGGAATATCTGCTCATGCACCTCAGCGCCCCAAAATTGATATGGGCACATTAGACCTTGGTCCTCGTTGGCTATTGCGCCACTGAGCTCATTTTAGTTTATATATGACCCTATTCCAGGGATTCATTTCACATTTGATTATTTTTGCTAATGAATCTAACCCTGACCTATGTCACAACCTATTTGTGGACATGAAGCAAAAACTCATTCAAATAATTTAGAAATGGTACCAATTATAATTATTAGATAAATCATCAGTGTCCGATGGTTTTATGAAAAAATCTGCCTTTTTTATATATACGGGCAGTGAATATGAAGTTAACACTCTAACACAAGTTATTAACAAGCACTAACATTCTTTTAATCAAAAACTAGCATTTCGACAAGTTTGTGTATAGATAACATTAAAATATACTATTCCGCATTAAATCCTCTCAGGCTATGAAAAATACTATTTGAACTCCAATTCTGCTGAAATTACCACTTTTATTTTATTTTTATTTTGTTAGTTTCCATTTCTTTTGTCCCACATTTTTGCGATATTATTTAGTAAACAAATTTTTTCATCCCTTTTTTACTTTTTAAAAACATATTTTAATGTTATCTCTCTTATCATCTAGTCAATATATTTTATCAACATTAAAATTAAATTAACATTTAAAAAAATTTCGTACTTTTCTGCAGTTTTTTCCTTTTTAACAGCTCTTTAAAAATTAAATTTTAATGTAGTTTTTAAACCAAGTTCTACAAGCCTAAAAGTTATAATTTTATAAAACTAATTTTAAATTAACGTTAGAAAATGGAGAATTTTTCACAGCCATTTAAAATGTAATGAAGTAGGGAAATGAGAACCTGACAAGGCATGCATTTCAAAAATTATCCACCAATGACTAATTTTACAAAGGTTTTGTTTTGATGAGTCATTTTATCTCTTTGACTACTTATTAAATAGAAATTATCCTCATTAAACTGTAGTATCAAAAATTTCTTCAAAAAAAAAATGTTCTAAAATTTATAGAATAATAAAGTAATGAATGTTGGCTTTTTGAAAGAGTTTATATGGTAATAAAAATGCTTGAAGGAAATGATATCAGTAAAATGCACGAGATGTATTTGATTTCAATTTATAGTGTGTTAAATATAATTTATTTAAAAGAGAAACTTTCTGTGTAACTTAAAAAAAATCGCTTTTATTTATACTAGTTTTGGAAAGATTGGAATTTTAATCTGGCACTTTCTGTTCCCACGATGATCAAACAACTCACATCCTGTCCATTTTTTTTTATTTTCGTTAATTTATTGAGATAAAAAACACAATACTTAACTCCATGGGAAACATTGATTAAATAGTTCTTCAGAATTTGAGATGAATAAATTATTCGACTTCTCTTAGTTTAATAAAAATTTCCCAAACACGCTCATATAGAACTATTTAATTCTTCACACATTATCCAAACTAACGCTAAGAAAGTATAGAAAAAAATACTAAAATTTTTTTATGAATGAAAACATTTCTCTATAAACGACTAAATAATAAACTCATAATTTTTACTTGACAGTTATTATCGAATTAATTGTGTAGTCGGAGACCGAGGTTCTTAAGCAGGGAATAAAAAAAATACTGTCACATTTCAATTTATTTTACACTTATTTTGAAGGAAAAAAAAGATATATCGAGAGAGAAGAAAAAGATGAAAGCGGCAGAGAGAGAACGTGTTTAGTTTCAAAACCTCCCGACAGCAACGAAGTGGGTGCTTATCCTTAAAGCGTAATGGAGTTTAACTGTCACAAGTGAAAAACTAGTTAATCACTTATCAATGGTTTCTCTCTTTTTTTTAACACTCGTTATTAATGTCCAAAGTATATATTTTCTTTTTTTAAATGAAATTGCTTCTCTTCCACTTCAAACCGAAGTTTTGATACTTTCTGAGGCTAATGTAAATCGAACATTTGTAATATGATAAAATAGCTTTTAATATATGCTTAGTGATAATTAATAATTCAACTTTTGAATTTTTTTCTCTGATAAGCTAAAGAAAGTTACATGATTAGGAACATGTCAATTTTCATTAAACCCTTTTACCTAAGTTTTTCTAAAGACATTGCTAAAAAAATCCTCTATTGATTCCTTTAACCTGTTTAAAAACGCGCAAAATAATCATTGACTAATTCTTAGTAGATGATTATTCGATCTTAACTTGGCATTGCTGGCGCGAAAAAAACAAAAAAAACAACGAATGGAGTAACACGCGCCGGGGATCTCATACCCGAGGATGTTTACATTCTGTTTCTACCATACAATCTGCATTCAAAGGTAAAAAGAAACAAACTTAGGAAATACTACACATTCATCACACTTTTAACTCGTAGGTTTAGTTTTTCTTTTCTTTTAATTGAAACAATCATTACACCATTCGTATACTTCTTTAGCCCCTTTGGTTTTCGTTGCAGGTGGGTGCAATGTCTCTCCACTGAATCTTAATTTTTCTTTTAAATTTCATGGAAGCTTGCTGGTTGCTAAATTTTTCTATTAGTTTGAACTTTCTATTAGTTAATTTCTCCGTTATCTGTATTCAAAAATCTTGGTGGAATTGTTTGTTTAATTTTCTGATGGTTCCAGCAAAAGGGTTTTTTTTTTCAAAAGTGTCTTTGATTGTATGCCAATTATTTACTTTGAAATTACGTTATTCCAGACTGTTTCTTTGTCTCTCCCTGTAAAGCATTTATTTTCAACACAGTGTCTTCCTCTTCTATACCTGAATCAATTCTAATAGAGATATTATAGTTGCTAATATATTCTTCAACATCAGCTCAGAAACTTTCTTCATCCGAAAATAATCTAGAGCTGTACCTGATAAGTATTGTACCTATCAAATATTTCTCAAATGTCGCATTTCTTCATTATATATACAGTATAGCGCCCAGCAAAAGGAAGATTCTAAAGCGAACACATGTACTCAGAATATTGCAACATAAAAAAAAATATTTACGGTAAAATCCGGCGTATAACGCGCACTTTTAATAGCAAAAATAAGATAGAAATGTACGGGTACGGAAGTCCACCATTCTCGTATCATATTACTTTGATTTTGTTGGATTTCGGGAACAAAAAACAGTAAAAAATTAATTATTGAATGAATAATTAGCATTAATTAATAAAATCAATTATTAATAACAAATACTTTATTAAATTTTATGTATAATATACATAGGATTTTAATCATTCGAAAAAAATCAATCACCCAGGGACCCCTTTGTGGCCACTAACAATACATAATATTTAATGTGAGTGTTAGACAAATGTGTGTGGGATTTTTTTTAAAAAACAAGTTTTTTTCTCAATCGCATTTGGCAAGCATGACAGCTTAATTAAATGAATACAAATATTTCATTGGTCTTATAATTGCAGGGGGAAAACATAAGGAACATTTGAAGGAATGAATTTGAAAGCGTAAAATGTATCAAAATATTAGTTGGTTGAGAAATTTACAGAAATATTTTTGTTTCAGTCATCTCGACTTACTATTTTGAAAAATAAAATGTAACTTACTCTTTTAAATAAAAATAACTTAGTTGAGAAAGCTTTAGATACGATAATTAAGAGAAATCATTGATCAAGAAAATACCGAACTGTGACGTATGTTCATTACTTATTTTTCAGGACTGTGGTTATGCTTTTTTTTAACATCAAACTATGATATTCATAAAAATGAGAAAAAAGAAATTACTTTTTCTATCACATATGGGAGTAATATTTTTACCTTTTGGAACATTACTTAATTTGATTTTATTTTTAAAATCGACAAGATGTATATTTAAAATGTAGATATTTTACTAAATCTATTTAAAAAATTCATTTCAAAACAGGTTTTTAGCTACTTATAAAATTAAAATTTTCTAAAAATGGATTTTCAGCAATAATTTAAGTTGATTTTTTAACCTAGCTAAAACACTAAATTTTGGAAACCACATTTCACCCATTCAAAAAAATATATATATAAAATGATGTTGCACATTTAAATCAAATATGAAAGATCAAAATTAACGCATGCAATTTATTTAAGCTATTTAATGGACGTTTATATAAAAATATAATTACGTAAATCATTACATTATTAATATTTTTTATTGAAACGGATCCTTTTATTACGTGATCCTTTGTCTTAATATAAATCTGTTTTTGAATGTATAGGTTATTTTCGCTCAAGAAGGCATCCAACCTAAATCCAAAAAATTATAATTTTCACAAATTTTCATTTTTATTTTTTATACTTGTATGTATTTGAAACAACAACTTAGCTTTAGCTCTTTGTGTTTAAATCTTTTTTTTATTCAATAACTATGAATAAATATAAAAAAAATAGTATAAATCTTTGTTATCTGTAAATTGAAGATTAGCTAAGATCCTAATTAAAAAAAATATTGCTTATCTAAAAAAGTGGATCTTATTTTAATCCCATAATCTTTTATATTTAAGGAACAGTTATTGATCATCATATTTTTCAGCAATTTAATAAAATTACAAAAAAAAATAGAAAAGAAAAAGGATTTATAAAATTAAACATGTGAAATATAAAGAATATTAAAGCTAGTATTACTGTAATACTACAATTGCTCTAATTGAAAATCCGAACTGTAAATTTTCGCTTTGAATGTAGTTTTATATGAGGTTTTCTCAAGCAACATAATTGTATTTAATTCTCGTACTGATTGGTGACACTTACGTAAAAAATATTTTTTAAAAATATATAAACACGCGCACTCAGATTATTAAATGCGTATGTATATTATACATATAAATATAATGTTTCAACAATAGTATCAAAATATTGAAGGGAAAAATCAAATTAAAGATTTAAAAAAAGACTAGTTTAAGCAGAAACGGGTTACGTTCTTAATATACTTTCAATGTTATTTAAAATTCTACGTTTTTAAATGTATAAAATACTTATATATTGAGTCTCAAAGGTTTGAAAATACAGAGATTAATGGAAAAATACTACTGTATAAATTATTTTCATATACTTAGCTTCTACTTCTTTTTATAATAATGACAGATCGCCAGTTGTGTAAAATCACGCATTTGTAAATTAGTTTCCATTTGTAGAATTATCGATTTAATATTTTTTTTACTACTTCCCTCGAATGAATGGTCAAAACAACCTTTTAAACCCCGAAAAATTGAATGAAAATAAAAAAAAATAATAATTAAACGACCTACCCTATCTTCCCTCCCCAAAAGCAGTTTGCCCCATTTAAATAGCCATGGAGGACGATAAATATTCATAAAAAAAATAATAGACACCCACCCACCCTCCCCTCTTCAACTTGAAAGTAAAGACCACACCGGGGCGGCGTGATTGCCGTGCGCCCCTACCGCTCGAGAAATAACGGCCCAGAACACGGTAGTCCGTCAGACAGTGCAGACGATAGGCAGTGCATCGTCCAAAGGCCCGACCGCCGACAACGTGTTCGAAAACACCCCGACTTTGTAACGCGATATCGCCAAAGATATACCGACCGAATTTTTTTTTTCTTTCTGTTGCTAATTTTTTTTCTCTCGCTGTTCCACGTTCTTCTCATCAGGGTGGTGTAGTTGACAGATGTGACAAAATGACAGCGGTTCCATTCCTAAGAGTGGACTGCACTGGTTGAACTTTTTTGGTTCAAGACAAGAACGATTTTTCGGTTTCATCGCGGGAATTTTAAAAATGAAGATGATGGTGCTCAGTATATACGCTTTGATTGGATTGTGGATCGTGCTGACAGGTGAATTATTTAATTTTGATTTATAAATTATCATAAAATTTGATTTCTAAGTTGTTTTCTTAAAATTTGCTGGACTAGCATAAAAAAAAGTGCGAGTATTTTTACGTTTAAAATTTTGATTGAAGGAAAATATATTCCTATAAAACGTACTTTAATTACATGTTTGAATGAATAGTAATTACTAAGCGTTACGATATAGTTATAGACTTAAGTAACGAAGTCTTATAAATTTCATCTAGCTTTTTAAAATACTTTTACAAGTAGAATTTTTTTTAAATAAATTCGAATAGTAAAATTAATGAAGTCATTTTGGTACGATTGAATAATTTTATTTAATATTTTTTAAGGCAGTGTATGATTAAAAAGTTAAACAAAATATATTTTACATTTTTTTTTCAACATTTGCGTTATCGGTTTTTTAATACTTGATAATTTTTTACATATGTTTGCATTCTAAAATTTATTTCAAACAAAAAGAAATACAGAATTTTTTACCAATGAAATGTCGAAAGAAAGTTTCGGTGTTTTTCATTATCAGACTGTATATTTAATATTACAGATGAGTGACTTAACTGTCCCAATTATTCTTAAATTTTCTCTTTTCTTAAGAACGTCTTATACTCTTAACGTTATTTTTATTAAAAATATACTTAAATTAATACTTATTTTGTAGGGATAATTTTAACGGACAATAGAATATTAGATTCACGATTTTTTAATTCGTTTTATTACGTAATGATTTCTAAATGATTTAAAGATTTGGTAAAAATAGCAAATGTTTCAATAATGAATTACATATTCTTGAAATGATGATTAAATTTAAAATAATGATTTAAATTATCTTGATTTTTTTCTACATTTCCTTACCACTTGCTGAAACCTCTTATTAGTTCATATAAATCTTATAATTAACTTTGAGGGGGGGATACGGATTATTTCGCATTATTAAGCGAAACTTATATTTTTAGGCAAAAGAGTCTTTATAAAGAACTGTCTGTGGTGCATACTGATTTCTTCTAAAATCTCCTTTCTTGTATTTGATTATAATCGAATTAAATATTCTTTACCACTGAAATTAGTTCGTCGAAAGTGTTTCAAATGTTGCATAAAATTTTGAGTTTCATCAAATATCTTTGAATAAGTCTTAATAGAAGAAATTTATTTTGAAAAGGAGAAAAATGGAACGATATTATTAATAAAACTGAAAACGAGTTTGACAGAGATTTTCTTTTTAATATGATTTTAGTTTTCGAAATAAGTTTCTTAAATATTTTTAATAACTTAGAAGCTATATCGATTTTGGGAGTCATTTAACTATCGACATGAATTTAAAATTGTGTAGTAACTTAGAATCGCTATATTTTATTGATCTAAATCTTATAATTTATCTAAAAAAATTTATTAAGAAAAGAAATCATACATAAATATTGTACTTTTAAAGGAAATGGTTAAGCATTACAATTTGCGTTTTATATATAAGCATAAGTTTATAATTCTAGCAAAAGTAATGTAGGGTTTTATTATAAATTTTTTAAAAACTTATGCAAGCGAATACACGAAGTTAAGAAATAAATAATTAAGAAAATCTTGAACACTAAACAAGAATAATAAATTATCTCAAAATATTTTATATCACAAAACACTAGAATTTTTAAAATTCAAGTTTTATAAGGAATCCATGCCAATTGTTAAACCAGTTATTCGAACAAAACATGGAAATATTTGCTAGCTCGTCAAGATTAGCATAAGTAAGCCCCAATTAAAAGAAAACCCCCTATAATTATGAAAGAAAGTGATTGTTTTTTATTCGAGAGAGAGAGAAATATATATTTAAAAATACTTTTTTTTTTCATTTTAATGATATTTGTGTTCGTATTTTCATAATTAATGAAAGCAGAAATTTAACGAATGGTTATTTTAAATGAATGCCACTTGAATCCAGTGCCTAACATTTGATTTTTAGAAGCAGTACAAAATATTTAGAAACTTCATGGGAAAAAACCTAAAGGCAATAGTTTAATATTTTTTAGATTGAGACTGTCTTTTCAGGAAAAAAAAACATTAGGAAACTACAATTTAATAATTTTGTGAAGTTTATTTAATTCAGTTACTTCATCAAATCTTTTTATTTTAGAAGCTTTATTCATTAGGTAATTAACCGTTAATTAGTAAAAATGTTTGAAATTTTAAAAAAAATAGTGAAGTATAATTTAAATATAACTTAGTTTCAATTATATTCGTGTAATACCGTACTCACAAATTTAAAAGAAATCAATTTTAGTTCATAATAAAATAAGTATTAAAACTTCAGCTTAAATTTTTAACGAGGAATAAAACTAAGAATTTATTTTCAATTATTCTTAAGGATTTTTTTTTATTATATATATATTTTCACTTCTATAAAAATATTATTATTCAATTACCTGTTACATAGAACTTTTAACAATCTCGTTGTAGAAAAAGGCAACAAGCTACATTTAAAATCTATAGGAGTCGAATAAAAAAAAAAGGTTATTTCAACAGAAAAATTAAATAAGCTATGCTTTATTAATATAAATTAATAAATTTTCTTTTAAAATTTTGTTTTAATTTGAACAGGTATATCATCCAACATTACATTGATATATATAGTTTAGCCAGAAAATTTTATTTAGAAACGTACACAAATAACAGATACTTTTATATTAGTAGATTAACATTGTTTTTAAAGACTATTCTGATAGGATGTACGTTATAAAAATCTTCATTTATAAAACTTTATTACATTACTTAAGAATCATTTACTAAAAATTATAAATTTAAAATAATTAAGAGTGGTCACTGAATGTGAAAAAAGGAAAAAAAAATAGTTCGATCAAATTCTACGTAAACAAATATTGCACAAAATAAACGATTTTTTTTGCGGCAATTCTGAGAATTTGGAAAATTAACATTTTTGTTAAATAAAAAAAACACTGTAGAACTTTAAAAAAATTATTTGGTTTATGTATTAATTAAATCTGAAACTTGTTTTAAAATTTTGAATAAATTATGGGGCAAAACATCATTTTTCTTACAAATACATTTTTCGTGTATGTAAATTATGCTGAAAGTAAGATTATTAATTAAAAAAAGGAAATTTTATTAATCCGCGTCGCTAAAGAAAACTGAATTGTAAATTATTTAATATATTATTCCGTTTTTAATTTTTTTATCTTCATTCCGCGATTTTAGTTCTTCGGTAAATTAAGATCAAAATGTATTAAAGACCGGAATGTGAAATAAAATTAGCTAACTAAAAATTATATCGTTAGAAGTTCTAATCTGAGATAAAACAAAACATAAAAAGTTATCTATTTTATTCTATGTTCGACGCTTAAATCAAAATTTATTAAAATAACCGCTCGTCTTTTACATCCGAAGTAAATTTTATTTGCTCAGCATTCCAGTTAAAATTACACACATTTGTAATTAATATAATCATTACATTCTCATTAACTTCAGATAATTTAAATTAATCATCTAATTTAAAATTGCAGTTACCATTAATGTTTAAAAACGAAGTTAGCAAAATAATTCCTTTTTTATGATGGAATTTTTCTTTTACAGTCGAGAAATGCAGTTGTATATTTTTTCATCTGCATTTCTATGCACTAAGAATATATAAAACAGGTTATTTGTATTGATGTTATCGTGGATAATTTTAGATTCATAATATCTTCCTTCAATATAGAACATGATTTTCTATATTCAAATGAAATGTGATTTACACGTCTTAGAAGTAATATTTTACACTTATTTTTTCTTTCTATTATTATTTTATAATTTCTTTAGATTTTTTTTTTTTTTTTTTTGTAATCCTTAAATAAATGTTTTATTGAATTTTTATGAACATTCATAAAATGTATACCTTTTGTAGTAAAACAGAGAAAAAATTTTTACTCGTTTTACGATACGTTTAAATTAGAGTACATATTTTTTTTGTTAAGTAACTTTTATAATGATATAAACTAAAAAAATTATAATCAATGAAGCATACTGGCTTACGAATCCTTATAAATTTGTACAGGAAATCTAAAAATTTATACTTGTAATAAATGTTACCCTAAATCAATAAATGTGTGTGTGTTTTTTAACCCTGTTGTGTTTAACTGGATAAAATTAGCAATAAAGGAAAAAATTCGAATCTATACGAAATACTAAGACTATATCAGCAATGAAATTTCCCTTCCTTAATAAAAATGCTGATATTTATACAACTACTTGAACATGAAATTTTATTTTTTTGCAAATCTAATTGAATGAGTTTATGATAAATACTAAAATTTTTTACGATCCTTTTGCCAAGATATACGAGAAAAATTCCATTAAAATCTCCATAAACTCTTTAATTATTTTTAAATGTAAAAATCTAAGTCTATAAAATTCTATCACATTTTTCATATCTATGTATGTTAGTAAATACAAAAAAAAATATTGAACATTTATTCAAAGAGAAAATAAAAAAAAACATTAGAAATCAATGATTGAATAAATTCATTAAAAAATAAAAATTCCGTGTTTTTTGAATTCATTGAGCTTTCTTCGATTTATATTTACTAAGAAAAATTATACTTTTCTTTAAAAAAAATTAGATATTCATAGAATTATCTGTGCATGAATATTATATATATGAGCCATTTATGCAATTATATGTAAGAGGTAGAGATAGGTGTATTGAGACACAAACTTTCTCAAAAATATCTGAAAACCTAAGCCTATTATTTCTAGTAACCCCAACTCTTTTTCATATTTTCTTCAAATGTAAATTATTCTATTAAAATTAAGCCCATGTGAATGGCCACATAATGGTTATGCGCCGTCTAATAAATAGTTAAACGCCAGTCGAAGGAAAATTCAAAACAATGTCAAAAAACATAATTTATTACTTGTAGAGTAGTACAAATTGTGAAGGTAAATACCAATATGGAAAACTTCACGTTTGAATTTATTTTTCTGATATTAATCATATTGTTTTTAGATCATTGACATACAGATTGTAGTCTTTAATATTTAGCCATTTGAGGGAATGAAAAATTTGCAGAGGAAATTATTATTTTTTTATTTGCAGTATTTTTATCAGTAAAGATTATGCTACCTAATTATCAAAAACGGTTAGTGTAATTTGACCATTAAAGGTTTTATTTATGTATTTCTTTGCCTACATTTAACCACTTTCTTGTAAGTTATTAGTTATAACGTTTGAACAAACGAGACGCTGGCAACGGACTACATGATTCTGAAGCACGATAGATGAAAACGACACACAAACTGATATCTAACCCTCCTAGATTTCGCTCCATTGGAACTTACTTTTATTTAACGTATAGTAATTTCCATCTCCATTACCTGGCACTTTGGAAATTGCTCAAAACTAGATTCCAACCCATTAGAAAGTCATTGACCTTGAAATTCGTAACCATATACATTAAGTTTCCGTGGTTCTTGTTAAGGTAACATATATTGATTTTCTCTTAAGTTTAACTTTGTCATCTAAATTTTATTACAGTAAAAGATATTCGATATTAGATTGCATGGTAATTTTTAGAATAGTACATACATGTTTTCTTTCAAAAAAAAATCTATCTAAATACTCTAAAGTGAGACCTGATCAGATTATAAGTTACTTAAAATGACTTTCAATCAGGAAGAGTAGTTTTCAGGATTCTATAAATGCTATTTATGGAAGCATTCATTTTGCAATAATGTTTTGCATTTGTTCAACGGATATCTTGAAGGTAATCTTCATTCAGGACACGCAGTGATTTCTTCTGAAGTCATCAGGTGAAGCATTTAACGTAATAAAGTACTTAAATATTAAAAGGAAAGTAAATTGTTTTTTCCCAGGTGGATAAAAATCTCTCTGCATCGACGTATTCAATAGGTAGCGGTTCAATCTTCTTTAGTAATGCACCGAATGTTGGTATCAGAAACACTGTTTTCAGGTGAATAAATTAATATAAAAAATCTTTATAAGTAGTCTTTCCATGAAATATTCCAAATAGAAGAAAGTGTGTATTCCAATAGAATTATTACAAATATTATCGGAGTTTCAAACTCATTTGTTTCATATTTGAAGATATCATATTTATGTAGTTATATTGTTTTAGATGCTATACATTTTTAAATTAAATCTGAAAATATTTTGATTTCGTAAGTACCGCCAGTGCATTTATACATCTCGATCAACCGGTGCGTTAAGGTTTAAAAAAAGCGCATAAATGGATAATTTTCATGATATTTTGTATCACTTAAATTAGAATACATGCATTATATTGTTTTAAAAACATTTTGGTAAAAAATTATTAAAATACAATATTTTGGCAAAAAATTCTTAGAATAATCTTTTTTCAAAAAGGGTCTCCTTTTGTGAAAAATGCTTCTATTAGAATAATATTTTGCCTGTATATAGCTCAGACCTCTGTACAGTGGCTCAATCAGAATTTTTGAAACATAACTTAGAAGTGGGTTTATCCATGTTTTACGACAACACAGGCGAGAAATTTAAAAAAAAAAGACGCCGATAATATTATTTCAATGGGTTGTAACTCTGTAAATAATATGAGTTTTTCAAAAATCATAGTTGAGCCTCTGTAGAGTAGTCTGAGCTATATACAGGCAAAATATTATTATAATAGAAGCATTTTTAACAAAAGGAGACCCTTTTTGAAAAAAGATTATTCAAAGAATTTTTTGCCAAAATATTGTATTTAAATAATTTTTTTTGTCAAAATGTTCTTAAAACAATTTTATGCAAGTATTCTAACCTGAGTGACACTAAATGTCATGAAAACTATCCATTTATGCTCTTTTTTAAAATAACGGTTCCGAACGTAGTCGGATACCTTAAATGCCTCGGTAGTATATCCGAAATGTGATGCTTTTCTTTGCGTTGCTATAAGTATAGCTGTTCCGAAGACTTTAGACTGTATTTGACAGTTTTTGCAAGGGATTTACTTATTGCAAAGACAGATTTGTTTATTTTTGCCTTCTATTTATTTTATTATTATTATTGCCTAGTTTATTCTTTCCCCCTAATATATCACATACGCGCGTCTATGGGAAAACCGTTGCACTGGGGAGCGAATCGCGTAACTTTTAATCGGCAGTTTTGGTGTTACTCAAAGCGATTCGTTTCGCGTGCACTTATTTTTTTAAAAGAGAATCTGATGTTGCTCGGGTGTGAATTAATGTTTATTTACGACACCCTATAAAGAAACATGAGAGACAATGACGATGGACCTCGTAATTCCACAGTCAAGTGATGAGGACGACCCTGTTCCATAAGGTAACCAACTTTTTTACACTGAAAAGAACGAAAATATTAAGAGAAAATTACAACGGAAATATACGAAACACAAACAAAAATACACTAATTACGCTTGCGTCTCTTTTAGTTATTTATTTAAACGAGTATTTTTTCATTGAATGATTTTTGGTGATCAATGTATCATTTTTTAATTTATTGGAAATTTCGGAGCAAGAAATATCCTTTATATTCAATTTCACGGTAAGTTCTACAGCAAAAGTATCAACATTCAATCTAGATTTCTCACTTGTCCAAAAACCATTACCAATTGAAAAAAACTCTTTCAATTGCAGCAGTAGTTCCAAGTCAGCAAGCACAACGTAAATTCAACAAGAATAACTGAATTTTCATATGGAAAGTGTTTCATTTTTAAAATGGTTAAGTATTTCCACCCAATCTTTTATCAATTTTAGCACGCTGAATTACCAATTGTTCAAATTTATTAGAACTTAAGGTTCAGTCTTCTAATTTATGCAAACAGACAATTGCCATCGATTTTAATATCGATCATTTATTTCTATAAAAAACACAATTGCGATGAAATGAAAAAACACCATTGACAACCGTTATTTCCCATGATATTTGTTTCAGACCATTCTGCGATGTATTGGAAACATGTTTGGTTCATCTCTGAATAGAGATTAACAGATCAGTTTTAAAATATCGAAAAGGTGGACAAATAGGACACTTTTCGAGGAAGAACAGAACCTGTAAAAGGAGGATTCCTCCCTAAAGGAGGACGGTTGGTCACCTTATTCACACCACGCTTTTGAGCCTCGACAGACTTAGCAGGCATCAGCTGATCTACATTCACGATGGGTCTTCAGTGGCATTAGGGTTCGAACCCACGACACACCAGCCACGAGACTGCTGCGGTCATTGAATATTGCTGGGTAATAATTTATTTAGACGAGTTACTTCTTGAAAATTATGATAAATATTTCTCTCTGTGTGTGTGTTTTATATGTGATACTCAGTGTGGAATCCCAAATCTATATGTATAAACCAATGGCGCTCACATGAATTTTTAAAGGGGGGAGGAGGGATCCAGAGTCGAAAGTCCACCATACACGGATGAGGCTCCAATATGCCGCCCAACATATTCTTTTAATTTTGTCGATTTTCGGGAACAAAAGCAGTAAAAAATTAATTATTGTATAAGTAATTAGTCTTAATTAATAAAATTAATTTTTAATAACAAATACGTAATCAAATTTTATGTACTGTATACATACGATTATAATCAATCGAGGAAAAAATCAAGGGTTTTCAAGGGAGGGGGGGTCCGGACCCGGGACCCCAATCCCCCTTTGTATGTGCCACTGATATAAAAGGTATTAAAATTGCAGCGTTTCTATCAAAATTTGATTTCCTTACCTCCTTTAATTTTATTATACGTATGACTAATATTGTGTTTATTTATAATTATTATTAATTTTTTTTATTAGTTTGTGTACCGAGATATTCTTTTATCTGTAAACATCATGTTATGTAAATTCTCCATTGTTTGTTATATTTATTAGCTTCTAAGATTCTTATTGCATGCATCTTTCAATAAAATGTCCTTGGAATTACTCAATAAACAAAGGTTGCTACAGTATACCAATTTTGTGTTTTGCAGGATTTTAAAAATTACAGTAATGATGTTAACAATATCATAGATTAACAATTTTAATTTATTTTTACATAAAATAATGGTAATATTTCTCTAAGCACATTCAACATTTTTCTACGTTTACACATTTGCATTTTATTCTGTAACATGCGCATGGACACATGGATAAATTTTAATTTGAAGATGTTTGTGAATAATACACAGTATTCTATTAATCCGGCGTACAACACGCACTTTCCCTTTCAAGCTGCAATTTTTAATTTTTAGGTGTATTTGAATATATATATATATAGATTAATAACTATGAAAAGAATAAAATACATTATAAATTTCTATTATTTCTAAGTGAAAAAACTTATTTTAGATGAGAATTAAAAAGATTATTGATCATATTGTTAATTTAAATAAAAAGAGGTATCTTTTTTTTTGCTCACATCTCATCCTTTATAGTCAAATTTAAGGAAAAGCAATTGATCATCATATTCTTTAACATGAATTACAGTAAACCCGGCGTATTTATAAAGCGTACCTATACTTTCAAGCTGCATTTTTTTAAAATTTTGGGTACATTCGCCGTATAACGCATGCACCTTCTTTTTTTACAAGGAAACCTTAAATGTACATGTGCAATGTTTTTATTTTTGAAATTATTTAATCGAGATACTATTCCAAGCTCGAAAAAAAATAGTATTTTTCTAGAATTACTATCATTTATGTTCACAAGGAATGTCATTTCTTTTAAAGAAACATTATTTTGATCTATGTAAAAGTGAAGTTTTTGTCTATGCTCATCCTTTTTTTATTTTTTATTTGTAAAGCTATCATTTTTTATACCCTGCGTATAACGCTCACCTGTAAATTTCGATCTTATTTTTGTGTTAAAAGTGTACGTTACACGCCGGGTCTTACGGCACATAAGGAAATGCGATGTTAAAACAATTGCAGCCTTTTCAATTTTTTCACGAGATGTCTTTACATAGAAATTTTGTTTAGCTGCTCAAAAAAAATTATTGATTCTATATCCAGCGTAAGGGTGCTTAAAAAATATTCTTTTCAATTTTGTTTTAACTATAATTTTAAGCTACAAAATATATCAAACAAGAGAAGCAGACAAAAAAAAGCATGATTAACTTTAATGAAATACAACGAAAATGATTAATGTTTTGGAAAACTTACGGTGTACTTACTCTAAAATTTCGCGTATAACGTGCACTTTTAACACAAAAAATAATCTCGAAATTTACGGGTATGCGTTGTACGCTAGTTATGAAAATTAGAGCTTTAAAAATAAAAATAAAAGCATAGAAAAAATTAGACGTCTACATATATCGAAATAATGCTTATTTAAAAGAAATGACATGCATTACAAATTTAAAGTGTTGTAGTTCTAATGGCTTATTATTTTTTTTAAAGCTTGGAATAATGCCTATAAAAATGACTTCAAAAAATAATACTATTGCGCATGTACATTTCAGTTTCCTTCGTAATAAGTAATATACAAAAATATATATTAAGTCAATACCTATTTAGGTCAACAAAGAAAAAAAATATTGTACTTAATTAAATTTAGTTAATGAATTAATATTTGAAAAAAAAACTGTATTAACATCAAGTGTAATAATCCACTATAAGTTTAAAAAAATGTATTTGGACTTGAGTAAATAAATAAAAATTACTTTATTAAAGATTAAAAATTTGAACAATACATAACATTTATATATACAGGAGCACGTTTTTGTGCGGTCCTTTTTTATGCGATTTTATTTTTGTGTGGGATCTTTTTTATGCAGTATATGAATTTCAACGACTTTGGTGCCACTGTAATGTTTTCTTTCAATGTACATATATACACTTCAAGACGAACTTTTCATTGGTTACAATCTCTCGACGATGAACATTCAATTGCTTTTTCTCAACGAATTAGCAGCATGCACTTGATAGAAGACGAAACTTTTAATGCCAGTAACATTATCAATAATTGGATAGATAATGAAGACAGAGAAGAAAAACCGGATTATTTGTCAGCTGAGGGACACAAATTTTCCATTAAATCAGAAAAGCATTTTCTTAAAATCGATACCAATTCCGAAAGGAGTTTAAAATTCCAAAAATAGCTTTAATCATAAATATCTAGTCATCGTGTGGTTCCCTTGTGTGGTGGCACCCACTTTATGTGATGCCAAAAAAATAAATAAATTGAAATTGTATCTTCAAGTGACGAAAGCAATTTTGAAGTAATTCATCACAGGAAGGTGCGCGCTTTGGGTGACGATGAGAAGTAGTAAATTATGTATGAGCATTTTGAAAATTAATCCATGCACTACCGTACATTGAGAAATTAAACGTTTTTAAAACGTTTCTATGTGAAACTTAATTATTTTGTTTGGAAGTACTTTCTCATAAATTTCGTAAATAATCTACATATTTTTAAAGTGAGACTTTTATTTCGCGGTCAATCCCCGTTGCATGAAAAAAATCAGTTTGTCGAAAAATTTTTTAGGTATTTATAGGTAATTTATAGGTAAATATTTATGAAATATTTTCACGCATTTTTTGTACGGTTTCTTTGTAAGCGGTCTCTATCTACCGCACAAAAGTAGGTTTTACTGTATATACTCGTATAGAAAGAGTGTGAACTAGTAGTAGAAATAGAAAAAAAGGGGACGCGCGTTATATGGAGAATACACCTAAAAATTAAAAATTCCATCGTAGAAGTATAGTTGCACGTTATACTTCAGATTTTACGGTAGTTAATATTCGTTTTTTTAATAAAACTATCCAATGTGTCATAAGTAAAAAAATAGTTTAAAATTCCAGTTCCATAGATCACACACATATTTTTGATTGTCTCGTATGTTATGTCGATTTTACAATTGAGGATATCTTTTTAAAATAAAATTGATAGATTTATTTAAAAAAGTAAAAAGAGAGAGAGAGAGGAAGGAGGAACTATCTGCCGAGTAGGTATACTTTTTAACCTATAATTCACGGATGGTCAATAGAAATTCACCAAAAGTCGCCTCCATGCGTATAAAAAAAATAGGTACTTCATAATAAAAACAACGAACTTGATTTTTTTTTCCGAAACATGTTTTCTATAAAACTTTTTGGAAAAATTATGCGATAAAAATCACTCGTCCCCCTTTTAATACTTTTTCCGTTGTCTTGCATTTGCATACTTTTAGGAAAATATGTATTCATTCCAAAATTCTTCCGAAATTAAGAAATTTGAAAAACAACTCCGAGCTAAAATTGCAGTTTTAGAGTATCAGATAAATAAACTGGCGTTTTATCTCCTAAAAAATCGCAAAGCGAGTACAAAAATTGACAAAAGTTTCCATTCTACTTTTAAAGACTTCAAGCAACAAAACAGAAATGCATTTTTTTCCTCTGACACAGATTAAAATATTCTACATTCCGCAAATTGTATTTTTATCTTCTATCAAAGCAACAATAATATTTCAATAATTCAACTTTTTCAGAGTAAAAAAAAAACTTGAAAATGGTTGTTATATATGGAGTACCATCTATTATATATTCAAATTTTGAATGCGACATTTTCAATTTTTCGCGAAACATTAGCATTATGGCTTATATGCCTTGACTATTCAGTTTGTCTAAGAATTTTGTTATATTTTACTTTAAAGGTTTTTCAGTATCAAAGAATATTTCGTATTTTCATACAAGTTGAAATAAAAAAAAAATGTTTTTTTTTCTTTTTGTCCCTATCAATTATTTTAAAAGTGAGAAACATTTAGGTGAACAATTGCTATTCTAAGCCATAAA
This sequence comes from Trichonephila clavipes, assembly GCA_019973935.1. Lineage (NCBI taxonomy): Eukaryota > Metazoa > Arthropoda > Arachnida > Araneae > Nephilidae > Trichonephila > Trichonephila clavipes. Next base: position 168,280 of record BMAU01019141.1, on the reverse strand, counting down.
ACACTGAATAAAATATTTTCAGGGTTTTTAGGAGAATTACGTTTAGGCTAAATAGGTTAAAAACGAATTATAAATTAATTATATTTATTTCAATTGAAAGCTATGATCCTAAATAAGTTGAATTAATATTAAAAAGGCCACATAAAGAATGAAATAAAAAATATATGGTTCAAACTTAGAAAAATTCTAAAATTTTGAAACTATTCAATTTTGAATATTTAAACTGTACTCACACAAATAGCCGATTCTTCTAAGTTATTAATGTTTTTTTCAAATATACTTCTTTAATTTTACACTAATTATTACTATTAATATTATTATTTTGTATTATAAAAAATTTTCATTTCTATTCAGCTCTCTGACAATTTTTTTTAACCACAAACTCAGTGTCAAATAAACTGCAGAAATGTGACACAACTAGGAAATTCAATTTTAATAGTAAATATATAAAAACCTTAAAATTGCCATCCTACGTTTCAACATGTACGTGTGTCTTTCCAAATAACTCAGATTAAATAGAAAGCATCGTTTAAAAAAGAATTTTTATGTGTATTATCGTTACAACGTACATCTCGCAAACGCCTAGTTAAAGTTTGGGGAACTACAATAATCAAGAATCGAGCATTTACAAAGCAAAATAAAAATTATTTCTTCACCACACAGCGATGTTTTGATGTAAATATTGTCGGTACTTTTCCGTTTCGTCAACGCAAGCGAAAAAGTCTCCATAAATGATGCAAACAGCGCCAAACAAATTTTCCCGCTTGCAACTTTTTACCACCACATTTTCAAAACTAGTTGCCGTTTTTTCTGATCACAAAAGTCCTTTTCATATTACATCAAAAATTAATGGAAAGCCAAGGAGAACTACTCTTTTGATATTTTTTGTGTGTATTGTGTGCTCTCGTCAAAGACGCCAATGTGGCGAGTTTTGTGTCGGCGAAAAAGAAAAATACCATATTTTCATTCATTTATTTTTTTAATAAATTGTAAATTTTTAAGTTTGTTTCAATGATTTTTTTTCTATGGAAATCTCAAAAATATTTTAGAGTAGCATAAGCACTTTATATAAATCGACAGTTGTAGTAACTTGTGTAAGCACTAAAAGAAATTACATGCGCGGTTACCATGAAACAATAGTAACCAGAATTTAGAGCTTTTCTTAATTTTGACAATCTTTACCAAGGTGGTTGCAAGGTGTTTTTGCTATAATCCACAAATTTACTTTTACGATAATTTAATGCTTAAAATTTCATTAATAACATAAATTGCTCATAGCAGTTTGCATGGAAGAGAAATCTATTTAAGTACGTTCTTTTTTGACATTAACGTTCCATGTTAGAAAATGCATGTCGAGATAGTCCCACTGTTAAGCATGGCCTGAAAAAAATATGTATAGCAGTAAGAGAGTTTTACATGAAGATGCAATAAATATATAGAGTTTTCAAGATTCTTCATTTTTTAACCGATCTTATTTACTCGGCGTTTTCATAACTAATGATTTACCACTCCTAGTTTACAACACTCAATTTTTTTTTCGCATATGATCATATATACATACTTGCTAAATTCTAAATTCTTCTCTTTAAAGCACTTTCCGAGAATTTAACTAATGTAACCTCTTTTTAATAGTAACATTGCAATACCATTTTCTTTTTAATATTTACATAAACGCTTACCCAAAGCATTTCGTGTTCTTAGTGACCCCATCGAGCATTTTAAAGCTGCACAATACAGAGCAAACGATATATTGTCATTCCAAACTATAAAATATAAAAAGAAACCCGTTCCATGAACCCTTCTGAAAAGGGTAGGGCCAAGATTTATATCCCTCATATATCGTTTTCTTCATCTATAACGTTTTGTTTTTATGTGCCTTTGAAAGAGATACTCATAAGAGAGTTACGTAAAAAAAAAATTCTCTGTCCGTGATTTATTCATTCGTCGACGTTGGTGGCATTTGATGATGAAAAGAGTTCTGTGCGGCAGAGGATCCACCCCCATCTTTCCTAGATCGTTTGGTGACCGTGACGCACGCATGCCATGTGTCAGTCTCGCACGCGTCCATGCGTGTACGTTGGGTCGGGGTGGTCGTGGAGAAGTTATAAAAGAAGGGTTTGTTCTGCAACAAAATGAAGTTTTTAAAGAACTTATGTTTTGTTCTATTGGACGGTATTTTTTACCTATTTAGGGTACAGATGAATCAAGTTAAAGGAACTTCTCTGTACTACATTTGATTTGTGTACGTTAATTAAAAGAAATAGTTATCCAAAGGGAAAGGAAAAAAAAAGCTAGAGAAAAAAAAATTTCAATAAATAACTCGTACTTATATGATGCTTATGTCAGAAATAATGAAAATAGATTACATTTAGTCTGATTTTTTTTTCCAAAACAAATAAAACAGCGAAATAAATTTGATAACATGCTTGTAAAAGAAAAAAAATGGATCGTAAGCGTCGCCTTTATTATGTGTTACAATTAAAAATTTACTAACAAAAGCGTCACTAAACGATAAACAGGTGTCATCCCTCTGAAAAGTGACAGTCGAGCAGTTGTCAGCGGTTCGGTTCCATACAAAATATATGTAAGCATTTCTTATAAAATCCATTGTGTGTGTATATACAGGGTGTTTCAGCTAAGATGTTGCAAACTTCTAGGAGAGGTAGGGGACAACAAGACGACTCGAAGTATATAGGCAATGCTGGGTCGGAAATGCTTTCCTAAGGCTCCACGCGCCGACAAAATTTAGGGTGCAAAACTTCAACTGGTCTTAAAAACGGGGGAAATTGTCGAAACGCTTTGGGTTTTGGTCAAAATTGTTATTATTTATTATTTCATTAAAAAAATTCTGAGCAATATTGCTGCTAAACCATCGCTAGAGGGCGCCTTAGACTTTGGAACGCTAGGGAAAAAAATTTTTCAATATTTTTTAAAGTTTTTTTATGGCTTTCATAAGTTGAAACTTTAACTTGAATTTTGATACCAGATTTGGTATCCTCCGGGGAAAATTGATGTAAAAAATCGAACATTATTCAGGGCACTTAAAGCACTAACGGTGCTAAAAAACGAGCAAAATGTTGGATTTCGGTGCGGTTTGCGCGAAAAGCATTCCCTTGCTAACTAATTTGTTCAAAACAAATTTTGACATTGTTGTCAAATTTAAAACCAGAGGTGCTTCAGACAAGTAAAAAGGCATTTCCGACCGACCTTTCCTATGTGATTCCGAGTTATCTAGGTGTACTCTTCCACCAACGAGGTAGAGTACACCTAAACGACTCGGAATAACATAAGAAAGGTAGTCCGGAAATGCCTTCCTGAAGCAGTAAGACCATCGAAAGCCTGATACGTAGCCCAGGAATTGCAAGTGTCGTGGCAGTGAATAAAGCGAGCAGGGTTCTCGGCGAAAATTTTAGCGAGAGAGTGTTAAAGGCAGAATATGCAAATTTCACCGTCGAGAGGTGAATTAGCCGCCAGAGGGACAGAACGATAAGAAGGAGTCCGCTGGAAGGAAGCTTTATTTCCATCGTATACAGACTGGCTGTACGATGGCAGAGTACACGAACGCAGAGAAAGTAGATATGATTCTGGCATACGGGGCCACAGATTGCAATGGTCGAGCCGCTCAGAGGTTGTACGCCGAAAGGCATCCTGTCAGGCGGACTCCTGCTCATACCATGTTTGCTCGCCTACACCAGCAATTATGTGAAACCGGTTCATTCCAGAAGGCAGCACGTAATCGAGATCGGACGGCACGTACCGAATTGAATGAGGAAATTGTACTAGATATGGTAGTGACCACTCCCAGTTTAAGTACACGAGGTATCGCTAATGAAATCGGGATTTCATACAGTAGCGTTTGGAGGATTCTCGATGATAGTGCCCTGCATCCATTTCACTACCAGCGCGTCCAGTCACTAAAAGAATGTGACTTTGCACCTCGTCAGGCCTTTTCACAGTGGTACTTGCAGCAACGAATTGCAAATCCCTTTTTTACAGCCTCCGTGTTGTTCACAGATGAGGCGTCTTTTTCGAGAGTGGGTATTTTCAACACCCATAACAGCCACTCGTGGGCAGCAGCGAACCCACATGTAACACGTACTCGGGCTGCACAGGATCGTTTTCTGGTTAACGTATGGGCGGGCATTCTAGGGGATCATCTAATAGGATCCTACATTCTGCCTGATCGCCTGACTGGTCCACGCTACCTGATATTCTTGGAACAAGTTTTGCCAGAGTTATTGGACAGCGCACACGTTACCGCTGCGACTCGTACTTCCATGTGGTACCAGCAAGATGGAGCCCCCGCACATTTCAGTATTTCTGTTCGGAATCACTTGGATGCAACATGTGGTGAACGATAGATTGGCCGTGGAGGTCCAGTGCATTGGCCTCCCCGATCGCCAGAGCATTCCTGTCTGGATTATTTCTTCTGGGGGCAAATGAAATCCTTGGTGTTCGAAACACCCGTAAACAGCGCCAAGGAACTTGTAGCACGCATCAGTGCAGCAGCCGGGAAATACGAAACACTCAGAAATGTTATCGAATGTTCGACGCTCCATGAAGCGAAGATGTGAAGCCTGCATCCCATGCGACGGGCGTCAGTTCGAACACCTCCTTTGACAGCAGTTTTTCCTTCTTTTCTTTACTTTTTCTTTTATGATTATGCATAGCAGTTAGTAAACAGCTTTTTCCTCCTATTTTGAGTCTTTCCTTGTGTTTTACTTCTTGTGATTTGGTACTTGTGTTTTTTACCCTCTTTTTACTAAAATTTTTTGCTATAAAATTACTTTTTTGCAACACACGAATCTCATTTAGGAGGAAAAATTGCTAGTAATTATTCGGCTTACACCCAACCACAAAATTATCCAAATGAGTTTCCAAGTTGCAATGTCTGAAAGCGCCCTCTGGTTTTGATTAATGGCTACCAAGTCAAAATTTATTTTGGACAAATTAGTCAGTAACGGAATGCTTTTCGCGCAAACCGCACCGAAATCCAACATTTTGCTCGTTTTTTAGCACCGTTTGTGCTTTAAGTGCCCTGAACAATGTTCGATTTTTTACATCAATTTTCCCCGGAGGATACCAAATCTAGTATCAAAATTCAAGTTAAAGTTTCAACTTATGAAAGCCATCAAAAAACTTTAAAAAATATTGAAAAATTTTTTCCCTAGCGTTCCAAAGTCTAAGGCGCCCTCTAGCGATGTTTTAGCAGCAATATTGCTCAGAATTTTTTTAATGAAATAATAAATAATAACAATAATTTTGACCAAAACCCGAAGCGTTTCGACAATTTCCCCCGTTTTTAAGACCAGTTGAAGTTTTGCACCCTAAATTTTGTCGGCGCGTGGAGCCTTAGGAAAGCATTTCCGACCCAGCATTGCCTATATACTTCGAGTCGTCTTGCTGTCTTCTACCTCTCCTAGAAGTTTGTAACATCTTAGCTGAAACACCCTGTATATATATATGTGGGAGACAACAAGGGGTCCAAGACATTTGACTTTCTTCAGATTTATTTTAAACTTAACAAAAATTAATTAAAAAGGTAGCTATTCTAACAGATAGGTTTCCATGATGTGTCGACGGTAACGCCTGCTCGCGCACCTCAGTCTTTCTCTCCGCTTTTTCTCTCAATAGTCAAAGTTTCAGTTTTTGTTTGGATTCACTGCGCCTGCGTGCGAAGACTGCGTGCTTTGCTAGAGATTCAAGTAGTTGACGATTCCACACACACACACATATATATATACATATACATATATATATGTATATATATATATATATATATATAAAATCTTAATTGTGTTTAAACTATATTAAAACAAATAAACTGTTTCATTTTAGAACGAAATCATATAGATGAAAGAACAGTTATAAAATGTAGTTATGTTCTATCGTACGTTTTTTTGCGTAGTAAAAATATTGTAACATTCATGAAAATTTTCCTTTCTCTAATTTATTACATACTCGATGCCTTGTGATTCCTAGTTTGTAACTACTTAAAAAAGACCTTTGAACAGAGTTCGTAAACAAAATATAAATACAAGGTCAATGCCTTTTGAAAATTATAAATATAAAATGAATACTTTTTGAAAATTTCAGATATCTATACATTTAAAAATAAATTTGATTCCCGTGTCGATGTAATTAGGGAAAAAATAGCCGGTAATAAAAGCATAATGGAGGTAAAATCTTTGACAGTTTATTCCCAGACTCATGCGTACGAATAAATAAAACTTAAATATAAATATATATGTGGCATGCAGCCAAAAGCAACGCAGTCTCCGCGCGCAGGCGCATTGAATGGAAACTAGAACTGAAACTGTCGAACTAGTGAAAGAAACAAAAAAAACTTTTAAAACATTAGAGCAGAAAAAGAAGAGAGAGAAAAAAAAAGGAGAACGCGAGAGGTGCGCGAGCGAGCAGCGTTACCTTCTGCATAACATCTGTAAACTTAACTACCTTTTTTAATTAATTTTTGTTTAATGTTAAAATAAAATAGAAGAAAGACCAACGTCTTGGACCCCTTGTTGTCTCCCACAAATTATGGGGGCTCGGCCGCGAAGGATCAATGAAATTTCGATTTTGAACCAAAGTCTGGACAATGAACAACAGCGTCCGTGAAGGAGACGCGCCGCCATTTTTCGGAAACTTCGTTCAACCTGTGTAGAGGTTGAATTTTTCAATTTCATTCCGCCTGTGTAGAGGTTGGAAAACCCATCGACGAAAATTCCGCCTGTGTAGAGGTTGGAAAACCCATCGACGAAAATCCCGCCTGTGTAGAGGTTGAACTAATTCAGTGTGAATAATCCGCCTGTGTAGAGGCCGGAACTACAATTTCAACTATATTACCTGCGAAGAGGTGAAATCAGTGGAATCGAAATTTTTCTTCATTGGATACATCGTACGTGCGAGCAACAAGGGAGCCAGAAAAAAAAGGTAGGATCTTTCTAAATATTTCTAAAATGTATAAAAACGCTCTTAAAGAGGATTTCATAAGAGTTGTTGAGAAGCTAAACGGTACTGTGGAGAATACTGACACTATAGTTAAACTAAAGACTAAAATTGAGAACAGTAGTACATTTGAAAGTGATCCAGATTTCGTTAAAACTTTAATTCAAAACTGTATAGATGAGAGGGTATCGCGAAACAAAAGAGAAGTAACTTCAGGAAAATCAGAAAATTGAGCTCGCGAAACTACAGTTAGCACAGTTAGAAAAAGAAGTCGAACTTCAAAGGGTTAAAAATAAAGCATTAAGTTTAAATCCTGCAGCTAAATTCGAAGAGAAACAGTTCAAAACTTTAAATAAGGAAACCGCAACCCATATTGGCATTCGAGAAGCAGAAGATTGGTTTAGGCCTATTGATTTAGCTAAAGAGTGTGATATTTATATTTCATCTAGAAGCGGATCACATAAAGAAATTCCTATTACTTATGGATATACCCAAGACCCTTTAAAAATAGGTCACAAAACTTTAAACCAAAGGTTAAAGAGAACTATCCCCAATATCATGAAAGAGAAAATAAAAATTGCTTTATATGCGGCGATTCATCTCATTGCGCAAGAGACTGTAAGAAGCGTTTTAAACCTAAAGAATCTAATGATCACATCCATAATAAAATAAACGTGAATACTTTGAAAATCGAGAGCGAAAAACAAAATAGCGGTGAATGCACAAATCTTCAATACGTAAACATTTTTGTGGAAAATCAGCCCGTAACAGCATTGATTGATTCAGGTTGCCAGATCCCAGTTTTAAATTCCTCACTAATTAGAGTGCAAACACCTTCCGAAGAGATCATAACATTAAGTTCATGTTTTGGCGAACAGCGTATGGTAGAAGTTAAACCCATAAATATTTCTCTTAATCAACACTCTCCTAGCTTAAGTGTTGGAACGGCAATATCACCGACCTTGACCGAAGAATTTATTATACATCCCAGTGTATATTCTGAAATAGAAAAACTAGGCCACGCGAAGAGCGATGTTTTATTGAATGAAAGTGAATCCTGTTTAGGTGCTCATGCTTATGCTTATTCTTGTGGTGTTTTTCTTTTCCAAATGTGATAAAAAACTGTAGTTATGATTTGCCATATGTTGAAAACTTTTAATATTAGGAATGATTTGAGTTCTCTAATTAAGGATTATAAATGTAATAAAATTAAGAGTACTAAGTTAAAAATGAATATTAAATTGAAAAATGATATTCCTGTGTGTCAGAGAGCCAGACGTTTATCTTGTTCTGAGAAATTACAGGTAAACAATCAAATTGATGATTGGTTACGACAAGGTATTATAAAAGAGAGTGTTTTTGATTATTGTTCTGATATAGTATTGTGTAAGAAAGCCAATGGTGCCATGAAAACGAGTTCCGTGGAATTCATCTCCCGCTCACCTACCCCTTCACCTATGGAACGTAATTATCGACGGTTTGTGTTGCTCCGAAGGATTTTCCAGCCCTGGCAGTGGAAACGAAGGAAAAAGAGAAATCGTTTTGAACAGACGTCCAGAACTCTACAGAGGAAAATATAGATGCGTTCAACCAAAGATCAACTTGTTGAAAAAGATGTTCTTATGCCGGTGAAACACAATGTTTTCCTGTGGAACCTTCCGGATGTCGAAGAGGTGCCTTCACATGATGGAGGAACTGTCTAGTTTAGCAGAAAAATTATGATATGTTTAACCTCTATATATTTGTGGTATAGTCCTTGTCTGTTCCGTTTTTTTTTTGTATGTTTCAGATTCTCCTCTGGTCTCCATGGAAATACCGCTGCGGACAGCGTACGGTCAGAATGGCCGTTGTGGCATGCAGCCAAAAGCAACGCAGTCTCCGCGCGCAGGCGCATTGAATGGAAACTAGAACTGAAACTGTCGAACTAGTGAGAGAAACAAAAACTTTTAAACATTAGAGCAGAAAAAGAAGAGAGAGAAAAAGGAGAACGCGAGAGGTGCGCGAGCAGGCGTTACCTTCTGCATAACATCTGTAAACTTAACTACCTTTTTTAATTAATTTTTGTTTAATGTTAAAATAAAATAGAAGAAAGACCAACGTCTTGGACCCCTTGTTGTCTCCCATATATATATATATATATATATATATATATAAATATATATATATATAATGATTATTTTTTATTATTTAAAATGTAGACATTTCCTTATAAAAATCATTATTAAAAATATTCAATCTTAATATACTTGCAGCATTATACGGTCTACACATCAAATGCTTTTCAACCGAAGAATTAAAAGCAACATTTCTTAAATAACATATTTTGGAACCTTTAATCAATAGAAAATATCAAATTAAAAGCCAAAATCACTTCTTTTTCGATTACTTATATTTAATAAATAACCAAACGTAGAACGTCTCTATACAGATAAAACTTCCCCCTTTACTTAGATTTGAATATTGGTTAACAGATTCATCACTTGTATCCGATAATTATGAAAGGTTATAGTCTTAGACAAAATAGTAAGTTAACTAAAAAAATAAAATGGCGGTATGGGAAAAATTAATCTAAGCAACTGAGAATAATTGACAGCATTATAAATATTTTGGTAATTCTTAGCAAATTCTAATTTAGACTGATTTTAAGATGCAATGTATATGTCGCAGGGAAATGGCGAACTTGGGAATTCCATCAAATCCCTAAGGGAGAGGATCAATTGACGGGAGATGTTCAAGTGACATCTCTTCATTTGATTGATTGATTGAATATTAATGCTGTACTGTTCATCTGCACGAGGGCTTCGTGACACCTCTTCAAAGTCATTTTCCTGATGAAAGTAACTGATTTTATCAAATCACTGAACTGTTTCGGTGAAATGAGGAAATGAATTATTGAGTATTTGCATTGGGACAAAGCTATACATGGGGGGGAGACACCTGGTGGTCGAGTCCTTGTACTTTCGAACCATACAGGTTGTACAATTGATTCCTTAAATATCAACCCCATATCTTTAAAAAAAATGGCACCATAGGATTAACATAGGGATTGATATTTTAGTGCGTAAGCAACCGAGAGGAAAGATGTTATACGTCAAAAAATACCAGCCTAATTTTCTAATTATTTGTTAATTAGCTTCGAATAAATAATATGTATTTCATTGACTATTGTTGTATTACTTACTTCTACGTTTAATAATGCACCCCATTTGTTAAATAAACACTTTTAAACTCTCGACAATATTATTTCATCATTTCACTGAAACAGCTCAGAGATTCGCTCACATTTCTTGCTTTTATCAGGGAAATGACCTTGAAGAGACGTTATTTTAACACCTTCCGTCAAGTTATCATCTATCTCCCTTTGGGATTTGATGAGATTCCTAATTTCATCATTTTACTGCGATATATATATATACAGTTAGCACATACTTTCATAATTTATTCTACTAAAGAAATTGATTTTATTTATCCTATGATAACCATTTATTTTTGTTTGAGATGAATGGAAAAGCGACGCACATGGAACGAAACTGCACTCATGAAAGTGGTAGAAAATAAATTAAAACTAAATTATGATATAACATTTTAACAAATACAAATAGTTTAATTCAAAGTTACGTTATCTTAAAAAAATTCCGACGATTTCGAATAAAACCGACGCATGCGTTGACTAGACCCATCCCCAACCTGATCCTTCCCACCTAATATGTATTTAAACAGTCCTGTCCTCCGCCTGCAATTTTCCCACTCGAAAAAGAATCCTCTCTTCCTCCCGACCTACTGATGGGTTCTTGTCGTCGTTTTCTCCTGATAGATTAAGATTGGCAAGGCCCTCGGAAAAGGAGAGACAGCAATCTTGTCATCTGAAAGGGTCCGCAACGGATAATATGCGATCTTGACTTCCCTTCGTGTCGCCTGGGGAAAATTTCTCATCCCGACGAAAGGCATCAAAAGAACTTTTTCTTTCCGATATATGAACGAGTTGAAAATCTAAAGACATACACTTCTCCCCCGGATGGGAGTCGCCCCAAGAATTCTTTATCTTTTGATGTTCTCCCGTTGAGACATCGGCCAGGATTTTTATGTCTTTCTTTTGTCACCTTTTGTTTAGGCATAGATTTGAGATGTAGCTTGCGAATTGCTGGGGTGGTTCTTTTTTTCTCTTATTTATTTGAGTGAAGTTAATATTAGTGCTATTTGTCAGGGGAGGATCTTCCGGGTAGACTTGCGATCCAGACCGAATTGGGTCAGATGGAATGGAGAAATAAATTAGATTTACTAGACGATTTATCAATGAAAATAATATATTTCAATAACAGTAAGACTACCCACAATTTATTCTACGTTTCCTCTGTGAGTGTGTGTACCAGCTACTCTTTCTAAACTTTTCCACAAATCACAGACGTTTGTTAGGCCATTAAAATGTGCCTTACTATTTATAAAAGTAAAATATAACACAATTGAAATATGAACTGTACAATTTTTCTTTAATATAATTTATCTGGCTCGCAATTAACTTTTTTTTTATCACAGTTTTGTTTTTTGTTTACTTAACTTTTTTTTACATAAAAATTCCCAACTCATCTCTCTTAAAGCATAAATTTCATTTAAGTACATTATACCCGCCAAGTTGTTGTAAGATTTTGTCAAAGTTGGTTAATAACATTACAATACAGTTACAATGATTTCCATCGTTTTTTATTGTTTTAATGGTATGTTCAAGAATACGATTTAATTTTTATTCTTATCTCGGTAACCCTATTATTTTCAAATTATTTATATTTTATTCTGAAAAACCACCATTTCTATATTGGTAGCTGTTGTTGTAGTATTCATGCTTTATTATTGCGACTTCTTTCCGTAAAATAATAGGTATCTAAGAAATTGATGGTAAGTTTCTATATTTTTTTAATAAAATCTTTGCATTTAGTTACTAAGAACAGGAAAATTTATTAAATTCGCCCTTTTGATCATTTGTTTTTTAAGGGTTACTTTTTTTTCGGAGATTTTGGCCGTTGTGAAATGTTATGAATGAGGTGTACAAGAAAATTGTTTAAGAAAAAAAGTGGATGGCTGAATTTTTTATTGCGGATCACATTAGTACTGTCTCAAGAGATTTGTCAGGAATAATTTTCTTTCACTTGTAGCAAGTTGTGATTTTCCTGTTTTACTTTTACTAAACGATTTTATATTTTTAAGATTCCGTAATCACTCGTCGCTCTTTTTTTCTTAATTCTATAGTTTTAAATTTTTTTAAAAAAAATGTTCTAAAAAAACAAAAACAAAAATTTTGAACTTAGATTTTTTTTTTTTTTTGCATTTTATTCCTTTTAATGCTCAAACTCAATCTCTTCAGTTTCATTTGCTTTTAAAATTATAAATACATTTCGTGTTGCTTCAATTTTAAATCATTTTCATACTTTCTTTCTTTCTTACTATCTTGATCTACTTCACGATTTTTTTTTTTTTTGTTTTTAACTACCCGTTTCTTTAGTAACGGGTAGATAGCTTCGATAAAATAAAAAATTTAAAACTGCTTTTAATCGCACAAATTAGGTTTTTACAGGTAGCCAACCGATAACCAATTCCCATTTTATCTTATAATCATATACTTGAACCAACTAAAGTTGGACAATTTATGATTTAGTCTTAAAAATGCTGTAAAATTCACAAGTTTGTTCAAGAAAAAATAAATAAAATTCACTTACCTGTCACTAGCATTTCTTTGTAGGTGATCAATTCCATGTGACTTTATTCTGTTTAAAAATATAAAATGCATTTAATAGGGATACGTTTCGAAAAAATAAAAATATATTGAAAAAAAATAGCAAGAATAATAAAAACTTACCTTGTGCTTTAATACTTCAATAAGTTTTTGACTATCTTAGAAAAGTTTATATAACACCACAGAGAACTTTACGGTTGACTTTGAATTGGCAGTAACAAATAAAATTAAGAGAACTCAGTTTATTTATTTTGACAGAATAACTGCTTATTTAAAATGAGCTGGCCCCAGTAATAAAGTACAAAAAAGTTTCAAAAAAAAAAAGTTCTTAAGTTTTCATGTACAGTTATGCTTCATTCTTTTTACAGAAGTGTGCGTTTCACTTCTTGTGGTAATGCAGCTTCATGATAATTTGCACGTATTTCCGTTGTAGAAAAACAGTTCAGTAAAACAACGAATATTGATGAATTTTTCATGTTTCAGTTTTACAATGTTCATGTTAATTCAGTAGAAATTTTACTAACCGAAAGCTTGACCTCTTTGGGATATGGAACGCGAAACGTTCATGAAAACTTACTAAAATGGGTTATCAACTAATAAAAGCAATGATACGTGTATATACGTAAATGGCGGGATTTTATCGAACATTGAATTGGATGTCACGATTTTATTGGCTCTTTACGTTAGATTCTCTACAATTGGTTGGTTTAATTATTGCATGGACAAGGATTATTAGGCAATTTGTCAAATATATCCACTGCGCACTTTTAGTATTAATAGTATTTAATTTACAAAAGTTTATCTGCGATTTAAATAAAACTTTTAAGTACAATTATGATAGAAAAAAGTGGATGGAATATCTAAAAATATCTCTAGGTTATATTGGTGTTAATTTATAAGTTTTTTTGACCTATGTTTATTAAATTTAGCAAATCCTAAGATATTAAAGAAATATCTCTTAAAACCCGCCTTGAAGGGGTAAAACTTGAAGGGGTGGGGGTGAGTGAGTGAATTTTAACGTCGCACTGTTCAGCTACATAAGGGCTTTTGGCGACGGACCTCGTAGTTTTGAACCATGGTCAAAAGAAGAGGACAACACCTGAGCTGGCACCCTCTCTCTTAGCTACCACACCACACCAATGAGTTGAAAGGGTTGAGAGACAATGTAGAATTTTTAGTGCTTTTTAGTTAATGTATGAGTTATTTTGAACCACACTTGTATCGTACTGCCATTCGGTATTAAGGATTTTAGAGTCAGTTTTCAATTGAAAGAAGGCGAAATAGCTTACTGCTTAAATTTGTAAGTTTTGAGTCTAGTAATTTGATGGATTTAAACCATGACCTCATCATTTTTGCGCTAGTTTGGTATAGAATGGGCCATAGTGGCCAAATGGTCATGGTTACAAACTGGTGTCCGGAATGTAGGCCAACGAGTAGAAGGGGGCCGGTGCACGCTAAATATGTTGAGGCTCAGTGTCCCCGAGTTGGTGTGGTAGTTAAGAATCTGGTTGTCGGCTCAGATCCGTTCTCTTTACTTGAACGAGATCTAGTCTGTCATGAATAGCTCCGTGTTGCTTTTGTAGAGGTATCTAAATAAGCCAGTAACAGCCTCCAGACAGAGGTGATTCCTTTTGTCTAGTGGATATGTTACTAGGCTACGAACCCGAAGGTCGCGGGTTCTAACCACTACATTGGAGACCTTGACTAAATTAAAAAACTCAACTTTCTGAACTGTCGTGGCGCCATCCACCACAAGAAAAATAAATATAAAAGTAATAAGAATAAGCAAATAAAAATAAGTTTTAGAAAGGTCTCCAAAACAAAAAAAATCGCTCTCCTATCCACCGACTCACTGGTGGGAAAGTAATGTAGCTGTATCTAAATAAGCCATTAACAGCCTCCGAACAAAGTTGATCACTTTTGTCTGGTGGATATGTTACTAGAGAGCGAACCTGAAGGTTAGCGGCTCAAATCACTACGCTTTTAGTGTAAGGATGATGAAAACGTGCTCATGTGAATGTTGAAATTCTGGTTCCAGTTCAGGTGTCAACATCATCATCTAAAATTGCAGAACTTATTGACAGGGTCTAATGGACCTTTGTATCGGGGAAAATTTGGTATCCAGAAACTTTTAAGAAAATCCGATTGAAACAAGATATCGGTAATCAAGTAATGCTGGCATTGAACTCGTACCTGGGGATGTTTCAGTCAAGTGAGTAAATATTAGCGTCGCACTGTTCAGCTACACGAGGGCTTTTGGCGATGGACCTCGTCATTTTGAACCATGGTCATGTGACGAGGACGACACCTGAGCGGGCACCCCCTCTCCTAACTACCACAACAACGGGAGGACGTTTGAGTTCTTGACAGATTTAATGTGCATCGCCCCCCTACACGGCGGGTCTTTAGTGGTACTGGGCTCGAACTCATGACATGGCTGCCATAATCCGATACCTTGACCACTGGGCTACCGCAGCCCCATTTCAATCAAGATTGATTCCACTAAAAACTTGTCATGTTAAAGGACTGATACATCTGTCTGGGTTAAAGCTCTATGTTTGTATTGGGTAAGCAAGAAGTTTGGATGCTAGCTCAGGTGTCGACCTAAAGGATGGTCTAAGATTATAATTGACTTCCACTGGAAACTACCCTCGTATAAATTTAAAGCAATGCTGTCTTAAACCAATCAACTTAACATCAAGATTTCTATCTGATCTGAGTTTGTATACTTCATTACCTACATTTCCATATCATATGAGTGGCCGTAGTGGTTATGAACTCGTGACCAGCTTGTATCGAGTTCGAGTCCTTGTACCATTGAAGACCCTCCATGTAGAGGGGGCTGATGTAATTAAATCTTTAGTGCTCAAAGTCCTACCTTTGGCGTAGTGGTGGTTTTGTAGCTTGGATAAGAGGGATACTAGCTTAGGTGTCGGTCTCTTCAATTGACCAAGTCTCAAAATTACGAAGTTGTTGACAATTTTATTTATTCTAATTTACTGCTCTGAAGCTGTACATTTCATAGTCTATCTTTGCTAGAATATATTTGCAAATAATACTAAACATTACAAAAATTCTGAATATTGGTACGACTTAAATGTCGAAAATCGGATGGCAGTTCAGATGTCGATTTTGTCATGTAACCGCAGTTCGAAATTGTGAGACATATTGGTGGACCTTATGTAGGGTAGAAACAGTTAACAGAGGAAAACGTTCAAGTATATTCAAATCTTGAATTTGGTTCCTATACATTGAAGACTTGTGTATCAGGTAATTTTTATGTCATTCCTTTTATAACCTTTTAAGACGTATTTTGACATCGAACTTTTAAAATATTATCTTACAAGTTCCTAAGAGCTTGGACTTGTGTTTTTTGAGCTATAGATAATAAAAGTGAATTGACATTTTGTGGCAATATTTGAGACTATGCGTTTAATAAATATATCTTTGTGAAGTATATTATACTTTTGACGAAAGGGAAGGAAAATATCAGTAATTATGTTGATGGTAACTTATTTATTGTCGAAAGAAGTTATTTTCTTACAAGTTTGAGAGTACATGTCAATTTTTTTTTATCTATTGCTTAAACATTTCATGAGTAATTTTTAGCATGTATCACGTCTTTTATAGTCATAATGATATTGTACATGGATACAGTCAATAAAATGTTTTAAAGGAATACTCTAATAACAAATTTGTGAAATTTGACGGAAATTGAAATATTAATGAATTAAAAATTTAGTGTTCCCCTTAAAAGTATTCATGCAATATATAAGATAATTAGTAATCATGAAATTATGAATAAAATGTCAAAACTGTAATTTTAAATGAAATTACTTTTCTTATGTTTATTCTTTTCACTTATTAAAAAATTCTCGCTTTGCGTTTATTAAATCAACCCTTTTAATGGAATACTTTATTTTGAAGTGGATTTGGATTCTATTTAGAGTGCATTATTGCCCTTATTTATCACCACTTTAGTGAATTAATATCGTCCTATTAGATAGAAGTTCAATATAGAAAAATAAGCAGTTGACGCAATTTGGTACTATATTTTTCCTCAATCACCAAAAGTGTGTGAACTAAACCAGGATTTTAGCTATTCTATATAAATACCGTATTCGGCATATAACGCGCAAATATATTTTCAAGCTGCATACTTAATTTTAGATATTTTCACCTTATAACGCACTCCCACTTTTTACGAAAAAACCTGCATTGCCCTTATATTTTGTAGGCATTTAATCGAGGTACTACTCCAGGCCTTTGAAAATATAGTATACTTCTAGAGCTACAACTCTTTAACAACAAGTCATGCTATTTGTTTTAAATAAACAGTATGGATATATATGTAGAAGCCTAATTTTTTATGCTCATCCTTTTTTAATCTTTAAAGCTAACAGTTTTATACTGGGCGTATAACGCACACCCATGGATTTCTACCTTATTTTTGTATTAAAAGTGTGCGTTATGCGCCAGATTTTACGGGAATACATAAAAAGCTTAATTCATTGGCATTGTGAAGATTTCGGAAAATTGTTGAGTAGCGTGAGACTTAAGAAATTAAATTATTAATTTATTACTTCTACAGCTATTAATTGCAATATTTATATTTAGATAAAAGTTATTCAAAGTATAGAGTATTTCAATTCTACACAACAAGTTATTGATGAAGAAGGAGGCAAACACACATCTCTATTCGAGTGCTTCAAACGGAATGTCTCTACACTCTCTTGGGGTGTGGATGGTCCCTTCTTGCACTTCGAATTTCGTTCGAGGTCTGGGTTTCAGGTGGTGGCCATCGTAGCCTAGTGGTCAAGGTTTCGGACTAATTACCGGGTGCCATGAGTTCGAGCCTAGACCCGCCATGCAAAGGGGACCGATGCACGACCAATATGTCAATACTCAAACGTCTTTTCATTGGTGTGGGTTAAGATAAGTAGATGGTAGCTGAAGTGTCGTTCTCTTCACTTAACCGTGGTTCAAAATTATGAGGTTCCTTGGCAAACACCCTCAAGAAGCTGATTAGTGCGACATTAATATTCACTCATTCACCCAGCTTGCAGGTGGAATTCCAGCCGTTGATTTTCTCACGGGCACTGGTTGTCAGTGTGATGTCAGATGAAAGGACCCAGCAAAATTTAAGGGGTATACTACGTGTGGATATCAACGGCGTAATGCTTTCTGCTTAAGGAAGTTGATCTTGCAGCTGCGAGGCGAGAAAATGTTATAGCATATTAAACAACAAAGCATACACGAAATTAACTATTGGTATTTTACATTAAAAAGTCCACAATCATGTGTAGTTTGACCTAATATAATGAATGAATTTCACTTCCTTTAAGCACACTAATTAGTAATACTTCTGTATTTTATCGCAATAACGTACCATTCGAAACATCCTTTAATTGAAGTCTTTACCAGAACTAATAACAATAAATCCTTTTTGCTGCGTAAAATAAGCATCTGTATCGTGTTTACCGTAAAATATGTATTCATTTGAATCAGAAATTAGTGCAAGAGAGTACCAGAAAGTGAAGTGGAAATAAATCTTAAATGAAAATTTAAAGCCCAAATAAAACAGATCCTCACTCAGTTTAATTCATTCAAAAGGGTTGTCCGTTTAGGAATGCAAATATGAGCGAATAACGCGACGTTTATAAAGAAAGTCAAAGCTCCGTAGCCTCTTTCAGACACAACAAGTCTGAGCAGTTCGCCTCGAACGCTAACCCCAAAAGTTAAACAGAGATTCTTTCAGAATTAATTCCACGCTAAAATTACAAACATTGTTTATGTTAATATCGTTTCCTTCTCCATTTTCGCCGCTGCAATGATTTGAATGCATTACGGTTTGCAACAATCTGTTTATTTTAATTTCTCCACTTTATGAACGTTTTTATGGGTTGGGATGCAAATAAGGCGTGCGAGAAATGATTTGTGTGCTCATTTTGTGCAATCTCTTGGATTAGTTGCTGCTGATTTTATACCAACTTTTAGCCCCTCGTTTAGTATACTCATTTTGAAAACGAGAATTTGGTATTTTGAGTTTAATTTTATTCTATAATGGCGTTATGCGAAAAAAACTCTGAACCAAGTGCTGCAAAGAACTGTTTAAAGAACGGAAGGGATACATCCTTACTAATATTATAAACGCTAAAGTTTGTATGTTTGTTACCCTTTCACGCAAAAACAACTGAATGGATTTTAATGAAACTTAACAATATAGGTTATACGTCAGAATAACACATAGGCTATAATTTGTAAAGAATATTGTGCGAAGTGTCTAAAATATAATGATAATTTTCAAATAAGTAGGAAAAAATTCGGCCATCTTCAAGCTATTCTGGCGTGCGCTGCTAAAAAAGCCCTCAACAGCATATATCTATCTTTTATGTGTGAAGTGCAAAACCTTCCCTTTTTGTTTTGTCTACGCTAGGCACTGGTTTCTAATTTATTGCTTTGATCACTGTTTTTTTTATTTTGGAATAAATTAGATTTCGAAGAGGAAGGCTGTGTTTTGTCTGTTTTTATTTGAATAGCTACTATTGATTTTTTTTCATGTGTAAGTTATTATCGCTAAAATAGTGTACCATAAATACAATAAAAACGGTTAATTTATTTCTATGTACGTTTTTTTTTATGACTTTACTAGCTGGTATACCCATTCTTCGCACGGGTGAACTGAAAAATTAAACAACACAGATTGAAGGAAAAATAAGTTTTTAATGAGTTAATTTAATGTGAATTGAAAATTAAACAAAAAAAGCTATTTGCATATCTCAGCTAAGCAAAAAAAGAAAGAAAAAAAAACCACCTTTGTTAAATTTTAACTATGTAGATCTAATAGCCGATAAAAAGGATTTTTTTTTAAATTTATAATTCCTCGTAACATTCTTGAGGGTCGATTTTTCAAAATACCTCCCTAAGCTGATCTCTGCTCAGCAAAAGTAACACATTCTTAAAAGTTTTGCGTAATGAACGCTTAAAGCAGTGTAAATAATTTATATCTGTTCAAAGCGAAACTTTAAAAATCAAGATTTGTGTATGGTATGAGACAAATTGGGAAATGTTTTTCTGCTGGGTTTAATTGTCAAACAAGGCCTTAAATATGTGTAATACATTAATATTACTTTCTGTTGTATTTATTTTATTTTAAAATTGTAATATTCGCAAGCAACGCCGTTTCTTAAATTATAATGGCGATTTAATGAAAAACATAGCGAAATGTTAAACGATAGAGTCAAGTTGGCAAATGCCTAGCTACTTTTGTAGCTCGAGCTTTATTAGAGCTTTATAAGACTCGCCGTGTAGGGGCACGATGCATGTTAATGCTTTATCTACTGCATTATGATTTACTGCAGTTTTTTTCATACAATATTTTTTTTGGATCATTACATTACAAATTAAGGAATGTACATAAACAAAATACTCTACTTTGGAAAATTTAATCCGATAGAGCTAATGAATTAATTGAAGATATTCCACTGTAAAATTAATTATGTACACCGTTCACTTAAAATAAGTAGTCAACTCATTTTCCAAGGTCTTCATTGACAGACAAAACCATGAGACACTTAAATTTTGACATTAACTATTTTTTTGCGACAAAAATAATAATCTTTGCAATCCGCTGAAAACGCAATATCTGCTACAAAACTGTTCACCTTCCCCACTAAAATACTCATCATAGAACCCGTGCTGCCATATATCTTGGAAGAGTAGATTTCAAAGAATATTACAGCTAAGTATTGGTAGAATATTCCTGCTAAGTTGGTGTGGTGTGGTAGTTAGGAGAAGGGGGTGCCAGTTCAAGTGTCGTTCCCGTCACTTGACCATTGTTCAAAATTACGTGGTCCGTCTCCAAAAGCCCTCGTGTAGCTGAACATTGCGACGTTAATAGTCACTCACTCACTCACTGCAAAAAATACAGTGCTGTAATTATAATTAGTTTTATACTTAAAAATGCAATATCTGCATATTCAATTAAAATTACAGCGTTATAATTAACTACTAACCACAAAAAAATTATGAAAGTTTGTCCAAATGATGTAGTGTGAAAGAGAAAGTTTATTTACTTCTAGTACCAGAAGCGATAAAAGTAGTTATTTTGAAAATAGATCAACTTACTACCAAATGTGCATAAAAAACATTAAAATAAAGATAGATTTATAACAACCTCTCCCTTCAAAACTTAGTTTTATTCTGAAATAAAAAAATAGGCATTATTCTGATCAGAGGAATTAGTTAGAAGCGAGCCCCTTGCGTATTCAAAACAAAATGAGTTTTTCACAAAAAAAAGATAGATGCTGACGTGGGTTTTTTTGCTTGCAGATGGCAGAATTTTTTCCTTCTTACTTGACAAATATCGTTATATTTGGACACTTTTTACAAATTTTTATAAATTATAGCGTATGGTGAAATTATAGCATATGTGTTATTCTGATGTATAAGCCATATTACTGTAAAGTTTCATTAAAATCCATTCAGTTTTTGCGTGAAAGACCCACAAAGATTCTCAAACTTTCACATTTATAATATATATTAGATTATGCACATTTGGGTAGTAACAAATTGATGGATATATCAAAATAAATGATTTTATTGCTTCTGGTATTTAAAGTAGATAAACTTTGTCTTTCACACTATATCATTTAGACAAATTTGCATAATTTGTTTGTGGTTAGTAGTTAATTATAACGCTATAACTTTAATTGAATAGGCAAGTATTACATTTGTGAAGTATAAAATAATAAATACTGTACTTTATTTTTTGGAAGTGAAGAAAAAGTACCTACTAAGAATTATGCCGTGAAAGCATGTCTAATCTTTCCGAAAGCCCTAATAAAGCTCGAGCTATGAAAGTAGCTAGACAGTTGGCAATTTGACTCTATCGCTAACATTTCGCTATATTTCCGTAGAATCGCCATTTTATTTTGAAGAACGACATTACTTGCGAAATTTATAATATTTACATAAAGTAAATACAACAGAAAGTAATATTAAAGTATTATACTTCCAGAGGTATAAATTATTTTCACTAATTTAAGTGTTCATTACACAAAACTTTTAACAATGTGTTACTTTTGCTGAGCAGAAATTAGCTTAGGAAGGTATTTTCAAAAATCAACCCTCAAGAGAGTTACGGGGAGTTATAAATAAAAAAAAAATCCTTTTTATCAGCTATTCGATCTACAGACTTAAAATTTAACAAAGAATTTTTTTTGTTCAACTGAGATATGCAGAAAGCCCCCTTTCTTTAATTTGCAATTCACGTAAGATTAACTCAATAAAAACTTCTTTTTCCTTGAATCTATATCAGGGATGGCGAACCAATGGCACACGACGCAATATTTAGGGCATGCCACTGGACAAAACGGTTCGCATTTTAGATCAAAATATTTCCGTAATTGATTCGACAATCAAGTAATTTTCATCGAGATTTTCTCAGTTCAAAGAATTATTGGTAACTCAAGTTTTTTTATGAACCTTAAAGTGACTTCATTTGGTAAACTGAGCTTGTCCCAATTCGAATGGCTAGAAATTTAAGAATTTGAAATGCATCTGATGGATTTCTAGTCCAGTTCAGTAGGGATTCAAAACCTTTGGCAGAGGGCTCCAACTCAGCATGCATTCTGCTGAAAGTAACATCTTATCAAATTCTAATATAAGTTATTTGTCATCTAATCTGCAATAACAGAAGTCACACTAATGTTTCTTTAACTTGAATTATACGTATAACCAAAACACTTAATACTTTACAATGCACACAAAACGTATTTTTTTCGTTGTAGATAGAGTTGTGTTAGTATTTGGTTTTTCCAATTTTTTTAAAATTTTTTCCCCCAATAATCCCTAGTTAAAATTTTTTGGTGGCACGTCTATGCCTCCTTAAATATTTATATAGAAAAAATGTCAATTTAATTCATAAAGGTTTGCCACACCTGATCTATATAGTATAATTTTTCAATTCACCCGTGCGAAGAACGGGTATACCAGTTACTTCTTAAATATTATACGTTGTGACGATTTGAGAAAATAGATGAGTGACATGAAACTTAAGAAATTTAATTATTAATTCATTTCGTCTACAGTTTTTAATTAATTACAATATTTACTTCGAGATACAAATTCAAACTTTTGAGTATTTCAGTTCTACATAATGTCTTATTGGTGAAGAAGGCAAAACATCAAGTCTCTTGACGAGTGTTTTAGGTTTAAAGTCTTCTCCACTTTCTTTGGGGTGAGACGGACCCTACTTGGACCACGAATTTCACTCGATGTTCGGCTCGCAAGAGGAATGTAGAAGTTGTTGGACATTGGTTCTCTGCACGATGTCAGATGAAAGGACCCAGCAATATTTTAAGGGTGTACGTGTGGATATGAACGGCGTAATGCTATCTGCATAGGGTTGATTTTGCAGAGGGGACTGCGGTAGACCAGTGGTCAAGGTATCGGATCGTGGCAGGCATGTCATGAGTTCAAGCCCAGTACCATTAAAGGCCCACAGTGTAGGACAACGATGTAAGTTAAATTTGTCGAGAGCTCAAACATCCTCCCGTTGGTGTGGTGTGGTAGTTACGAAAGGAGGTGCAGCTCAGGTGTCATCCACGTCACTTGACCATGGTTCAAAATTACGCGGTCCGTTGCCAAAAGCCCTCGTGTAGCTGAACAGTGTGACGTTAATATTCACTTACTCACTTGATTTTGAAGATGCGAAGCGGGAAGACTTTACAACGTTTTATATATATAGCTCAATTGTTAAAAATCCAATTTCTGCATTAAAATTTTGAAAATTGAATTCGAAAACAGTATATTTTGTAATCAAGCGATTCTATTTGTTCTGATTACACAAATAAACCTTATGATAATACCAGTAGTTCCCAAACTTACTGTGTGTCCATAGACCCTTTTTATACCATAAACTTGGGTATGAACCCTCAAGTGAAATAACTTTTTCAATGCATATTAGAAATATTATAAAATTAACTTTGATGTCCAGAATGGTAGATGTATTCGTAAGAATAAAGTATAAATAAAAAAAAAATTGGCATCTTAAATAGTACTTATTCAAATTATAACTTTTGTGCACTAAAATATATAAAAACATTTTTTTTTTCAATAATATGGTTATCTTCAAAGAATAGTATTGCTTTCTGATCAAAATAAAGAAACATTTATTGCATTTATTTCACATATATATTCGGACCATGCATAAAATAAAACTAAACTTTTTTCTAGATGCACGACTCTTTACGGCCATATTTTAGACAAGTTATTGCACGTAACGGCGAGATTTCGTTCCTATGTAAACCTGTATTTACGGCTGCACCCACGATCAGCCCAGTATCCATCGTCACTAGTCGACACTAGTCATTACTTGTACTTTATGTACCTATCTAAAAAAAGTTTATTCTAATTTTTAACACGCTTTTATTAGCTTCACTTGTATGTAACGGAAAATGTTAACTCGACTTTTACCCTTCTTAAATGGTCAGATTAATTCGAAATTTTGCGCATTTTTAAAGGACCGATGGCGAGACAATACTTAAAGGATTTTTTTGCATTCTCCTGATCAGGATCATCAGGATTCACGACTTCCCATTTCCAGATTTAGCGACTAATTCCAGATCCCATTTCCAGATTAAGCGACTAATTCCACATTTGGAGACTAAAATATTAAGTTACAACCCTAAAGAGAAAACGCTCATGGTTAATACAAATAAAACAAACAAAAATGTGTTCTTTACATGAAAATGAGAATGCTTTAGCAATTTCTTATCATGCCCAGTTTTTTGTTAAAATGGAATAACTATAAGAGCGTGTTTTTTTAAAGCTATAATTTTTTAATTCTAATCTTTTTTTTAACATGACCGGCTGAGTGGTGTTGTTGGTTTGTCGCTGAACTTCTAATATTCTTCTTCTTCCATCCCCACCCTAATACATCATATAAGCATGCCTACGTGGAAAACGGTTGGCATTGAGTAGCGAATCGCGTAAATTTTAACCCGCAGTTAAAGGATGAATTATAAACCATACAAATTATTAAGATAAGGGCTACTTTTTTTATATAATTTTATGTATGACAATCCCAGGGGGTCACTGGCAATTATTAAACTTGTCCTTAATTTATTATTGTTAAATTAATCATCAAATCCCTTGTGTAGCATTGGTACATTTATAAGTGTAATGTATTAGTGCAAATGTGTATTTTATTTTTTATTATGTCAGAATGTATTTTTTTCTTTCAGTAAATTAATCATTTTTTTTCAAAAAAATAATCTTCTGTTTTCGACTTTACAATATACTCGCACCCCCCTCGTAGAGTTGTCCCGCCCCTCCAGGGGGCGCGCCCCACAGTTTGAGAAACGCTGAAGTACAGTAAAACCCATCGTGTAACATACGCCTGCACTTTCAAGATGCGTTTTCTAATATTTGGGTATATTCGCCGTATATCGTGCACCCCTTTTTTATCGGAGAAACCTGAAATGTACACGAGCAAGGCTTTTATGTTTTGAAGTCATTTATTTGAGGTATTATCCCAGGCTTTTGAAAAAATAGTATATTTTTAAAAATATACCACCCCTTTCGGTTCATGAGGTTTGTCATTTATTTTAAATGAACAGTATTTCGAAATATATGTAGATGTCTTCTTGTTTTATGCGGATCTGTTTCTTTTTAATTATGTTTTTATACCCAGCGTATATATATATATATATATATATATATAAACACGTATATAATATGTAATTTCAATCTTATTTTTTGCGTAAAAAGTTGGCATTACACACTGAACTTTATGGTATATAATTTTCATCCAAGCCGCTGTGTCATGCAATAATTTTAAGTCTAAAAATCGTTTGACCCAGAAAAATGCCAAAAAAAAAACCCCAAACAAATTACGAAGAAACCGATATCGGGATAAAAATGGTCATCTTACTGTCTAAAATTCATAATTTGATTATATATTTAATTTTTCTTTGAAATTTTGAACTCAAATTTCTAATAAATGTCAATCTGTTTATAAAATGTTGTTCAATTTTTATATGCGAGTTTTATTTTATTCCAATACGAATTATAAGTTAAATTTATCACTGTTATAAAACTTTTGAAAATTAAGTTCATAATTGATAAAAGCAGGCATTTAAAAATTTTAGCCACGTGCAATTGATTAGTAACTAAACTAATAACCCCTCGGTGGTTAATAACCGTATGGGAGTGTCATTAAGTCGGGCAGAACATGTATTTGACTATATTATATAAAATAGACCATTAACTTGATTAAATTTTTAGCGATTTGGTCCCGATGATAGAAATAGAGGAAATATAAAAGTAATATTGCCTTATAAATCGTTACTACGCTTGTACTTATAATGCATTCGTACATTTTATACATATTTAAATATTGCTATTTCTGTAATTGTGCAGCGTTTTCAGTTTATTTATTAAATTATTTTACAGTGTAAATACACTCATGTCCATAAATTAAGGATAATTCAGAATCACACAGAAATTGAACTCTAAAATAAAAATTTCACCTGAAGAATTATCACACACATCTTGAAGAATATGCAAA
Source organism: Trichonephila clavipes (assembly GCA_019973935.1). Classification (NCBI taxonomy): domain Eukaryota; kingdom Metazoa; phylum Arthropoda; class Arachnida; order Araneae; family Nephilidae; genus Trichonephila; species Trichonephila clavipes. The sequence continues at coordinate 142,034 of BMAU01019141.1, read as the reverse complement.
TTACAGGAAAGTGGCGGGGATAGTACGTCACAATGACGAGATTGTAACAGGGGGTATATAAGGAATGGTGGCACAGAAGTAAAATTGTTCACAAGCACTTTAAAAGCCTTTCAGTGCAATAACCGTATAGTTATGGCACAAAGGAAGCATTTGGATGATTTTTTACGTGGTAGAATTATTGGACGACTGGAATGTGGACGTACCCAGCTGGAAGTATCCAAAGAACTCGGAATCGCCCAGAGTGTCATCTCCAGGCTTTGACAACAATTCCAAGATGATGGCAATGTGAGTAGATGTTACAGCACAGGTCGCCCCCCGAGTTACAACGCCGAATGAGGACCGATATTTGGCAGTTACAGCCAAAAGAAACAGACGGAGCACAGCATCAGACCTGTCTTGTCAACTCTCTCAGCTACCGGTACAACAGTTTCAAGGCAGACCGTGCTCAGACGCTTATGGTACATTGGCCTATATACTCGTAGGCCTGTCAGATGTGTTCCACTTACCGCAACTCACTGTCGCCTGCGATTAACCTGGAGTAGAGAGCATGCATTGTGGACACCACAACAGTGGTCGTGTGTGATGTTTTTCGACGAGTCCAGGTTTAGTTTGCAGTCTGATTCTCGCCGGACTTAAATATGGAGAGCGCCAGGTACCCGTTACCACCAAGAGAACACCATTGAACGACACCGTTACGGTGTTGCAGGATGGCTCGTTTGGGGAAGAATTATTCTTGGTTCCAGAACTGACCTGCATGTTCAGAGTGTAACGATGACAGGTCACATCTATCGGGATGTCATTCTGGAACAACAAGTACGTTTGTTTCCTGGTGCCATGGGTGCTGAATTTCTGTTTATGGATGAGAGCGCCCGTCCTCACCGTGCGAACATTGTGGACGAATGCCTTCAATAGGAGGATATCACCCGTATGGATTGGCCAGCATACTCACCGGACTTAAATCCAATAGAACATGTGTGGGATATGCTTGGCCGATGAATTGCAGACCGTCAACCCTCTCCCACCCGTCTACCGGAACTTCGGAGGGCATTGCTTGATGAGTGGTGTAATATACCCCAAGATCAGATTGATAATTTGATACTCAGCATACCTAGGCGTTATAAGGCCTGTATTGCATCGTCCGGGAGACATACTCCGTATTAACCATCATACTAACCATGTTATACTGTTTTTTGTAAATAGGTTTTTTTTTGAAATTTGCTCCAGGGAGTAAAAATCTCATTTTTTTTATTAATTATGTCAAACATATAGCATCTTTTTTGCTCTTTACTTTTGTTTAATAAATAGACTTTACAAATAAGTCAAATCTGTTTTGCTTCTGTCTCTTTCTTTGCCTGAACTTCATTATTCTTAATTTATGGACATGAGTGTATGATAGATTGCATTAAACAAAAGTTTGGAGCTAACTTAGATAAGTTTTTTATTTATTTATATTTAATTTCTCCCTTTGTTTCTTGATGCACATATATCAGAAAATAAATTATGCATTCAATACGTGTATAAATTTGTGGTTAAAAACGGGAAACTATAAAGATTTACCTTTTTAACTATTCAATGATAAAAGCGCTCTTACTTGCTTATTATAAATTTAACAATGATTTATATATATATATATATATATAAATTATTATATTATACTAGTATTTTATGGGCAAGAAATACGTATTGTTTTTTAATTCAGAAATGAAAATATATTAAAATTTAATTAAAAGAGCTAAGTATGTTTTTTTTTTCAAAAAGAAGCATACGAGGTGTGATAAGGAAAAAAAATAACGAGACTGGTCCAATGAATCATTGTACATACGGAATCACCTCCAAAGTAATTCCCTTCAGCATTTACACACTTCTGCAATCGGTGCTGCCATCGCTGGTAACAGTTCTAGAACAAGGTGTGTTTGGAGTTCCTTTTGGAGATTTTCTGATTTTGCCTGAACTTCTTCAACTGAGGTAAAACGGGTTCCCTTTGAGCAAGATATATAATATACGAAAAAAGGGAATAAGGATGATTACGATTTTTATCGTGTATAATATAAATAATTATAAAAAAAGGATTGGCACGACCATATTAATGTTACTCTAGAGTGCGCGCCTGCTCATGGTTTAAAGGCTTTGAACTTCGGCAGATAATGATCTTTAGCTCCTCAACACGAGGTGTCTTCATTGGCTAACAGAACTCGAATCTATGTCTGAACAGAAATAACACTGGTCTTGAGTTGTGACCATGATCCCTCACTATGCTCCTGGGCCCTCTGTAGTATAGAATATTGGGAACTTCTACGCATGAAATAGGACTGAACTTCAAAGTTTAAGTGAAATAGAGGTATAAAGTCACATTGTCTATTTCCTTAAATAATATGCGCCCCGAGTCCTAGGTAAGTGTCGGAATGAACCTGGAATTGATAAAACGAAATCTATAATAAAATTTGCCATTAAGCATTATAAAATAACTTGTATGAATGATGTGGTATATTGCTTTAAGGTGGAGGTCTTCAAGCTTTAACACTCGAGGGCCATATCAATAAATCCACAATGATCCACGGGTCACACAATTGTCAAAAAAATTTTTTTAGGAAATTTAAATAAAAAAGGAGAGTTTTGGTTTCGTGGGCCACGGGCTGAGAACCCTTACTTTAAGCAATAACGTAAAAGAAATTTTATTTCATGTATTTGGTATGAATATACTATTATTTATATATTTATTCATTTAAGGCGAATTTAAGATATATTTCCAAGGTTTATAAATAATGATATTGGGTTTCATATACACTTGATCACATGCTCTAAAAATAACCCAACTATTCATGTAAATTTCGAACCCTGTCGTACAGATATTAAAACATAAATTATAATTTTTGTAACAATGCGTTTGGATAGGTTGTCGTTTTAAAACTTGTCCACATGAAACATTTTTTGGGACAACTAGTGCCATCAACGCTATATCACTTTTTCTTTTCTTGTTGGGTCCCCCCCTTTTCTTTTTTTCCTTTGATGCTTGCGGCAACCTTAGTTATTTTAACTTTTTTTCCTTTTCCTCTTCCTTTTCTTTTACTTTTTGATAATGTTGTCATTTTCTTTCTACCTAGGGAACGTATTAGAAAATTTTCGAAAGAAATAAAGTAAAAAGAAGGCTTGAAAAAAATCTCCTGTAGCCAAAGGCAGGGCAAAATAATTTAGTATCGAAAATCCGTAGTGCGCACGGTTTTTATGTAAATAGTATTTCAAAGTATCTCAATTATAAATAATTTGTTGTATAATAATTAAAATTTATGCAAATTTTAAATATTTTTAGCATATATTTAGTTTTCTTAATCGCGTTCTCTTTGGAAGATAAAAATTACGTGACTTTCCTCTATTTAGTTGAAAAAATACTATCAAAATTTCAATTTCGATGAAATCAAGGTCGTAACTACAACCGTATCAGTGATATGGAACCCCCAACATGTGTAACATTTTGAAACTTTCAAATAACTTTTATTAATACGATCATTTTATTTATTTTTCAAAAAAGGCCTCCCTCCTCCGAAAGAATTTTGATGCAGGGCGCCCTCAGGTCTAGCTACGCCAGTAGAACAAATTCTGCTATTTTACAAAATGTTCTTTTAAACCAGTATTTGTAAACGTTAATTAAGGTTTTTTTTTAGTTTAACTTGTGTACAAATTTTAATATCATTAGAAATTTTTTTAATTGTAGCTCAATGGTTATTTGCTTGTTTTTCTAATTCCTTGATTCTATGAAAGCCATAATACGCATATTTTTGACTTAAGGTTGGAATATTTATATTATTTCTTACAGAGAACGATTAATAAAAAGTAAACAAGTAATTAAAAAAATCAAGTCTATTCCTACTTCGTCAGAAACACTTACTGGTGCCATCTGTTGCAGATAAGTCTTACTTCATCAGAAATAACGCAGAATAAATTTAAAATTGAAAAAATAAATTTAATTAATGATTTTTAATATTTGAAAAAAAACTGTATTAATATCAAGTGTCCTTCACTACAAGTTTAAAAAAATGTATTTGAATTTCAGTGGATAAATAAGAATTATTTTATCGACGATTGCAAATTTGAACAAGGTATATATAAATGAATAAATATATATATAGGAAGAGAGTGAACTAATAGTAGGAATTGAAAAATGTTAATCACACCATTGGTTTAAGTCTTTTGAATTTGCCTGAAGCTTAATACTTAGGAACGACAACCGAGTGGTCTTGATCGAAAATAGTTTTAGTCATCGTAGGCTCTAGTACTGATACTACCCAGCATATAGACGTGTTGACGCATAAAAAAATTCATTCTCTCGTTGGCTTTGTAATGAAGTGTAGTAGTGAAGTGCCAAATCGGTTGTTGTCTTGACGGAGGTTCAAAACGAGGTTCGTCACAAACAAGTACGAAGTTGATAAATAGTCAATCGGCTTAGTACTGTGTCTCATTTCTCGAAATACCTTTTAGGGTTTTATTTTTCATTATGTAACCAAGAACTCAGTGGAATGGGCTAAATTCATGTGACGTCAAAGTCAAATGATAATGGTAACCACGTATTTCTAACCAATCAGTTCAAAGACTTATAACACAATAGTAATATCGTCACAATAGCAATCATGTGTTTCCAGCTAATCAGTTCATGCACCTTGTTATTGCCAACTTTTGCTCTTTGCAAAAACTTTTTCTGAAAAAGCACATATTTGTGAACTATAATAACCTTCACAGTTTTATAAATTGTGTTTTTATTTAAATAAACATGCAGAAAATATAGTGTTTTTTAATTTTAAAATCTTTTCAATGAATTTTTTCTTATAATATTTGAACATCTGTAACCAACTATGAAATGTAATTTTATCCAAGTTTTACAAAAAGAATAAGTACAATTATTTTAAGATATGTTTTGAATTCAATGGAGATCACGTGTTTGTCTCTTTTTCATGTGACCTTCTTGAATTCAGTCCATTTCTAGAGAGCGATGCTAAATCTAATTTTTTTCTTATCATAGCTCTAAAATATTTATCCCGAATCTTGTTCATGATTATAACTTACGTTAAACTATTAGAAACGATTACCTATTTTTAAAAAAATATAAAAAATACCAGGGACAGTAACTAATTAACAAATACATATATATATAATCGAATATATTTTTAAATAACACGATTATTTTCTTTTGTTTATTCAAGATACCATCTAATATATTTAACATATGATTACAAAAGAGGATTTAAAGTCATAAGATGTGAATTAAAGTTAGAAATATCAGTATTAAAATAAAAATGAGTGATTGTACCTAATCGCGCAACGATTCTTTACTCATTATTTTAAAATTTCTAAAAGATTACACCACACATTAATGGCTAGGACAAATATAAAATGAATTTTATTAGAGCGTTGTTCTCCATACGCACTTGTTCTTACTCTGTTTTCACATACACTGTTCTGCACACACTAGCGTCCTCTCGCGACTAATATTTACTTGTTGTGAGCGTCACAAGAATTATTTGTTCAACACTGAACAGTACCGAACAACTTTAAAATTGTTTAATGCAATTTATTATTTAATAAAATTTAGCGAGATATGTGCTTGTTATGTTGATTGTTCATTTTAATTATATAAAAAAATATTTTCTACTAATTCTCTCTTGAAAAGACGACCTCTTCTTTTACTGGAAGATATATTTTACTACTATGTGGAAAAGCATGCTGTTAAAAAAGGAAAAATTTTTTCCCTACCAGTCCTTACTATAGTTAAAAATACAAGGAATTGATAGGGAAAAAATTAATCGATAGTATTTGACCCAAATTTACTTAAGGTAATTTAAATATTCTAAGCGGGAAAAAAAATAAGTCAAGAAATCACGAAAGTGAAAGTGAAAATCAAAGGAAATTCATGCAGATATTTAAAAAGAAAAAGCGCTCAATCAAAAGATGAGCTTGTATGAAATAAGTAATGATAACAGATAAAGTAGCATCGACACAAAAACAAAGCGTTTTCATAAATAATGAAATTTTAAATTAACTGAAAATAGAAGGAGAGAAAAAAAGCGAGTTATTTTTAAATGAGAGAAGAGGGGCAGGTATATATAGATATATTCTTAAAACGAGTATCTAATCAAAGTAATGGCTAACGAAATCACAATAAAGTTAACTAACGCGCATATAGATGTAAGAATACGTCAAAATTATGATTAATTTTCTAATGATCTTTCCAAAGCAATTTATGCTGCAATTTTTACTTTTATACAAATGGTCTTTAAATTAGACCGAATTATTTAAGAAAGAATACTTTTTTTAAAGTTTTAAAAATAAATATCTAAAACGTTTAATAAGAAGCACTTTCAAGCGCATTGCCGGAAAAATGTCTAAATTATGCAGCTCATTTGTAAGTGAATTTGTTCCGAAACAAAACCTTCAGTCCTCTTTTACAGTGCACATTAAAAAGATCTGTTCCTTGAGCCACGAAAACGCACTTCGACGTAATTTATTAATTTGAAGTGTAACTACCGAAATTTTTTTTCGACTATGTCCCCTCTGCGGAGATTGGTGAGCCTAGAATTAGCGACGAATTTTTATGCAATCGTATACTTGTGTGCGTAAAAAAAAAAGCGCTAAGGTTTAATCCTATTTTATGGATCATTAAAGAAGCGTGACAACTTTTTCGCATTACCCCCTTCCAGCGGACATAAATTTGGACGCAATTTATTGCTAAGTAGCACCTAGGCTTTGCATACCTATTAAGGCAAAACCATGGGAGGATAAAAAAAAAATATATATGTAAAGTAATGACAAAACCAAATGTGGTCGGGGAATACGATTACTCACTGTTACATATTTCTTTATATCCCGAACATTTTATAAACGTAGTATTTGCGAAAACTTTGTCCTCCATATTTCACGGGGAACTAAATTTAAGTTTAAAAAATTGCAAACAATTTTTTTCTCGCTCTTTGCTGAGCCAGGGAAGAGAGAAAAAGAATGACTATAAGGGGGAAGGAGTAGAAAAAAATGGAATAGAAAGTACGCAGGCCCCATCATAAAATGATTGAATTTGCGCATCTTCTCAGTACTTCGTCTGGGAATTCTTATTTCTTTTATTTTTTCCGCTGTACATTCGTAATTCTTTCTTGTCCACCTACCCCTCTCCCTTCAGGAGAGGAATTGTGCTCCCCCTCTCTTACCTCTTGAATCACGTGAGAGGGAACAAATGATAGGAGATTTGTTGGGAAAAGATTTAATCTTTTGTGACACAATATGTTTCACATATAAATTGAACGATAGAAGCATGGAGAAGGATTTGAAGTAAGTATTTTTGCTTTTTTTACATAAAAACTGTATTTGCCATGTATTTCCACGTTTCAGAACTACCGTAGCGTAGAATTGCACCTCTATTTTCAAAAACTGGATAACCTGATCTCATTTTCAATATATATTATATTCTACAAATAAAGGGAAAATACATTAGTCATCCCCTATTCCCGTAACAGATTGGATTGAACCAGAAAAAAATTGTCATGTTGTATTCAAATACTTTTAAAAACATTTTCAACCTTTTTTGAATATATATTTGTTATTTTATATTAAATGGGGGGAGGGGGGTAACCACGTCTTAAATTCTGTTATTTTTTTTTTCCAAAAAATAATAATAGTGAATTAAATAATAAAAAATTCTGATGTAAAAAAAAAAAATACGCCAAGAGATCTTGGAGAATTTTGAATTGTAAAAAAAATCAACTGGCGACATTTGCAAATTGAAATAATTTACTCACCTATTAATAGAATCAGTTTAAATACAGTGTATTTCTGTTTAGACTACGAATTTTGGTATTTCCGTAAGAACCGTATACCATTGGCAACCTTTGGTGACATCGGATTAGGTTTACCATTAATTTTTGCTTATGTCAGATCATGTTTACCATTCAACCTTGGAGTGGTATCCAAGGGTCAAAGAGGTTGTTAAAACTTATAGGTTCCCAAAATGGTTTCTCCGGACCCCTGGGGTCCTTAGGGCTACTGAGGATATCTGTAGCAAATTTTAATTATTTTGAAATTGTGTGAACAGCGTTGGGTGAATTACGAAAGGTTTTTGTACAATGTGCAATATTTGTGACCCATTTCCATTGTTATAAAAGTTAAAATAAATTAATCGTGTTTTGTACCTGTTAAAAAATTTTAGTATCACGCTGTTGAAGTCATGGGATCGTGGGGGTGGCTGTCTACGTAGTTTTAAATATAGACAGAATCTTGCACTCTACATGCAGTAACTCGTCTAAAACGTGGCAATTTTAAAAAGTGGAGCATCCAATGAACAAATTAGTTTTGTTTTGAAAATTATCCAGAGATATAAATTGCATGCAAAAATGTGCCTTAGTTTTGAATGCAAAGCAGTATTGCTCACGGTATTGCTAAGAAAATAAAGTATTCTTTAACACTTTAACACAATTGATATATTCTTGTGAATACAGTTATCAGTCTAATTTATACGTATGTTAATTGATTAATTGAATATTAACGTCGCACTGTTCAGCTACACGAGGGCTTTTGGCGACGGACCACGTAATTTTGAACCAAGGTCAAGTGACGTGGACGACACCTGAGCTGGCACCCCCTCTCCTAACTACCACACCACACCAACGGGAGGACGTTTCAGCTCTCGACAGATTTAACGTGCATCGCTGCCCTACACGGCGGGTCTTTAGTGGTACTGGGCTCGAACCTGTGACAAAGCAAGCCACAGTCCGATACCTATACCACTCGGCTACCGCGGCCACTATACGTATGTTAAAGTAAAATATATATGAAAATGATAAGACTATAAAATAGTCTTATCATTTTCATTTATCTTTCAGTACATCAAAGTGAAATTTGTATTTTTCTATCATACATTGAAAGAGTTATTTCACTTTTGGATCATGTGCAGTAAGTTTGGAAATCAATGCTGTAACTCATAAATCTTTGCCGATTAATCTCTGACAGAGGCAAACACAAGGGGGGTCCAGAACCCCCCTAAAGCCCTCGATTTGTTTCCGATTGATTATAATTCTAAGTACATAGTACGTAAAATTTAATTAAGTATTTGTTATTAATGATTAATTTTATTAATTAATGCTAATTATTTATTTAATAATTAGTTTTTTACTGTGTTTTGTTCCCGAAAATTGACAAAATCAAAAGGAGCATGATACAAGAATGGTGAACTTTCGACCCCAGACCCCCCCCTCCTTGAAAAATTCCTGTGTGCGCCACTGATCTCTGATATGCATCTAATTTTTGGAAATAAATCTGTATCAAGGGAGTAATTCATAAGTAACCGAGTCTTTTTTTTAATTTATTTTTTTCTTAATTCTTATTTTAAACTACTGTGATATTAAAAATCTTTCTACACCAAGCCCTTTAAAATTCTTGCATTAAAGCCTTAAATAATAACCGGAAATTTTGTATTTGTTAAAATCTTGGAAATAAATTCAGAAACTAAAGTAGAGTAGATGTATCTCGGGAACATTGTTTGATTGATAACGAACTTTTTATTGAACTAAATTTAGTGATAGTTCAGAGATTCGAGGAAGTAGGAAAAGTAGGATATTTCAATTATTTATTAAACTTTAATTGCGATTTCCTCTTAAATGATGCATTCTAAACGCATAACGATAGCAAAATCTTCAGTTTTTTTTTAAACTTTGAAAAGCTTTGATCTTTATTACTTTTAATTTAACGTATCATTCAATTTTTTTGTTATTATTATTTTCTACTCTCAATGATTCAAGTTTCCAAAAGCATAATTCTTAAAAATACACAACAGTTTTGTCAACATAATGAATATTTTGATTGACATTCTTCTCTCTACTTCAGCATGAAAGTGAACATTGACTTTGAAAGTGTGGAATTAGAAAATACACATTAAAATGTATTTTGAAGGAGATCAAATATAGGTTGTTTGCAATGTAAACTTGTCTGAAAGCATTGCATATTTGAATAAGTCCTTTGAACCAAAGTCAAAGAAACCCAAATCGACTTTATGACAAACTCAAAGATAATTAATCTTATCTGATGCTCATGGACTGTTGCTATACTATTTATTCATTAGTACCACAAAGTTGCTTCGCTGTTACATAATGGTGTTTGGGTCACTGCCAACACACCACTGTTGAAACTGTTTGAGTGCCCCTCACAGGAAACCGACTAAAGAACAAATATAGTATCAAAATCATCACTCTTTCCTGTTTTACACTTCGTTAAGTTTTTGGACATCAACCATTGCATGTCTGGGGAAGTATATTCAAGGGTATTCGGAAAGGAAAATCTCTCTCTCTCTCTCATCCTTTGTTTAAGAACATAAAAGAGATGTACGGATTACAACAAAATGGAATGTTTAAAAACATTTTTACCCATAACTTTCATAACTCTTTAAAAGTCTATATATCTTGCCTTTTTTGTTAATTTTGTTGTCAGAAATATATAGAAATCCCAAATATTGAGAGATACAAAGAAAATTGGGTTATAATTTCTGAATATTTGTTTATTAATAGTACTCTTATTTTATTTCTGACATTCAATTAAACTCTGTATAAACCTTATTCTAGAATACATCTTAAAAAGTTTAAGCTGTAATCTAGAATAATTATTACACAAGGATTAATGATTAAATTGTTTTCGTTGTTCTTTCAACTCTGAGACTATTTTATTCAGATTTTTTAAAAATCCAAATATTGAGTTTAAAGAAAAAAAGAGAAATTTATTATTTAAGTCCCATTTAGAAAAAAATAGAGATAATTTTCATCAAAAATAATTTAATATGTCGAAGTAATTTATATTAATCTAATATATTTTACATATTGTACTAACAGAGAATTTTAGACGTAATTCCATCTGCTTTTCTAATACCTGAGTATCATTCTGCTGTCCTGTTTCAAATTGCTCCGGACTAGAGAATTCATTTCGTGATTGAAAGGTTTCTTATATTGTTAGAAATCACCAAAACTTTTATTTATGCTCCATTAATTGGGATTAAAAGATATCCATTTTCAATTGTATAATATGTTTGTATGAAAATTAGATGGTCACTTGTCTACAGGGACGTCTTGAGGCTCTGGGTGCCTATGCAAAATTAGGCCCTACCTTTGACTCTTAAAGACAGACAGAATACGGCTTGCGTTGTCAAATAATCGCACAAACGGTGATCTGAAACAAATAATTGCGCATGACTCACACAAACCGACTACCACCTTTCGACTAAATGAGTAATGATGGATGGTGTATGGTGGTAGGCATAGGCATGGTCTTAAGGTATCCGACTACGTTCAGAACCGTGATTTTAAAAAAGCGCATAAATGGGTAATTTTCATGATATTTAGAGTCACTTAGATTAGAATACATGTATAAAATTAAATTGTTTTAAGGTCACTTTTTGACAAAAAGAAATTATTTAAATACAATATTTCGGCAAAAAATTAACTAAGAATAACCTTTTTTTCAAAATGTTCTCCTTTTGGGAAAAATACTTCAATTATAATAATATTTTGCCTGTATATAGCTCAGACCTCTGTACAGAGGCTCAACAATGATTTTTGAAAATTTCACATTATTTTCAGAGTTACAACCCATTAAAATAATTATCAGCGTTTTTTCCTTAAAATTTTTCCCCTATGTTGTAAGATATGGATAAACCCACTTCTAAGTTATATATTTCAAAAATTCTAGTTGAGCCTCTGTACAGAGGTCTGAGCTATATACAGGCAAAATATTATTATAATAGAAGCATTTTTCACAAAAGGAAAATATTTTGAAAATGGGTCATTTTATGTTCATTTTTTGTCAACATATTGTACTTAAATAATTTTTTATTGTAATACTACTCTTAAAAAAACTTATATACATTTTCTAATCTAAGTGACTCTAAATATAATCCTGCTAAACATCTGTTTCGTTTCATCAACAGCATAGCAATAATTTTTCTATTAAAGTAGACCCACACACACACACACACACAGAAATGTTGTTGATATCGCCGAAACTAGTGCATATTGATAAAAAAATAATTCATTTTAAACGGTTTCACTCAAATTAATTCGTCCTTCAATTAGAAATATGTTCTAGAACTAAAAATTGGCAATTTCATCACAGTAGGCTGCATTGATTGTGATCCAAAAAGATCTGTAAGTCAATGATCTTAAAACTAATAATGTGTCCTGCTTAAGAAATTTGATGTTTATTGGGTATTTACCCATAGTGCATTTATCATAAACTCTCAAAAACTAAGGTCTTTAGTTAATCATATTATCCATACTGTGTGTGTTCGGTATTTTTTGGTATTTCATCAACTATTACTAGCCACCGTACTGTCCTATTTTGAGTAGGATAGGGTTACGTTTTTCTCATTATAATTATACCCATTCTTAGGAGATTATAACTTTTATATTTTGCAAGTGTAATATAATCAATTTTATTTTCATTCATAGTAAAATACTATTTAAAGACTTACAATAACAAAATAATCTTACATATGCTTTTTTAAAACTAAAAAACAAAGGTGAGTTATATACTGAGCTCCTTAATTAAATATAAGTAGATGTAAAATGTAAGTATAGAATATTATACAATATGTAAAAATATAACAGACATAGTTCTACAAAGTACTATTATACTTTGTAGACTTTGTTATACTGTTACCACAAAGGCTTGGAGAGGTATAAACTATAGACATATGAGCTAAATAAACTATCAGTCTGTTAATTAATCTTAATATTTAAAAAAAATTAAAGATCTCTCAGAAAATAAAACGGTTACTTACATTTGCAATTCTGTATTTTTCTAATAAAATGGAATGTGTAAGTGCAAACAAAAGCCTTTACGCTAACAGTGGCTGCTTTTCTAGTTGATACAGCAGATATTGTCTGATACGTTTGTTATCTATTTAAGAGAAGGTAGGAATATTGTAACAATATCAAACTATAAGCATTTATCATTAATGTTGACATTATAATTACAATAATAATGACAGTAGCTGATAATAAAACATTTTTTTTTCTGTGAAATAAAAAGTAATCATGACCTGATCAAAATGATAAATTTATGCAAATGGTAATTTTTTTTGAAGATAGAAGAAAGTAAAAGCATATTATTATTACAAGATTTGTACCACAATTTAATACCGATGAATTTCTATGTGGCGTTAAGCTATTTAGTTTACCCTTTTCAGTCTTTGCATGAATCAGTACATATTTTTTTTTTTTAAAAAAAAGTTAATCTAACCAATAATTTAAGTTTCAATCTCGATATTTTCGTACAAGCAAATTTAAAAGAATAAGGTAAGAGTTTTTAAAAAGTCATATATATATATACCTTGAAAATTATAACACATGCATTTTTGATAATTCAATACCAGCAGAATTTTTTAAAATGAACTAGCCCTAAAATGAGGACCCAATGCATGCTAATATTATTCATTTCCTTCATTTTATTATCAAGCGCCACCTAATACGAATTTCCCTATTTCCAATAAAAATCCCTCAAATAGGTATTCCCACTGAAAATTCTCCCATTTGCGTGGGCATTCGTTTAAAGAAACGAGTCGGAAATATTATCTCCCCCACACCTTCTCTCTCACCGACGCAATTTTTCTGAGGCCCTAAGGGAAATTCCTTTCTTCAATGCTACCGACCCATCATAGGTCCGGTCCTGGAGAGTAGCAATTCTTCCTGCATTTTATCCGTCTATGCTTTCTTGTGTACGAAGAAAAGAGGGCCCTCGAGATAGGCTCCAGATTTCTCCCTATCGAAGGGATCTTTGCAATCGCGTGTCCCCTTCTTCGTCTTCCAGATGATCTCTCGTAGCACTCCACAACTGATGTTTTTTATTTTATCTCATTCCTATAGACATTTTTCCATTGGTGGAATGGACGGTGAAATAGACGTAAAATCACAGCCCAGTGGCCCGTAACTACCTTAAGAATTGCTAGATGTGCGTGATGTCCCTATTTCTCTATCAAAAGATTTCGTATGAGTGTATATACCTACATGTATTTTTATAGATTCGTACTGATATAAATGTATTTCTTGTGTTGGATTATCCGTATGCGAAATCGTTCTTGCTTCTGAACTGTTTAAAATTCTAGTGTTTAGCTGTGGAAAATTTGTGAAAGTATATATGCATTATTTTATTAAATCTTGTTAGATTAATTTTTTTTCCTTGATTTTCTAAAAATATCGGATTAATATTCAAGTTGACATATTATTCATTTTGATTAGTTTTGCCTCTGTACTACTTCTTTCACTCTGGTAATTGTATATTCAAGTATAGATAGACAAACAAAATATTAATTTAAATTCAAATTTTATATATTTTTTTGTGTATATTAATTACAAACACCCTTTTTCTTAACTCAAGTCCCATTTCATTTCCCATGTTAAAAGAGTTAAATTCCGTGTGTGTGTGTGTTTTCTCTCTTTCCTATTCCTATAAAAATATCTAAATAGTTTACTCATGCATTTTTAGCTACTATGTGGCGCTAGGTCTTTTCTCAAAACCACGCACGCAGTCTAAGAATAACTACAATTTTCCGTCACTTACAACCCCATTATTGTAAAATCTGTATCATCCTTCCTAGTATTTTTCTCTAATTGAGAGAATGTGGAAATATATATATATATATATATATATCTTTTCCCGATCTGGTACTAGTTGTGAAAGGATATATAATAGTTATTCTTTCTTATATTCAAAATACGTTAATAAATTCGTTTTCCTACTCAGTTATATGTCTTTGTCATGTCTAGCTGCAAAATGATTTATATATATAATATATAAATTCTCAAAAGTGAAATTTTGCAACATTATGGTTGAATGTGCATAGTCATGTGGAACTAATAGGAACAGAGGAGGTAGCAGGATAGGGATCGTATACAAGTGATTAAGAAAATGAACAAAAATATGCTTAAAGAACCTTAGAGAACTGCTTATTCAATATTAATTGTGCCTCTCTCCCATTCATCAGAAAGGTGTACCCTCCATTACCATTACCTTTAAAACGGCGAAGCATACTATCGACGAAGCGATTAATCGTACCCTGAGATATTCCTTCCCAAATCTCTCTCTCTCAAGTATACTTCAAATTTCAATTCCTCATCAGAATGCGCTTGGGCTACGTGGTGCACGTTCGATAAGAATCTGCACATTTCGATGGGAGAGAAATTGGATAAAACTGATAGGTTGACAGTGTGAAATACATCCCTATCAAGCAATTGAAAGTTTGTCTAGACATTATCCGGAACTTCCTGGAATAACGTGCGGGAGGCCTTTGCTAGGCCTAGGCCTGCTGGTCGAAGTACTTGGCAAATCAACTTGTATAGTGCACCAGTTTGATGTTAAAATGCCGAAAATGTGTCCGCTGTACAAACATGATGCCACCCCAACCAAATGAAGCCTGGCGTCTGACGCTCAGGTATAAGAAACTAGCAGGTGAATGATAGTATCTGATCGGAAGACGCCACACCCGTCCACACGAAATTTTTTTCTCTCTAAACATAATCTGGATGTGAGTGATGTTTCTTGTTGGCCCAGCTTTTGACACTAATTCAGGCTTTCTCATTTCTGCTAAGTGCTAAGGGCCCTAGTGGCTGATTGCCATGCGTGCAGCCATTCCTCGTTCATCCCTGTTGCGGATGTTTTGAATCCTGACAGATGCAGGATCGGTGAGCCATCGCCTACGATAGCCGGTCACCATGGATGCTATTTGATGACACTCTGACAACCTAATGTGACCATGGTAGCCTAGTTGTTAAGGTATCGGATCGTGGCTGGCATGTCACGAGTTCGAGCCCAGTACCACTAAAGACCTATCCGCCGTGTAAGGGTGCCATACACGTTAATTCTGTCGAGAGCTCTAACTTCTTCCCGTTGGTGTGGCGTGGTGTGGTAAGGTGAAGTGGTACCAGCTCGGGTGTCGTCCTTGTCACTTGACCATGGTTCAAAATTACGAGGTCCGTTGCCAAAAGCCCTCGTGTAGCTGAAGGGTGCGACTTTAATATCCACTCACTCACTTTGACAACCTAATGCATGTAAATGATGTGCTGTGATCCTCCTTTGGAGAGTACCCAGTGTTATCTCTTGTAACATGGTATGAATAGCAGTATCGTGTAGAGAGAGATTATTTTCTCATGGAAAAGGCAGTATTAAACCAAAATTGGTTTATTAATCTCTCCCACATATTGGTCACAATACAGGACATCACATACATTCACACACTGAAAAAAAATTAAAATTTTAAAACTATATATTGCGAAGTTCTCGTGAAATCCTCATTTTTCCTTTGTTTTCTCTTCTACTCAATGTTTCCATTCGACACTAACTGAATTCAGCGTTTATGTTGCGCCCTCTCACCAAAAGGGCTATTCCTTCAATCCTTTACACTATTAATAGGATAATAACGTACCACTGGACATTTCATTCATTTGTTAACAATCCACCGATATGGCCCGATCTTTTTACCCATTGAGCACATGTGGGATGGTCGTTTGTGTACGCTTCTATCACTACGCTTGGAGGATGAACTATGGCAAATGATTGAAATCGAATTGTCATCCTTTGTGACGGGCCCACAATATACTGACCATCTAGTTGTGTGTATGTGTCACTCATTATATTATTACATCGTGTTTAAATGAACATCACATGTTGTTGGAGGCTTTTTTATTCACTCGTATGAGGTATTACATTTTCACTGTCATTAAGTGTGTAATTTCTCTTTATATTTTTTATGCGGTTCAGGAATTTCTTTCCAGTTAACATGCCGTTTCTTAAAATTTCTATATATTGTACTGTGTGATCTAGGCAATAATTAGGCACTCTTATGTTACACAGTAACATATGTTTCAAAACCTCCTTATTACAAAAATAACTTCTGAAATTTTGAGAAAGTCCAGTGCATTAAACCTGAATCACATTAACATGTTAGAACTAAATGAAAATTAATGATTTACAAATGAATATTTACTCGTGTTTAATTACTATACGGAAAACATGTAGATATTTAAATGTTAGACTCATTTTGGTAGGGGGAAAAAAGTAGAGAATCACGTAAAACAGATTTTAAATCTTCATTAAAAAAGGTTCTTGAGAAAAACTTAATGGGAAAAATTCTTTAACATATTCAACGTAAAATACGAGTTTATATTAATCTACAGAGCTTTTTACATTTCCCAGGTTTCACTAATGAACAACAGTGGAACAGTACATCTAAAAATTTGAAATCTCTGTCCATTGTATAAGATAAATTACTACAATTTAGGAAATTTCTTTCTTAGAAAATTCATCTTTTCAATGAATAGAAAAGCAGCTTTAAACGCAGAATGAATTTTTGTTTTATACGTACTTAAGGCATGTCTAGAAATATTTTGTTCCTAAAGTATTGACGCAAAAATAGAAGAGTCATTATTTTCAAGTGAGTTTTTCATGAGAATTAATGATTCAAAATACATTCCTAATCTTTTATTAGTCTAAAAAAATTTGAATGTAATAAATAAAAAGTCTCTAGCGCAAAACATATAAAAAGCTTTTCATTGAATTAACGTCTCTTCAAACATTTTTTAAAATATATTTTAAGCTTTCCATACAAAATGAAATATAGCTTTTTCAAAAGTATTTATTGTTCAGTAACATTTTTGAGAATTTTTCGAAATAATGTAATTCGAATAATTTTTACAGATGAAAATTTACATTTATCTTTTCTTAATTATTATTTTCATTAATGTTATAAAGAAATTGTTTAGTATTTTAAATCATAAAGGATTTTCTTTAAAAAAATTTTGGATAAATTTTATATGATTGTTTTTCTATTTCTTTTCACATATTGGTTAGCCACAAAATAAAATATTTAATGGAGAAGTTGGAAAAATTAATTAAACTAATTTTTTTATTCAAATTAAGTTATGGTATCTTAGGCAAAATGAATTTAAGTTTATAAAGATGGTTTCACAGCTTTGTTTAGCAAATTTATTTTTGGCTGTACTGTATGAACAATAAGTGAAAGTCAGTTTGAAAAGTACACAAGGCCTACTTAAATGGAGCTCTTAATTCTGAAGCGTACTCCAGTCTGTGCAGTAATAGTACAGCTTATATAGATGGGTAATAAAAAAGTCTTTATCTTAACATTCGATAACAACACAACTGGCTTCTTCGTGGAAATAATCAACATTGTGTTAATTAAGGCTCGCAAATATCAAGAAATAAAATGGTAGTAATTATTCTACATTTATTTTCCATTTATGTAATAAGATGGATCGAGAGGTTAGGGTCGAGCCCGACACCAAGTGAATACAAGTGTTCATTAACACTGAACTATGAAGCAACGCGAGGGTTATTGGGGACGGACCTCGTAATTTAGAGCTGAGGTCATAGGATGATAATACCAGAGCTGGCACCTCCCTGTCCCAACTTCACATCACACCAACGGGAGGACATTGAGCCACTGCAGATTTAAAATGCATAAGCTCCTCTGTACGGCGGGTCTTTAGTAGCACTGGGGCTGGAGCTCATGACACTCTGGCCATTAGTGCGTGACCATGATCAGAAGACTACCATGGCGATTTGTTTTCTCTTGATTCACAGTTTTGAATCATGGCGTCATTAAAGACTATACGTGTAGAAGAGCTGTTGCATGCAAAATCTGTGTATGTTCAGCTCTAGTTCTCACCGTGGTATAGTATGAAAGTCTGGAGGTTGGTATGCCATCCAAGGAGTCGTCCTCGTCACGTAACTGTGGTCGGCGTATCACGCGCCCGACTCATATAGTGCCACTAAAGATTCACTGTGTAGAGCGGGCTGATGCTCATTAAATCTATCGTGATTAAACTTCTGCTTCAAAAATAATTACTAGGAATAAATTTTTCTATAAATAGGAAGAATTTCGATTCATTTTCTTTGTTTAATACCAAAGAATTGAATCGAAATTTATACTTTCCCCCTTAAATAGGAAAATAAAAGGAAGGTGGAAGGATTTTGAATTAGTAATACTACATTTTAACACTGTGTGTATTTTTTAAATAAATAATTATATATTTTTCATGCCACTATATTTGTCTGAATATCTGTCCATATTTTTCATAAATAAAACAGGGGAGGAGGTAGCCTAATTATGTCAAGGTCATGGACTCGTGGCTGATGTGTCATGAGTTCCTACCTAGTGCCACTGAGATGGCCGTTGCCCGTCAAAAATGTCGAGGCTCAAACGTCCTCACATTGGTGTGGTGAGGTAGTTTGAACAGGATGTACCATTTCAGGTATCATCATCATAACTTGACCGAGGCTAAAATTAAGAAGTCCGTCACACACACACACATCGAGAGAGAGAGATAGCCCTCGTGCTGCTCTTTAGTGTAAAGTTAAAATAACTTTCACTCTCAACCCTGGTTCCAAACTACAAGAAACGTTGCTAATAATCTTCGGAAAACGATATTTATCAATAAATCACTAATATAATGTGTTTATACATTTGTTCATTTAGGCCAAATCAAATGTTAATACAAAAAAAGTACTTATAAGCAAAATATTATTTCAAATAAAATACACTTTCAAAATATCGTCGAAAATATATTTAACGAAACCCGAAGTTATTTTTGATTTTCAATCCAGAAAATTTGTTTATTGTTAAAGAATATCTATTTAGTACAATTAAGAAGGTGAAAACATCTATTAAAGTTTTAAAAAAATATTTGAATGTTATTATGAATCTATCTTTATTCAAATTCTTAGACACAAAACAAATAAAAGTCCATTAAAAGAAAGTTTCTTATTCAAATGTAATTGCATATTAAATTGAACTAATTTAGTTTTAATAATGACTTACAATTAAAGGACATTTTTCTGTTTTTTCAATTACTTATTTTAGCAAAATAAATTGAAACAGGTAAAGCAGTTTTAAGAAAATGCAATAAAAATAAAATAATTCACAAAATATATCAATCTAAAATCAAAACATTTTTTTTAAGAATTTAATTGCTTTCTTTAAATAAACATTTAAATTTAATTGCTTTCAAGATTTGAAATAAACATTTAAATTTGATACTTTGTAAAACCCCTTCTTTATTTTGTTTTAAACATTTTTACTAAATAATCCATCAAGATAAACTTAAACAGAAAAACGGGGGGATGAAAAATGAATATCGACTGATTCCTTCATAAAAAAAATAAATCACATAATCAAAATCTGAAGTAGTTGTTTTAATAAAATTTAGTTGCATTTTTTAAAACCCCACACACAACACATCTTTAAAATCATTTTTTTGTAAATTTTGTTTTAAACATTTTTACTAAATAATATTTGTTAGTTTTAAAAAAATAAATATTTTTTTTAAATTTAATTAAACAGAAAAACGTGTATAGATATTTAAGTGCATATCAACTGAATAATCCTTTTATGAATATCACACGACTGATTCCTTCATATTTATTTTTTAAAAAATAAATCTGCATTTTTATACAATAATACTTTTCAGAGAGTTCTGGTTAGAGGAATAGGTCGTAAAAATATTGGATTTAAATTTAAAATCTTGCAAGAAATCAATTAGCATTAAGATGAAACGTAAGAACACACCACACACACAACACATGCGTTTAAAATCATACTTTTGTAAATTAAAAATGTTATTTTACATGCTTTTTCAATTAAACAGCCCATAATTTGTTGGAACTGAAGCAGGATTTTGAAAATTCTGAATAATAATGAAATTACTATAAAAAAGCATATAAAACCGCATTTTGCAATACATAAAATTTATAATTTCGATTTAATATTTTTGCAAAAGCAACATAAAATTTAAGATAGAATGGCAGTAGTGATTATAGTCGCGGCGTTATTTCTTATCGGACTATGGGTTCGAGTTCTGGTGCATAGGATCGTTCATAGGGTCTGATGCACATTAAATACACTCTATGACAACAACAACAAAAAAAACGACGCGCCAAGAACACGAGTTGCCCACTAGAGACAACAATTGGTGGGTAAAAAGAATGCGTACAGAATAGAAAAGGATTAAAATTTCAGAAAAATTGAATGATTTATTTCAGAGTTACATAGCTACAAAGTAACGAGCTCAATAAGGTGTTGTCTCTCCTCTAGCCTGGATGCAAGCTGCTACACAACCGGGCATAGAGTGATAAAGCACCCTGATGGTCTCCTGCGCTATTTCTTGCCATTTTTTTCCAATTGCCGGGCCAGGTCATCAACATTCCCTGGTAGATACAAGCGTCTTCCCTTCATATTCCAGACATGCTCAAATGGAGAGAGATCTGGTGATATGGCTGACCAAGGATGTGTTTGATAAGCTGTAAGACAGTTCATAGCAACACGTGCCGTATGTAGTCCGGCATTATCTTCTAAAAAATAAGGCCAGGGAACTACAAAAGAAACCGTAGCAAAACAGTTCTCAGAATGTCATCGTCATACCGCTGTGTTGCAAGTGTATCTCTAATGACGACCAAAGGAGTCCGGCTCTCAAAAGAAATGACCCCCCTGACCACAACTCCTGGTTGAGGGCCTGCGTGGCGTGCAATAGTGAAAACAGAATCGGCAGATGCGTCTCCAGACACATCTTCGATGATCGTCAGGACACAGTTGGAAGCGGGATTAGTTGCTAAAACACTATGCGTCCCCAGGCGGCATGATTCCTACCTAATGGAAGCAAACACCACTGTAATATGGCTTGGCAGTGTACAGGCATGAATGTCAGGTGGCGTAGCGGTGGGTACGAGCGTAAATTTCACTATATCAGCCGTCTGTGAATGGTCATGGTGGACACTCGTGGGCGGGGTGCACGTCTGATGGTTGATAACGATGAATCAAGTGCAGCGATAGCTTATCTGACAATAAATCTGTCATCCTGATCTGCTGTGGTCCTAGGTTGACTGTTACTATCATGATACTGAAATCTGCCACTGTCCACCCATTCTTGCCAGCATCTTTTAATAGCCGCATCGCTTCGACCCATATGACGAGTGATTCTGCGATTAGCCTAACCCGCCTCTTTCAATCCAATGATACGACCTCCTTAAAGCTCTTGCTCTTAATGAGCTCGAATACTGCGGCGAGGCATTTTTTCAGTCGTTGAAAGGTATTCCGAATCGCAATTCATTAGAAATTTTGACCAACAGATGGAGAATCGCTTCTTCTGCTGCGTGCGCAGTTCAGGTAAGCTGTAGCTTCCGCTATTCATTAATTGGACATGAAATTTTAATCATTTGCATGTTCGGTACAAATGTCTTTGCGTACGAAATTTCATTACAATCGAGCAACTCCTTCTTTGTGCGTCGTTTTTTTTTTTATTATTATTGTGGGTATGTTGAAGTTGTAAGTCCTCACATTGATATAGTGTGGAAGTTGTAAAAGTGGAGTGGTTGCTCAATTGTTATACATGTTACTCTTGACCGCGGTCAATCAGAATTAAGATGACCGTCACCATTAGTCTAATTTACAATATGAAGAAATCATTTATTCATGTTAAACACAAGTTCTGTATGTGGCAATGTAATTTCTGTTAAACAAGAGTTCTGCCTAAAATTGTCTGTAAACGTCTGTTAATATATTCGCGTTCAATAAATGCTGAGTGCGAGGGTGGTTGTTACCTGGGGAGCCACAGTTTGTAGTTCGAATCCCCTTTTAGGGAAGCTCGAGCCCTTGGGAATTTGTCACCTTCAATAATTGTGTAGCTTCAAAGGACAACATTAATAAGCAATCAATCTGAATAAAATTTAAATATCGTATATTTTCGTTCTTAAGCCAAGAATTTTCATATTTTTTTTAAGTTACAGTAAGAGGAAAGGGGGGAGGTCGTCACATATACGGATCCACTAATCTCCAAAAAAACGTAGTTTAGTAAAAATTATCTTTTGTTCAACATTAGTGTCAGAAAGAGAGTTTTCAAAAAGTTCTGAAAATGTACATTCCTCCATTGGGATATTTGAACAGTTTTTCCTCTAGAGCATGGAACATATAGTCAACAATCACTCTTGCCGTATTCATATTTCTCATTCCATTTATATTCCAAACAAGTAATATAAAAAAAAATTACTCTAATTCCTGTTCATTCAAAGGTCAACAAAGAAAAGTTTTATTTAAACTTGTTAAATTTAATTAATGAATTAATATTTGGAAAAAAAAAGTTTTTGCATCAAGGGTCCTTCACGACCAGTTTTTTAAAAAAAATGAATTTGAAGCCAAGAAAAAATTTGTTAGAAAAGCTTACTGGCCCTATCTGCTGTGTGGAGCCAATTCTAACTTCAGAAATAACGCAGAGTAAATTTAAAATTCAAAAATAAAATTTTAAAAACGAATTAATATTTGAAAAAACATATATATATATACGCAAATAGTGTATAAGTTATCGAATGGAATAAGTGTGTTAGCTTCAAATAATATTACCAAAAATACAACTGTAGTCACATTGACTGCACAATAATCTGATTCGGAAATATTCAACCCATTTGACAACATGTTTGCTCTCATGTTAGACAAATTTGAAAATCATGGGATTTTTTTTAATACGGTTTTCAAGTCATGGCTGGCGTGCCATGAGTTCGAGCCTAGAACCTATGAAAACCCATCGTGCAGAAGTGTCTCGTAGAAATTAGAAGAGTCGGGTGCCAGCTCAGGTGTCGTTCTCGCTAAATCTCGAGAGATATGTCACCAAGAGCCCTCGTGTAGCTGAATAGTTGCGACATTAATATTCACTCACTCACTCGCAGATTTCGTATTTAAGGTAATTTTTTTAAGGTACAAAGAGCACTCGGCATATACACGATTGATTTATATTCAGAAATATACGATATTTCTTTAAATGACGCAATTATTATTAAATTCGTTTATGTTGTTTTGATTTTATTTCAAATGTATCTTTTTAATCATTTAAATAAATTATAGTTTAAAAAACTAGAAATCACGCTTTTATAGTTAATTGAACTGAAAAGTAAAAAAAAAAAAAATTCTTAATATAAGAAAAAAAATGATTAACGGGAAAATTAATGCCGTTGTGATAAAAGCGTGGGGGTGTTTAGTACTACATTTTTACACTAACTCTGCATTTCGGAATAGAAGCGTGTTTAAAATAATTCCCGTCTGTCAAAAAGTTTTCAATTTCCTTCTCGGTCCTTTAAGCATTTTTGAAATATACCATCGGTGGTATTAACGATAACCACTTTCTTTTCTGAAAATACTTAGTTCTAAAAAATGCATCCTGTTCTAATCCAACACAATATTCGTCACAAAAAAGAAAAAATAAATACCGAAAATGACAAATTTAACGTAGGGCAAAACCACACCTAATGTAGAAATACAAGATAAATTCCAGCTTCAAGACATATCGCCGTTGTCATAAAGCCTCGACATCGATTGTATTTGATGAGATCATTAACTTCAGTATTATTTTCTTTTCACACCCGTCCTCTGCACTCAAGAGAGCTTGCGAAATGTCAACATTGTTCCTGTTGACAAAGCCGCCGTGATGACAATGTAGTCTGTTATGAGTAACATAAAAGTCTGTGTAAAGTATTCGTGGATGATAGAAAGATAGGAAAGAAGTAGAACTTTTTTCTTTTTTTTTCCATCCATCTTATTTATGGTTTCCTTTCTTTCGGAACAATAATGTACACATATAGACATTGTATCGGAGCTGCTGTTACAGAAGATATGGTTGAAGGATTAAATTCTGTTTTGGTTATCTGTGAATTGTTTATCTCTGAAAGTTATCTTTCTCGCTTACTCTTTCAAGCAATTTGGTAGGACAAATTTTTCTTTCCCTTAATGTATTCGTAATATTCTCTATGCATTTACCTTGAGTACACGGATGTAATTTTAGCTAAAATTTTATCTGCTTGGATTTTTTAACAGTTTGCATTGAAAAAGACTGTATTCATAACAATTTCTAAAAGTTTTCAATAGATAAGTTTAAAAATGTTAAGCGCATATATAAGCTAAAGAATATTATCAAAAGTTTCGCTGTGAAATTGATTGCAGAATTCTTTCAGTCAGGTGTTTTTGTCTTTTTACTACAAGTCTAGTGGTTAGGTTCACAAACGTGTAGGTTGATTTGTCAAATCGTGGGTCGAATCATATTGTCACTGAAAAGTTGCAGCGTAGGGACAGTGAGGTACGTAAAATCTGTAGGGGCTGGAGGTCCTCACGATGCCGTGGTATGGAAATTTGGAGAGAGGTTTGCCAGCTCTGGTGTCAACTTCATGATTCAAAATTATGAGGTCAGTTGCCAATAGACTTCACGTAGCTTCAAAATGGGATGCTAGATGAAAAAATTGAATCCAATCAACATGTTTCGTAGAATATCATGCACGTTTTCTTTTACTATTTTTTGAATCTGTATGAGCTATTAAGGAATAATATTAATGAATAAATTCATAATATTAAAAAGAAAAATGACCAATCAAATACCTTTACAAATTATTTCGTAAAGTATAATATCTTTATAAATTAAAAGCAGAAACTCGCGAATCTGGTACAAAATTGTTATCTGTTATAGGAACAATGGTTTGGCGATTGCTTTTCCAATTTATTGACATGATAAACGTTGGCTATATTATCCAATAAGATATATTCACTACACATTCGATGAAGGATCAGAATTTGGCGTATTTTCCAATGTGTTGCATTGTTAGGCTTTGTGGTTCATGTAAACAATAAATACCGGTACTTGTATGTATTTTTAGTCTTGATATGGTTAAATTAGTGAACGCTATATTTACTTGGATTTACACTTGGAGGGGTTAAATAAGGATAATCAAATTTTGTAGCTGTATTTATTTTTTTAAGGTTTTCCTTCCATAAAATTATACAATATCTTAAATTCCGTAAAATACATTTACCACTTTAATTGATTATACTATTTGTTTTAAAAAAATTAGATTTCCCAATTCTTTTAGAAAGAAAAAAACCTTAATGAAGAATAATCTTGATTTTATTTATTTTAGCTCTATGCATTTATTTAGTATTGTTATATTGTATTATTTATTTATTTTGATAGTTTATTTTCGTATACTTTAAAATGTATTTTATAAACAAATAGAGAAGCACCTTCGATACCGATATGTATACATTATTAAATATTTTTAAATTTCGCATTTCTATTCATAGCAATTACTTATCTCGTAATTAATGTCTTTCATTTACCTACACTACCACTAAGAAAATAGTTCATATTTTAAACATTCTATGACAAATTCTGAATTATTATTCAGCACATCTTCTTCCTGGGCACCTACCATCCAAACAATTTCTCTTCTGTCACTAAGTAGCAAAGAGACTTAGATTAAAACTCTTGTTCGGAGCTGGTGCTAAGTCATCCTTGTTTTCTATCCCATTACCGAAAACTTTGCTTGAAAAGTTGGTGCTTTACATCATTTGCTCTCTTTCGAAGATCTTAATAAACGTCACCTCTCATCTGGCAGAGTTGTTGAAACCACCGTCATTTCTCAAGCCTTTGAAACTTCATTCGTTTATAACGCATGATAATTCCAGCTCCAACGCCGCCGAGCAAGTATTGGGGGGTCCTGGCCCGTTTCCATGACAATACAGATATCCTTCAAAATCTCTCCCTCACGCTATCTTTAAAGCGAATTTTCTTCGGACTCGCAATTATCATTTTCACGCTTTATAAATCCCAGCAATTACAAGGATGGGCGGCATATTGTTCCGACTTGTTAATATTGGGTTTCGTGATGGTGAAAAGCGGTGTCGGCAGTCGAAATATTTGATCAAGAAACCCGGCGTTTGGTTTCAGGGACAAGTAACTCAAGTCACTTGTGCTGGTTCTGCGTTGGGTAGGAGCACTTAGTTCTTTCGAACTTTTACTTATTGTTATGAGATTTTAGATGAATTTTAAAGGCTTTCAAATTGCCCTTTTTAGAAATTTAATATTAAGTTGATAAAACATAATTATTGTGTAGATTAAAATGAAATAAAAAAATACATTTGTGTGATATAAATTGCTTATGTAGGGGGGAAAGAATAAGTTGGTAAAGTTGAAGGAAAAAATCAAGAATTTAAAAAGGAAAAAAAAAAACTATCGTGTTTCTCTCGGGTGGGAGGGAAGAGCCTAGCCAATCCGGTTGTAGCAAAGAAGGCCGAGCTTCAGAGAAAAAGAAAATTGAATTTAGAAAGTTAGGATGCAATGGTTTCGAATGAAGTGTCTGCGATTTGCTGATCTAAAAATGTTCAGCTATTTTACATTTAAGTCTGTTTGGGAAGCTCGACCAATAATTGAATAGTTATGAGTTCGAACAAATCGAACAGCAAATCTAGTGAAAAATCAATATTTTAGTAGATTTATTTTTATTTTTATTGTTATTATTATTTTTATTTCTAATGGGGTTGCGGTTCTGTGTTTTATCATTGCAGATCTTTAGAGAAAAATTAAATACATAGAAAATAAAGATAGTGAAAAAATTTAGGAATTAAAATATAAATTAGGATTAACTAAGATTGATCTGGGTTTGTATGTGTTATAATTTAGATCGGGGAATATTTTCTGATACTCATGGTTGATTTGTTTTCTGAGTGGTCAATTTTATTAGAGAATTTTATTGCATTTCTTCTGATCGTTTGTGTAATAGTGGAAAGTTTACTGAAGTCTACATTCCTCATGAATCTGCGATTTTGAGCATTTTCGAAACTGTTAATGGGAGGCTTTGCTGCGAGTCCTCGTACCGGGAAAACATAAGTCAGGATAGGTTTAGGAACAGTGAGTAGATTCCAGTCACTTTTGAAGTGTTTCTTTGAACTGCCCCGAAGCGATTTGGTGCATAGAAACTGATAAAAAAGGAACGATTTTTTAATCTTTCATGAGATAGGGATAAAAAGTGTCTCCTGAAATTTCATTTCCTTTTTTTAACTCTTTGTTATCTTTAGAGCAGAAAATGTATTGCTTATAGTTGTATAAAAACAGCTTGGAATCTCTAGAGGAAAATGATGATACAAAAATTGTGATCAAATATTAAAAATTTCTTTAGCAGCATAAAGTTCAATAATGGTGTGCTATTGATACTTTATTCGCATGATTTTTAAAAATTAGTAGAACTGAGTTTAAAATTTTTAAATTTGCGCTATAATTGAAAAATAGTATTGAGATTAAATATACCCGGTTTACTTTTTAACAAAAATCAGTTTTTTTCTTTCTTTTTATGAGTTATTTTTCTTGAGTGCTATACAATGTAAATAATGCCATTTCCTGAATTTTATTTTAACTGTATTATTATTTAACTTATTTAGAGAAAAAAACATTTATAACAATACATAAAACCAATACGGTTAGATTACTTATTGTATTTTGATTATGATGTTCTTGTTCAGATATTTTTAAAACAAGAATATATGTTTTAAAAAACAGTGTTTTGTACGTGTAATGATTATTTAAGCATTGTCTTGATGCGATCTTCATATTCAAGAAATCTGCTAATAGCAGTATCACTTCAGAGATACAAACAGAAATTTTAAATATCGAGCTTTTCTTTAAATTTTTTAAATTCATTACGAGACATTAAAATTAAGGGGCTAATTTTGAATATTCATTTTTCCGTACCAGAATAACTTATAAAGATTTATCTATGTCTCTTATAAATAAAAGAAAATTACCAATAAGCTTTTTTTTTAATTTGTGTACTAAATATAATAAAATTTGTTTTATTAGAAATTAGAGGCATTGTGCGATTGAGCTAAGTTGCTTGCTTTTAAGCATTTTCGGTCTGAAAAATCTCATGTGGCCGCGGTAGCCGAGTGGTATAGGTATCGGAAAGTGGCTTGCTTTGTCACGGGTTCGAGCCCAGTACCACTAAAGACCCACCGTGTAGGGCAGCGCTGCACGTTAAATCTGTCGAGAGCTGAAACGTCCTCCCGTTGGTGTGGTGTGGTAGTTAGGAGAGGGGGGTGCCAGCTCAGGTGTCGTCCACGTCACTTGACCATGTTTCAAAATTACGTGGTCCGTCGCCAAAAGCCCCCGTGTAGCTGAACAGCGCGACGTTAATATTCAATCAATCAATCTGAAAAATCTCATATTTGAAATTTTCTTACCTCTCATAGCCACTATAAAAATTGCAAGGAATTTAAAATATTTACTTCATGCGTCTGTAGCAATTGGTTTTCTTGGACATGTATTTTGATTACTTCTTACTGTTATTTATATTTGTATCTTTTTCTGTACTTTACCCTGTTCTGTCTTGTTTTATTTTTCTACTTCAATTATTATTATAATATTAACTTAGAGTACTGTTAGTTTAGATAATATTTAATTTAGTGTTGTATGTAGTAAAATTTATCCTTCCTTTCTGCGTTGAAAATATTTAGCCTTATTCGCTTTTCAAGTTGACACATATATGCTCATTCAAGAATAAATAATTGCTACCTAACTGTAATATACCTTTGAAATACTTTAACCTTACAACACAATGACAGACATGACAAAATAACCACAACAAAAATACGCTAAATATCTTTAAAATATATTTCGAAATTTCGTCCAAAAATAAACCAGTCAACACCAAATAGGTCAACCTAGTCAACCTTCTGTCTAAGTTCTTGACGTCTTACTTAATAATTGAATACCTAACACCTAAACCAAATGTGTGTCCATCCAAAACGGACAGTCCTGATTAGACAATGTTTAAATCATGAGAAATGACCGGAAGTGCACCACTTTCCCCCGGACAGTCCCCATCTTGTCTAGTGCGAAAAGTGGTGGGTGGGGGGTGTCGCTCAGGAAACAATTATTACAGACGGGTTGGCATCGGCCTGCGTCCGCGAGGTAGCGAGGCGCAAATACGTATATCATATCTAAATTTAATCGTCCTCCGCACACTGAATCTGAGCTGGCCCTGGCATTAACTAAAGCAAATTAGTTCTCGCAGGAAATTACAAGGATGAGTTGTTCTCGGGCCCGAGTTTGCGGCTGGGGATAAGCTGTTCCCTAAATTTTCCACAAACCCACTCAGTCGACTGTTAATCCGCGCCTCAACTCGGGTGAATGTTATGGTAGCTGTCCATCTGTCCACCCTGCGCAGGGCAACATTTGTCTGAGAAAGTATCCGCGACATCACAACTACAGATGCGACAGCTGCATCTCTTTGAATCAATCTTTACAGTGGAGATTTGGATGTCGGACGAATTGGGCTACGATTGTCTTTCACACTGGAGAGATAGCACTTAAGATAGCTCGAATGAATAATAATTTGTTATCCTGAGTTGTATAATTTCTATTTGTGTATTTATTAAGGTTTTAAAAATTAATGATAAAGCCTCAATAATTTTGATCTTGAGTGCTAAAGAATGTTGAAGTTTTCTATGATTTAAGAAATTCATTTTGAGTGATTATTAATATAAATCAGATTTGAATGGTTATATTAAAATTTGTATTAAGTATTTTGAGATTAGAGGATAGTAATTTGATAGGATTTATTTGAGAGAAGGATAATAATTCAATAAAATTTAAAATAATGAAATATAATTCTTGAACATTCGTTATTTTGGCAAGCTTAAAATACAAATTCTATGCCACGTCATCTTAATAGATAAAATAAAAGTTTAAAAAAAAATAATTATATTGTGTTCACTCAATTGAAAAACATACATAGTTTTCAATCGTTTATAAGTGGCCGTAATAACCTAGTAAGGATGATGAACTCGTGACCGGTCTTAGTGCCACTGATTTCGAGTCTTGTAGAGGAACTGCTGAGAAGGGAGGGAGTTTGCAGAGAGGGATGACGGCTCAAGGTATCTTCCTCGTCATTTAAACATGGCCCAGAGTTAAGAGGTTCGCGTCTCCAATCGTTTACTAGTTTCATTATAGCAGGGGTTGGCTACCTTTCAGCTGTGGTGTGCCAAACCAATGGGATTCAGCGTGCCACACTGAAGGACATTTTTGAAATAATACGAATCTCGCGATGCAGAATTAGAGAATGGGGGTGAATAATATTGATTTACAGTTTTATTATATATTAATTTTGTACCATTTAAAGATATTTCTTAACATTTTTAAACAGCATAAAATACAACTATTTCTTCATCAAAAATAAAAAAAAAAATCTAGTTGTACGTATATTACGTATTTTTAAGCATATTTATTAAAATAAGAAATGGGCACCATAAGATATAAGTATTCCCCTTCGTTATATTTAAATAAAAGGACAAATAAAAATTTTAAGGCAAACCTAATGCTTGCACAGCTCCACTTGTGACAAACCTATACGGAACTTTATCACTAACCTTCTGAGTCGTCTTTTTTAGGGAAATTTAATTCCCCTACCTATTTCCAATCAGCTCCAAAAAGAGGACAGGATTCCTTGTTATGCAGATTAGATAAAGTATTTAAGTCAAACGGAATAGTAAAGCAAACGGCAGTAGGAGAGAGAGATTGAAGCAGAAAGGTATAATAGTGAAGTTAGATATTTATTATTGAAGATTTCTTGGTGGATAATTTAATCTCAGGAAGAGTTGAGATTCTGTGTGTTAAATATTGATTTATATTTAAAGTCTCGTTGAAGTTTTATATTAGGAGTGAGATTAAAGTTAAATGTTCAATATGAACATTATTGAATATAAATCTGGGATCTCTTATCGCGGTAATCTCTGCGTGATCGATATTCTAATTGTTAATTAATTGGATCATTAGATATTTAAGTTAATTTAAAGGAAAGTCCCTTTTAAACCTCATATAGCTAATTTGATTTATTTGTTATTAAAGGTCTTTGATTCTATTTGGGAAAAATAACCAAATAAAGGAAGTTATTTATAAAAATGGCTACTGGCTCTTATCTGACTCCAAATTATTCTCGTTCTCAAAGTGAGATCCAAGGGGATCTTCACACACTTTCATATCACAAAATCAGGGGCATAATTTGTGACTTTCTGTTTCACATTTTAATAATGAGCATTCAGTTGTTGAACGATTTCTTTGCGGACTCTTTAACAGTTTAATATGAGGATAGAGTTTTTACTTAGAATATGTAGAACCAAAAGTGGAGAGCAAAGTTCATGCATTTTTCTCTTTTCAAACAATTAAATCCCTCCAACCATGTCATTTAATACTTTTTAAAGCAGCTGTAAATTTATCTTTAGGGTCATCTTTCAAATTTTTTCATAATTCCGCGTAAATGTCCATAATTCTGAAGATGTTTGTCAAATAAAGTGCTGTACAAATTTATTAACTTCCACTCATTCAAAAATTGACAAACGTAAAGTAGTGTGGAGTGACACTGAGAATTGTACCGCTTGGCACAGGTTGCTGACCCCTGTTTTTTTTTAAATCTTTGTGCTCGTTTTAAAAAGTTTGTGTATTAAGATGCATTCGTAAATGTTAAAAAAATTCATTATTTTAATTTTCTAATATATTATAAATTTTTTTCTTATAAATAATTGCTTAAATATATTGGGAATATTAAGTGAATTTGTCATATACCTCAGATTTACATCGCAATATAATATTTTCAAGATGAAAATAATTTCCACGCATCATACAATAAAAGAAATCTAAATAAATATTCTTCAATGAAGGCAAATATAAAATCTTTGTATAAAATGTAAATATTTTGTTTTAAAAAGAGAATGTAAGCACTATATAAAATTAACAAACTATAAAAATTCAAATAAACTGCAAACAATTTACCTTCTAATGGTATCTATAGTCAAGTAAAAATAATTAACAGATTAATATAACTACTAATAATTATTAATATGACAATCCACATTAAATTTACCACAAAACAAACACAAAAAAAATTAACAGGGAATCAATCCTGTGCTACACAATACCTTGAAAATTTTTCAATATTATTAATTTTATCTGTATTAACTAGTATTTCAGATACGTTATTTTAGCATATATATTCCAGTTTATCTGCATAACTACTCACCACTGTGAATTTATTTAAAAAAAACATAAAGAAATAAAAAAAAAACTTGCTTGAGTTCTTGGAAATTAATGAATTCGAGAATAAAAATTATTCCTGGCTTGAGAAACTTTTAAGACCGAAAAGACTTAAAAAAGATGGAGAGAATAAGAGAGAACGTTATCGCTTATACGGTTGGACGACCTGGTGAAAGTAGTTAGCAAATTTTAAAATAAAACGTCGAATAAACTCCATCATAATACCGCCTTAAAGCGAGTTGTTCATTTCCCCCCCTTCCCGAGACCCTTTCTCAGATAATCCCGTCAAGTTGAAAGCGGGATCTCAGTATTGCACGTTTGAGAAATGAAGCTTATCACTTCACACACCTACCTTGTAAATATCTTGTGTCTCGGTATTACTCTGTCCTAAAGAATCATAAATATAAAATGCAAACTCTTTACGGGAGACGGTAATCATTCTGTATTGGCTCATATTAATGCATGCAGATGGGTGCGAAATGTTGTCATTTGAGAAACGATTTTCCTGCCATAAATTATAACTCCTTGACTATGAAATTTTATGCAATTAAAATAATGGTATTGCCAGAGGATAGAACCCGGTATCCTCTGATTCGTTAGCACGTTACATACCACTAGACAAAAGGGATCACTCCTGTCCGGAGGCTGTTACTGGCTTGTTTAAAGATACCGCCTCAGTATGAATAAAATTGTGAACATAAATAATACAAAATAGCATGAAATTCTCAAAATATAACGGGGTTGCAGTATCCGAATGGTCATGGTCACGAATTCAAGGCTGGTGTTATAGAGTTATAGGTTTGAGTCCTGGTGCCAATAAAGACTCGTCGTGTACAGTGAATGATGGCATGCACATTAAATGCACATTAAATATGTAAAACCTCAAAATATGAGTAGACAGATCAAGTCAGACAGTCAGTATTGAGATGACAGATCAAGTGTCCTTGCCCCTTGGTTATAATTCAAAATCACAAGCATTGCGTTGCCAATAGCCTTTTTGACACTTCTAAGGGTTTCGTTGTTATAAAAATCAAGGAATTTAAACTGAAAATGTATATTTTGATAAAACCTCTCTTGCTTTTTGCATTATGTAGTAGTTGACAAAATATATTTCAAATATTCACATCATATTAACTAAAAAACAACCATTTAGATTACAATTTGGGGGTTCTTTTGTAAACATGAATATGTGTCTGGTATTGCTTGGGATTAATTCTTAAGTATCTATACCTTTTACATTAGGTAGCCTTTTTACATGCCTTACCCTGACCAATTGAATGCGGTTTAAAAAGACTAGCTGCATGGCCCGGCGTTGCACGGGTATTCTCTACTTTTATAAATTTTCCCTTTCCTGTACAAAATCATCACTTCTAATACTATTTTTCAAATGACTCCCCCTTTTCTCCGTTTAGCCCTGCAATGTGGTTCGGACTTTTACCAAGTGTATAACTTAAAAAATTCCCTATTTCGAAATTTTTTCGCTCCATTTCTTTGTCAGCCAGGTTTATTTAACCCCTGGCGTTGCACGAACATTTTTAAATGCATACCATATTTTCATGGAAATTCCCCTTTCCCTCTCGCTATCAGCCGTTCCTGGTATGTGCATGCGATTTCTATATTAACGTCCTTACAAAATTCGCGTGGTAATTTCCCACAATTAATAAAAACTGCCCTTTTAAAATTTTGGCTACCACTGAAAACTTGCTGTTGAATCAGTCGAGAGTATAAACGTTCTAGCGTTGGTGTGGTATGGTAGTTAAGACAGATGGGTGTCAGCTCAAGTCTCATCCTCGTCACTTGACAATGGTTCAAAATGCCGAGGTGCGTCGCCAAAAGTTCTCGAGTAAGTGAACAGTGGGATATTTTAATATTCACTCACTCACTTTGCAACTTTTTAGGCCTCGGAAACGAAAATGTACCTTTTTAAAAATAGTTGTATGTTAAAAAAAGTAGAAATTTTTATAAGTACAAAATATCACAACTATATTAAATGTTGAATTAAAATTGTGAGCATTTTTTGAAATGTTCGATACACGGGAAGAAAGTTTCATGCAATTATTTTTATAAATTAAGAAGTTATAAAAAATTTGAATTTGATAAGTAGTAATTAAATATTTTAAATTTGAGTAATTTTAAAAATTCGTAAAGAAAAGCTTTCGGCACTTTATTTTTTAAATCATTAACTCTAAAAGAACAATGTTTGAGTTTATTAAAAATCATTTTCATATAAACACACCGATATTGATTCATTTATAAAAAATCATAAAATATGTAAAGTATCGTTGTTTTGTAAAAAAACAAGAAAAAAAACATACTGTATCGTGACGAAATAAATTATCTAATTAATTACAAAATTGCTGGCGAAGTTATTGAATGTACGAATAAAATTTTGAGTATTTTTTAAAAAAAATCATGAAAATTAAGTGATGTTTCGAAACCGGGTACAAACGGTAGTAATAAAGCGCTCTAACCGATCGCACCACGAAATCTTCGGAATAAAAGGAGTGAAAAGATCTTTTTTTAAAAAAAGGAAGATATATTGAATTTCGCCAAATCTGGTGATTTTCAGTATTTATAGGCGCGTCTTCTTTTCTAGAGTAAACTTTCATCCAATGTGACGGGTACAGAGGAAAAGTCATTTGGCGCTAAACAAGTTTTCACCGCCAAACCCTTGGCTATTGTAAAATTGCGTTATTTTTTAAAGTTTAAATTTTTTTCGGGCTTCATTTTTAAGTTAATGCCTTCATACTTCATATGTCGATTGCAAACAACGGTCATTTTTAAATAAAAAATGTAACAAAAATAATGCTTAAATATTTCTCGCAAAAAGGGGAAAAAACGAAACACATTTTATTTTAAAAAACCCGTAATTTTTAAGCAATTCTTTTTCAATCCTTGTACATATTACGGATAATATTTTTCTACACACGGAAAAAAAGTTTCGTGGGATTATTTTTATAAATAAAGAAGTTATTAAGTATTTAAATAAAAAAAATTGAGTATTTTTTGAAAAATCATAAAAAAAAAAAAAAGTTTTGTGATCTGTCGCGGCTCTTGTTGCGTTTTGTAAAAGTTAAGAGAGTGGAGTGAAAGCTCTTGTCGACTTCATCACTTGACCGTGGCTCAAAATTACGAGGTTCGTTGCCAAAAGCCCTCGTGTTGCTTTCGAGAGCGACGTTAATAAAGAGTCATTCGTTGGAAATAACGCCAGCTACCACTTCGCAAATTGGATCAATCGGCTATCCTGGTCGTGTGTTGAGAAAATCTTAAAATTTTAACATTAATGTATGCTAACAAGAAAGATGAAACAACACACATTTAAATCCATTAAATAAGACAATCAATTTTCAAATTAGAACGAAGCACGCATAATTTTATTAGTCATTTGAATCAAGTTTCATGTTTATTAAGGCATAATTACCAATACCAACTTAATTCATACCATTTTAATCCATAAACTGCTTCTCAAATGTACACATAATTTTCGTGTGTGTTTGCGATACCATTGACTCAAGTTAAGAGAATATTACTTTTAAAGTTTATCTATTAATTCATCTGTGGACTCTGAATGAAATCCATTCAGACCTCCATCCCGAACTGAACATTTGTCACGGAACATAATTCCGAATTCGTAATCTGTGTGGTTTATTCCCACAGAGAAAATATTTCATCCTTACTTGAACCATGGCACTTCAATATTTATCCCTCAATTTGGCGCTATTCTAAAACTCTCACATCCGTAATTCCGTTTGTCCGGAAATTAATTTAGCCGACAGCAATTGGCTCTTAATGGTCAAAATAGTAATTTGTGTCTTATTGCGAATCAATTAAGACTCCTTTAAGCATTAAATGTGCATTTTATCACGATTCAAATAATCTAGGAGGGTAATGATCCTGCATCAAGGATTTCTGGAAGAGAGTGAGGTTTTAACAATAGGCTTCGTTATCATTCGATTGCACGCTAAATATCTTCTTAATCAATTATGATTCTCGCAGTTGAGTTAAGAGAGATGTAGAATTTTTAAAATGTTTTGTGGAATTCTATAAATGAAAATTGTTAAAGATTTGCAAAAACTAGTCTAATTTTTTGTTTATACAACAAATTAAAATTCAAATTCATATTGTTGATTTAAATGTAAGCACATTTATTTGAACTAAAAAAAACATTCCTTATGTAGTGAGCGATATTTTTATCAGCAGTCGATAACCGGTTGTCTGTGGAAAAAATTTTGAAAGTCTACTGAAAATTAGGACATTACACCTAACTTTTTTTTTACTCAGTATAAACATTCTTTAGAAAAAATTGCAAAAAAATGTTGAAAAAATACATGTGACATGTAACGAATTTTGGGATATGTTCTATAACTTTAAAAAATCGTGTAAGATGAAAATCCGTAATTATTTTCCCATATAATCTTGCATGAAAAGTAATCATAAAATTAATTTTACATACTGATCCGCAGTTCCTACAAATCATGGGATTACAACCAGAGTAAATGACTCACACACAACTAAAATTAAAGTCTGATCGTATAATGGTAATACAATTTTATTTAGAATAACGGCCTATTGAAACTAATTAAAGCAAAGTAAAAACGGTACTTATCTGAGTGAAAAGAGGACGGAGGGAGACCTGAGGGGGGGGTGAAGATTCTCCACCCGTGACGGCGTGGTGCTGGCAAGTAAATCTAAGGAAAGGAAAAAATCCCAGAGAATTAGCGTGCAGGGGTTTTTAAAGCTGACCACATTACTTTCTATAGAATCCGCTGCGAATTTGTTACTGTACCAATCCACCACTCTGATTTGTCCAATGGCATACTCACAGTTCGCGTAAGAATACAACCTTGTCAACCACAGAGTGCAATGAACTGGTGATGCATCCAGATTCTTTACTAATCCTTAGTTTCCTGTAAACAGCGCAGATGCAAAATTAAAATTGTATCTCAGAGACCAAACTGGCCTCCCATCACTCCTCCCCTCTTTCAGATTAACAAAACTAAAAATAAAAGAAACAAAAAAAAATTATTCAGGAAAATGTAAATGTTATATAAATGCAATAGTGACAGCAGTTTCAACAGTTCCGTCGTCCTTCCGCTGGGCACTAGCAAATTTCTGGTCATGAACGGCTGTCCACGTCTTGAAGGGGAAAATAAAAAACGATAACTGGAACGTCCTAATCTTGGTAAAGACTCCTGAGGCTGGGTGAAGCGTAGCATCACAGTATTCAGCATTACAGAGACGCAGTTGCTCCATGCAGTAACTCGGCATTGTAATGGTAAACCCGTTGGGGTCTGAATATTGTAGGGGTTTCTCTGGTGGTGCAAAGGCTAGGTGAGATGTAGAGTCACAGTCTTTAGTATTATAGAGATACAGAGGCTCCATTAATGAATTCGGCCTTGTAATGGTATATCGGTGAGATGAGAAATCTTGTAGGGGGTTCCTCTCGTGGTTCAAGGGCTGAATGAAGCGTAGAGTCACTAGAGTCACAGTCTTCAGTATTATAGAGATGCAGTAGCTCCATGAACGAACTCGGCCTTGTAATGGTATACTGGTGAGATCTGAATCTTGTAGGGGGTTCATCTCGTGGTGCAAACTCGACCCAATGCACAGGAAATTACCATGGCAGAATGTCCTGGAAAAGAGAAAACACGAACACTCTCCTAGAATAGCCAGAATCAGTCAGGTATATGAAAGAGAGAGAACAAAATTTCCCAATCTTTTACCGACCTTCAGACATCCGAGGTCTCCATCCCGTCCACCAATCACTCAAACGTAAAAAAATCAAGAAAGATTGGCTAAAAAAAATTGCACTGTTCCCTTTTCTTCTTTTCTATCCATTTTTTTTTACTAAGCCAAAAAAACATACGACCAACGAGATGACTACATGCCAACCGAGACTGTAACAAATCGAATGAAAATACACACAATTATGATAACAAAAATTTACGGATAATGATAAAAGAATAAATATATATAACGAGTCTATATAAAAATTCAAGCTGAAATTAGGAATAAAACTACTAACTAACAACTACTCATCGCTGCTTGATAACAAGTGTGCACGTTTATTGCGAACTGGATCACAAAAACTATCAATAGTAAATGCGCTAGCACAACTGGCGGTTTTGATTTTAATTCAGATGTGAAGAATTTCGTTTGTTGTTAACAGCCTCGTTTACTTTTTGTTGTTACAAAATCTGTGATTAGCAACTATTCTTTTTGTGGGGGCAGTGTTGGGGAGTTCTCAAGTTGCTATAATCAGTGCCAGTTTATCCATTAGGCGCTTGGGGTGAGTGCCAAGACCGGAGGAGCCCAAATAGTTCTTGATATCCTGCTACACAAAACTTATGTTAATGTTAAAATTATGATGCACGTTTTTTATCAGGATCATAAGTAAGAAAATGTAACATATACTTGTGGAAATTTTAAGCCCTCTGAACTTCACCTTCAATTTCGTCTCATTATTGATTCTTTATTATCATAAACTGACCTCATCCAAAAGTCACAAATTCCCATTTAAAAAAAATCGTGCTAAAACAAAAAAATATTCTGTAAAAAAAGTGTTGGGTGTATTTATATTTTAATAATTATTTTGTTTCAAAAATGACGAGTAACAAAACGTATTATGAATTATACTTTGTTTAAAATTTTAGCAACTATATTTTTGCGAAATTTCTTCTGAGTTTTTTAGAGAATTTTTAGCTACTCTTTGAGATGTATTTGGTGACATTTGAAAGTGATAGTTGGCAAACGTAGTAAATTGACCGCAAAACACTTCAATTGCTTGATATTGATTTGAGCTGCTGTTTCCTGTTTTTCGCGGCAATTGATTGTGGTTCAAAAGTATGGGGTTCGTCGCCAATGGGCTGCATGTTGCATTATAGAGTAACGAAAATAAACTTTTACTCTTGCTTTTCGGGAAGTTCCTTTTCTGTGATAGGGAAATATAAATAGGGACGCAAATAAGTGACAATATACTTATAGAGGTCCACCATATAGTGACCACTAACATGATTAATACTTGATATCTGGCGAGATTTGAAATTGAGAATTAACAACCAGGGTAAATGGGTGGCATAACACTTCGGTTTGTTGATATTGCTTTGCGTTCCCTTTTCAGTGATATAGAAATGTAAACAGGAACATAAATTAATGAATATGTAGTAAACATGGTTCACCATATAGTGCTCTACCATATTGATGGTCTGCCAAATATGAAACTATACGTTTAGTGGTTCACGAAGTTCTAACTATTAGCCACAGCTGGTCTAGACTATATTTATGCTTTTCAAAAATACTTTTTTTTATTTTAATATTTGTTTACATAGTAATTAAACTCTGAAGCCTTATTTTTAAAAAAATCTAAAATAGTATCCGGCTGTTATTTATGATAATTATGACTTATTTTTATTTGTTATTTAGTTAATTATTAGTTATTATTGTTAGTTAACTCATTATTGCATAAGGCTAATCAATATTTAAAAAAAACGATTTGTGATATTTAGTTATTAGAATAAATACTTTTACACTAGTTTCTATTCTCAATTTTCAAATAATTGCCATTTCTCAAATAACTCCTTTAAAATAATTACTGCTTTCAGAAAGATTTTACCTTGGATTTATAGTCAGGTTGTGTTATTGTTTTTCAATTATTCACGTAATTTATAGCTGGGGGGATATTTATGTTTTTTTTTTATTTGAAAAAGTTTACCCTATAGAGGAGGGGCAATTTAAAAATCAATAATACTTTGTTTGTATTTCAATTTTTAAAATAATTTCTTTGATTTCAATACAATTATTTTCAAAGGTTTTCTTTTCTAAAGATTTCTTATCGCAAATTAAATATATTATTTAGTTGTTGAATAAAATACAGAATTTAATTTATTAATTACATTAGATTTTGATTTGTATCATGCATGTAGAGAAGTCGGACATTTATAAAAAAATGTTCTCGTATTATGATGTCGACAAAGGAATTTATTCATTCAAAACAGCAATAAAAATATTAAAGTAAAAACGCACATTTTTTTTTCCAAATGTAAAAACTGAAAGATTAATTCATTTTATAATTTCTTTCTTTTCGTTCTTTATTGTTATCATTAACTTGATTTCTAAGCATTTATTCAACCATTGTATTAACCATTTTTTTTTTTGTCTTTATAATTTTTTTTTCTTTGTACTCACGTTAAAAGTTTTTTTTAAAGTAATATTTTTCCTCCCCAGCGAATAATAAAATTCCATTATTTGCATTTATTATTCCATCAAAACAATTTTTAGTCTCTCAAACTATTAAAATCGTCATTTGTTGTCGCCGGAGAATTCTTTAAATACTTGAAAAGATACTTTACTCTTTAAAGAAGTATTTTAATGTGTCTTTAAAACTTTTGCCTCTGAATCATATAAAAGAACAAATAAAAAAAATTGAAAAAAATTAAAGTAAGAAAAAAAAGAATAGCCATCAAGATCAATTGTAATCACTTACCACAATTCGTTAAGTACTTCTTTGAAACTTTGAAAAAGATTTAAAGCCTCATATAAAAAAAATACACACTCACAAACACAATGAATTTTTAACTGCCATTTTCTGGTAGTTTCTATTTAGCAACAGAAACTTAATTAGCATTTTGGGGTTGTTTCGGAAGATACAAATGATTTCTTTTTTCGAAAAGAAAGAGAGAAACACACTCACATAGATTTTTTATGGAAAACTTTTGTTTCTGTGGAAAACTTCGGATTTGTTTTCTTTTTTTTTTATTTCCTGAAAGAAATCCACGATCTCCAGGGACTCTTCTCAATTCAGAGTGCTTATCGTACAATATTTCCGAAACTTATTTAAAGAGGTGTTTTGGTTGGTTGCTTTTTTCTTCCTATTTCTTCCTGTTTATTGAGTGATTCAATATTTATAAATCATGTCCCCCGGTAGTTACCTTAGCGTCAGGATTGCCACTTCGTTAATGAAAAGTCCTATTCGTTATCATTGTTAATTACATTAAAAGATAAACTGGCTTTCCTCCTGGGAATTTCTTATTGATTCAGTTTACGATGCAATTTTTAGGATGCAATTTTGATTATTATCTTGCTTTAAGTGGGGTAATTTTTATTTGTTCTTTTTAATTTGGTTGTAACAAAATTAGAATGGAATATTTGCGATAATAAGAGGGCGAGTAAAATGTTTTATTAAAAATCGTCTTTTAATTAACTAAACAATACGAAGTCGATGGTGGAATTAATCAACATTTACATTAGTTCGTAATTCTTAGGAGGAATTTATGTTTAGAAGAGGCTATGTTTCTAATGCAGGGTAATTGCTTTATTTGAAGGTTGAATTATAAATGAGAAAGTGAGTTTTAAATACATATATAGATAAAAGTAATTACGATTGCCGAAATTGCATTAATAATTAAAAATAAATATAAGGTGAAAAAGATAGGTTTAATAAGAATAAATGTTTTGTAACACGTAAAGTTGTAATTAATTGAATTTTCAAAAATATTTAAACTCGATGAATATTAAAAAATATTTTCTTATACTTAATACTTTCTATTAATACATGTAATTTTATACATAATTCCAAATAAATAAAGAAAAAAAAAAGAAATTATCTATGAAAAAAATATAGAAGAGAACTATTAAAAGTATCAAAATATTTGTGTTCAATTATTCAATTATTATTCTAAAGTATAATTAGTACAACATGATTGTTAAAGGCTAAATTATGTTTCTGTGTTTGATGTCTCAGAAAGCATAATCACTTAAATATTTATTCCCCCCACCTTCCTTTTCAAAATTGAAAATAGGAAGATAAACAACGGTTTAGAATGCAAAATGATTGTAGTAGCTTTATATTAAATCATGTACGCTACTGAAAATGCATAAAATGGGCTTTTTTCTTTTAAAATTTTGGAGCTAAATAAAAATACGAGGTCTGTAAATTAAGTAATGACAATACAGGTATAAAATTTTTTTAATGAACTTACAATTGTATTACATTCAGTGGCGCACACAAGGGGGGTCCTGGTCCTGGGGGTCCGGACCCCCCCAAAGCCCTTGATTTTTTTTCCGATTCATTATAATTCTAAGTACATAGTACGTAAAATTTAATTAAGTATTTGTTATTAATGATTAATTTTATTAATTAATGCTAATTATTTATTCAATAATTAGTTTTTTACTGTATTTTGTTCCCGAAAATCGACAAAATCAAAAGGAGCATGATGCAAGAATGGTGAACTTTCGACCCCGGACCACCCCTCCCCCTTGAAAAATTCCTGTGTGCGCCTCTGATTATATTCCTTCTATATCATCACCAGCAAAGATTACAACCTTTTGTCAAATGTCAGGGAGCCGT
Source organism: Trichonephila clavipes (assembly GCA_019973935.1). Lineage (NCBI taxonomy): Eukaryota > Metazoa > Arthropoda > Arachnida > Araneae > Nephilidae > Trichonephila > Trichonephila clavipes. Next base: position 98,777 of record BMAU01019141.1, on the reverse strand, counting down.
TGAAGATTATTGGCTGATTGTCGATGTCAGTGACGGAATGCCCTATTGCGTGACGTACACATGAAACGTCAGGGAATTGGCTGCCTCAGGGAGGTGCATTCAACTTCAGAAAAAGATCTAAGTGACAAAGATTCATATCAGGTGAGTAAGGAGGGTGTTTCAAGATTTCTCACTGCCACCGTCACAATAGAAGCGTGACACTGTTTGCTATATGAAAACGAACGTTGTCATGCAACACGATAAGGTGATTGTTTTCCAATAAACGTGGATGTTTTCGCCGTATAGCCGGACGCAGATGGGGCTGTAGGAATCGGCTATTGTAGTCAGTGATAACAGTGTGTCCTGCAAAGAATGCGTAAGAACGACACTCTTCCAATTGTATACCACGCAGCATAACCTGCACCAACAGGGTTCCGATCGAAATTTATGTGAACGCACGAATTCTGGTGATGCTATTCATGTGATTGACGTTTTAATTCGGGCTCATTACGGCCCGAACGAAATGCTTTAAATCATGGTACAGCGTACAGCCATCCTCCATGGTTTTCGCCACAGACTTCCTGTAGTCCTTCATAACATTCTGCTGCATATTTGGCACCAGAAACATCAATTTTTAGCCATGACGACAGATCAACCTTTTGAAAATATGCTTCAGAGCGATGGAACGAAACTCTTCACTTAAACGCCACACAACAACTACCCTTCTTACTAGATCAACTATTTTTTGCACTCTATACATCGACAACAGCGCCACCTCTCCGCTCATGTATTTTATTTGCACATGCCGCTGTTCTGCGATTTTCTAGACTAAGTTGCCACAATTTAATTTACAGCAATCGCACAACAATTTTTTATACTGCTTAGAAAAATATTAAAATATACAAGAGTGTAAATAAACAAATCTGATAAATAAATAGTGTTGATAGTAGTTACAATTTCTTGTATATGATTTAGTAAAGTTTCTAAGGAAAAATAATACACACATTTGAACGTAAATATGTTCTTTTAGATGTATGTATAATGCACATAATTTAGTCACTAATTAAACATTTGAATAATTTTCTATTTTCTGAATTATATCAGCTTGTGTAACATGAATATGCATTAGGGATTTTATAAAAACACATTATTTTCTAATAGTTTAAAAATCTAAATTATTTAAACTCCGTAGATTGTTTAGAATTCTTATATAATATATTTCTTATATAATATAATCTTATATAATATAATCTTATATAATATAATCTTATATAATACAATCTTATATAATACAATCTTATATAATATAATCTTATATAATATAATCTTATATAATACAATCTTATATAGTATAATCTTATATAATATGTATTGTTTATAACCTTTAAACAATATTTCTGAAATAGTATTTTATTGTCGAAAAAATTTATTTTTGATTGATTATTTTACAAAGCCTGATATATACCGTAGCGTATTCATACTGAAATTCCAAATGTAGTCCTCCGAAAAATAAGTTTAAATTTATAAGAATTTCATAAATGTGTGCATCATTTGGAATAGTTGGTGGAAATTCTTATTATTCATTATTTTGTTAACTAAATCGTTTGATAGATTAAGTTATATATTTCTTTAAAAATACATAACAAATTTTCAGAAATGTATTAAATGATATATATTTTTCATTAAAATGGTTTGCTATTTTATAATTGTTTTCTGAATTGTAATTCTGAAAAAAAATATTGATGTAAAATAGCAATTTGGCCGTTTTGAATTTTGACATGTAGTTTAATACATTATTGCTTATTTCCTCATCTTGTTTGCCGTGGTGTAATAATTAAGGATGTTTAATGTGACCTTTTTCTTTAAAGTTAAATATTGTTTTCATTTTAACCAAAGGACGCGCAAAGACGTATTTAAAAAGGTGCATAGATTAATTCCAACTTTTATTTATGCATAGAGTGATAACTTAAAATAAATATTGTTTTAGCTTTTATTTAATATCTGATTCAAATGCAGCGATTGAAATCTGATTGCTTGTAGACATTTCTCTCTGAAGCAGTCTGATTGGCGGACGTTTGAAGGCAGGGACCAACTGGGTCAAGGCCCTGGAACTCGGCCGCAATGGGGGTCTCGTTTCGTTCTCGACTCAGCCTTAATAATATTATAATTCGAATAATTTCAACGGTCAACCGTTATTTTGGGTTATATTCTCTGAAAAATTGGAAGTTTCGGGCGATATTTCAACTGGCTACATGTGATGACTGTTGCTGACGTTCAGGTCTAGACCTACCACCTTAAACCATTATTACTTATTCAGTCAAAAGGTGGCAATAGGTCGAGTGGGTGCGTGCGATTGTAAGTGACGCACATTTATTTGTTTTGGGTTATTGTTTGTACGAGTATTTGACAACGTACGCTATGTACTGTCTACTTCTAAAGGTCATAGGTAAGGTCTGCATATATGTACTGGCGGCGGGCCCAGGACCTCAAGAAGTCTTAAGGCGTCTTTGTGGCGGAATACCCTTGGAAACCGAACTTATCCTAAACTACTTAGATTTATAAACTGGTCAATCGGTAAACAATACCTCCGCTCTCAGTGTTTTCGAATAATTCTTTTCACAAGGGAATGATTGTAACGAGTCACTGTCAAGTGATGAGAATAATAACTGAACTATCACCTTAATCTTCAACACTCCAACGTGAGGATTGGAACCTTGACTAAATTAAAGTCCAACAGCCCTTCCGCAAGACGAGTCTTTAGTCGTACCAGCACTAAACCCATAACTCAGCAGAAATAACAGAAGATATGACTTCACAACTATGGGCAAGTGGCTACCTCACCCTTTTGTGTAATGAATGCTTAAAATAATTAAGTATGAATGTATAATACGCGTTAAGGTATCCGACTACCCTAAAATCATTTTTTTAATAAAAATTGACACTTTTTTCTGATTTTATTTTATAGGCCATCTAATTAATTTTATAAAAATACCAAGTTTTTTATTTTCCATTCTCTAGAAGAAAAACTACAAGTGTTTTAGTAAAAGCAGGTGCCATAACTTTGCATAAGATGTCATACTTTAAAATGCGTTTTACTTGAAATGCGGAAAACTCAAACGGGGACAGCGATTACTCAAAAGGTTTTTAAAATAATTTGCTGAAATTTTTTGTGTATGTTCTGTACATCAGTGAAAGTTTTAACCTTCAGGTTTAACAATCGCTGTTTTATTACATAATTTACAGTCCCTTATGTGAATATAATCACTGTTTTTATAGGCAATTTCATATAATAACTAAGATAAAGAGCTCTAGTTTTAGTAAAAATTAAAATATTTCTTTTCCTGAAGATAATTTAAAAAAAAATACATATCAACACATTAGAATTGGAAAATTGAGAATTTGTTTATTTACTCTTTGTACAGAGCGAACCCGATCAACGCAACAAAGTCATCCATGAAGGAATAAAGAATGCCGACTAGAAGCTGTTTTAATAAAAGGCCTAATTTTTTTGTTGAAAAAATTGCAAATCATTTTTTTTAAATTTTATTATTAAATACAAGGAAATGAAACAAAACAAAAGATGTAGGTTTTAAATTTACTTTTAATTTTTTACAGGTGTAAAAGCATTTAGTTTTAATATTAGTTTACTATCCCGACTTACCTCGGGGCAAATGAAAAAAATTTAAATTCTAGTATTTGTATGATAGTTTTTGAAACAAGAGACAACACAAGGTAGTACTTGGCATTCTGTACACTGGTATCTGGTCTCTTTTCTTTCTGGCTTACCTCTGGAATCTCTTTTACGGGAGTACAAGGTACACTGTCTCGTTGGATTTGATTTTTTTTTTCAGTAGCATGAATAATATCTAAAAACATGAGGTTAACCTGAGTGGTGATAAACTAATGCTGGTCCTTCCTGATGTAGCAGAAAACTCATCACGATGACTTTCTGAAATTATTTTTTCAATTCAGGTCAATTATAAATTGCTTAAGTGATCAGGAACCTCCTGATTTACAGTACAAAATGTACGCTATACACAAAAGTATTACTTCTATTATTTTCAATGTCCACCTCTTCATAATCACTATCTGAGAAATCATCGTTTTCGCTATCTAGCATCATCGTCGTTATTTTACTTGTTTTCACGACGGAACTATTCTTCTTTACACATCCCTAATCCACAAGCCGACGTGTACTATATAATAAGGAAAACTTGTGACCTGTCCGGTCAAAAGATTCGCGATACCAACAAAACTTTGCAAACTGTCAATTGAAACTGAATATTTCCTTTCCTTTCATTCCCTCCAGGCCGAGTTAAATCGTGATAAAACGAATCTTATTGACAAATTCTGCTTCACCCGAGTTTTCTCGGGATAATAATTAACTGCAATATATACGAACCCGAGATAATCAGGCAAGCGGTTAAAAAATACGCTCCTACGGCAAATATTTAATTTGAAAATTATTATAGGAACTCGTCTTATCCTATGACACACAGGAAAAAAAAACATAATAGAATCTTTTCCTAATTGTATAAACTGTTGTGCATGTTTGCCATTTATTTTGTCCAGAACGAACCAATTTAAAATCTAAACAAACGCAGCCATTCATAAAACAAAAGGAAAACAAACGTGAGCTTTTGAGAGGGGATTTGCTCTAAATAAGGAATCATTTCTGCTGTCCGACAATATCTCCCATGATCTTCAGCCATCGGCACTTGAATGTACTACAATACAAACAAGAAATGAAACAAAAAGAGGAGGAAAAGAAGAACATGACAGATGGGCCAATCATAATAGGCTCGTAGCGCCTTGCATACTTCCTCGACACATGACAAATACTGGCTGTGTCCTCACGTTTTCGACCCCTTCCGCAAGGAGGAGGGGACACCACATTCTTTTCTTTTTAATGGCATAAATCACGGCCCAACAAATCAATCGGTGGGTTGGACCGAGAGGGAAAAAAAAAAAACTTTTTGTAGCTGATAAGAATTCTCTACTGCATTGCTTTGAGATGAAAGACATGGTACATGTCGTTCAAAGAAGATGAGCGTTTCTTATCTGTTCTTTTCTTATCATTTTTTTTATCTGAGAGGAGGGGGTGTCCCGAAGTTACTTAGTTTGGTGGTAGAAATAAATAGATGTTGTACTTTCTTTTATAAGTCCAAAAAGTTAAAGTAATTATAAAAATGAATCGGGAAAAGAAGAAAAATAGTGAAGTTGATGTTTTGATAACATTTTGTTTCAGAAAGAAATAATTGGTAATACTATTTTTTGTGGTTGGATGCTTGTGTATTTTATTTTTGATTAAGGAATAACATATGCGGAAGATTCTGTTAATTAAATTCACTTACTGGGATTGAGTCTTTACAAGGAAAGCGTGAAGAGTAGAGACGGGTGTGTGTGTGTGAAAGAGACTCAAAAGGATAAAAATCTCAACATTATTTTTTTATCTACGTGAAATTCTCCGCTAACAATTCATGTCTTTTACACCGTGCGCTAGATTTAGAAAAAGAAAAAAAAATGCCATCGTTTAAAATCACTGAAATAGCTAGTTCTTAGTTTGTCCTGTATCAATTCCTTTGAGGGGGGTCAGTGGGTGTTTTAAGTACTTTTTATAAACATATTTTGAGCCCCTGAATCTTGGGGGTATCATTGATACGGCGGTGGCTACGCCTCTATTTAAAATATTAAAGTATTTTACATTTTTTAAAATTATGTTTACTGTTCTTTCTCTAGTTAAAATTCTTTTTAAATAATATTTCATAACATTTCTACTCGTATTTAAACAATAAATAAAAGGAAAAATGTCATTGTAAATAGTTTCAGTAGTTCAGACGAAAGAAAAAAAAAATAGAGTCGCGGTTCTTTTTTAAATTAAACATTTCTAATATATATATATTTTTTAGTTTTTAAATTTTTGAATAGTTTTTTAAAATTAAAAAAAATTATATGCAAATAGTTTTATCAAAAATGAATTATTTTCCTTTGAAAGTATTTTACCTTTGAAAAGAAACTGAAACACCAAAAATCATTTAAAATTCAAAAATATTTTGATAAAAAAAAACAAACAAACATGTGTAATCAAAAAGAAAACTATTGATACTTAGTACAAACAAAATATTGGATAACTAAGACATTCAAATTTAAACAATTTTTGTCACTAATAATAAAAAACTATGTTTAATTTTGTAAGAAAACATTTTTATAATTCTTTTGTTTGCATAATTTTTTAAAGAACACTTATAATTTTTTGTTGTTAATAAAAAAATTTTCTTGCTAATAATAACTCAATTTTTTGTTAATTCAGCATTTTATTTGCGCATCCTTAAATTGTGAGATATTTTTTCTATCATCACTAATCTTTCTCAAATAACTTTAATCTATGATTTACATGGTTCAAAATTACTTTCTCGCATTAAGTGTTTTCCGTGCGCTTAAGAATAACCTTACACGTATAATTTCTTATTATTCTTAAAGTTTTAGTACATCGATATTTTATTTTCTGAAGAGAAGCAAGTTTTCTAAAAATTATACTTTTCTTAAGTCTGAATATTAAAGTTAAAACATTTATTTAAACTCTTCAATATAAATGTTATGTATTATTTTCTAAAACATGCATTAATTCATCTTAAAATTATTATATTAAATATTTAATGTTAACGAAAATATACTATTACTTCGATTTAAAAGTGCTGTGGAAAAAATTAAACTTGTCTGCAAGGATTTTTGTGATTTTCTTAGCCCTTATTATGAAATGTGGCTTTTGTATTTTATTCTCTTTAATTCAATTTAAACATCATTTTTATGTATGCTATTGTGTCTGAATTTAGAATGATAGAAATGTTAGTAATAAATTAAACGTTACATCCGAATAAAATAGAAGGAAAAAACATTAGACATACACTAACACAATACAATATTTATTGCATCATTCCATTTTCGAAACTAAACAATAGCCAAATGAGTACAAATATAAGCCATCCATTCAAAATAATATGACTTGTAGTATATAAACATCTATATTTTCATAGAGCAAGTTGGTTTATAGCGCTATTTTTCATTCATCTAATTCCAAACTTTTTTTTAAAAAAAAAAAAGGATTTTTTTTTAAATCACTAAGTAATTGTTGCCAAAACATGGGGTCTTAAGACAAAATAAATATGTTGTGTAATGAATATAGACACACTCTTCCATGCTCTCATCAATCAAAGTATTTAAAATAATGGTAATAAGGTTGACTGAGAAACAAAATTTGAAAAAAAAATCAGGGTATTATTTTAAAACTTAATTGTTGAAAACATCAATTAAAAGGACACAATTTTTCTTATTGCTATTTTTTTAATGAGATTCTTTTAAAAAAATAACTAGCACCCTTAGATGAAATTCATTAGTAAATATTTCTTAAAGTTTATTTAATGCTGTATTGTTCTGAATATAAATTAGAGCTACTTCGCGCTCTTGACTTTTAAAAATAAAAGAAAATGTCCTCTTTGAAGTTTTTATTTAGTTCTCAAATTTAAATTATTAGTATTATAATATTAATCACTATTATGGTACTATTTTAAAGGAATCGAGAGATGATTATTATTAAATAATAACTTTTTAAGTTTGATAATTTCCAATTTGACCATTCATGGACAAATTAATTTTTATCTAAACGTTTTATAAAAGTTGATTTAAATTTGAAATTTGTTAAGTTGGGATTCGAGTTCCTCAAGAATATAGCAGTCCTTGAAGCAATCGAAATTTTTTAAATGACTTCTTAAATTTTGAATATTTCTTTTTTCATTTAATAACTTTAAATTTTAAATTTATGCAAATTGTTAAATACAAAATATCCAATAACTATTTTTTTCACAAAAAATGTTCCTTTAAATTGTATTAATTATTCTCATAAGTTTTTCAAAAAAATCATTTTTGCTGATTTATGATTTTAATATAGAAACTATTTACTACGACTAATTATGTATTATTCTACAACCATTATTATTATATATATTCATCACTATATTGTAATAAATCATATGATTATTTCATATGTTGTAAGAGCATATTTAAATGTTAGAGAGTTTTGAAAATTGAACATTTTCATATATATATAATGCAGGTTGTTTTGTTATTTCAAGTTTATTTCGTTATAATTATTTCCAGTTGTATATTTTTGTTTATTACTGTTGATAAAAATATTACACAACATAACATCTATAAATTATATTACTTTTATGGCAATTCGTAAATATTAACGTTTTAACATGTAACTTTTTAAATATTAACTTAACATAATCTGTCAGATAAGATTTTTCATTGGAAAATGTTTCTTCCAATATGTTTGGGTCCTATTGTTAAAAAACTGCTTATAATACGTATATGTGAACTTATCGACATACTATCCTGGAAGTTAAAATTAAATTTATTTTAATAGTTTTATACATAGTGCAGGGAATAAGTTAATATATTGTTTTATGTGACTTTTTTTTTAAAACGAATTTCAAAAAACTATTACTAATGAAAGTTAGAAGCGATCAGAATTTTATCTCTACCAGAAAAAAAAAGTTCTTTAATAAATTATCTCAAATTTGATTATTTTTTTTTTTTTTTTGTCTAAGTGCAATTTTAAAGTTTATTAAATTTCGAAGCAAAGCATTTTAGTTTATTAATTATAAATATATCTGAAATAAAATGTTCAGACAAAATATTTTATGTAAAGTAATACAAATGATTGAATTAGATCATTAAAAATCGTTTGGAGGATAGGTAAGGGCCCATAAGCCATATTTCTGTATCCCTGTTCTGTTAAGTTTTTAAAACATTTTTTAAAATTCACATTTTCCAAAGAAAAAAAGGAAGAGTACAATAATAATAAAAATATAAATAATTGCATGGATTCTTTGTATTTTAAACATTATTCAAACTATTAATAAGATACTACAAAAATTGTACTTGTAAAGTCAATGGAATATAATTAGATAAATTCAAGGGGGTTCACCCATGTGACGACCTGTTTTTTAAGCAGTCTTAGTTTTTTTTTTTTTTTTTTTTTTTTGGCGACCAGTAAAAAGATAGAGCTTTAAGTTTTTTTTATCATTTATTTTTATGTATTTTAAGAGTATGTATAAAAATGTTTAGTCAAAAATATTAAACAGAATTTGAGTTATAGCGCTCTGAACACACCAGAATCGAAAAAAGGGACACTCACTTGCTCCACGATTCCGACTAATTGGCTTATTTGAAATAAAAAAAATAACTAAAAATTAATTTATAAGCTTAAAAGCACAGAATGGACTATGCTCAATTGAAAATATCAAAAATTAGATTTTTGGTAGACCTTTGAAGAAAAAGTGTTGAATTCCATGGTGTTTTTTGTTATGTTTTTGTTATAAAAAATAAAAATATGTTGAATTTTTTGGAATGACCGTAGTTCATTTGGTGCGTATATTTGTGCTGAGTCCACCCTATATATTTGAAGTCATTAGGTCTAACAGTTCTTGAGATATGATGGAGGAAAGTTTGATCAATATAGTTTTGAGAAAAACGCGTTTAAAAAGTTTCAAGTCCGATTAAAACAATGAAAATCTTAGCTTTGCGCTCCGAACAGATGCTTTTCTAACACATGCTTCTTTATAACGACTTCGAATTTAAAAAAAAAATCATTTTATCACCGTATTCTAGACATGTTGAAGAAGCAATTAATAAAATAAAATATTTTTTTGTAAAAAATTTTTTTTTAGCTTATTACATGGGTGACCCCCCCGAATGAAGTTATATGTACACATTTATTGAGAAACTAATTAATTTACTAATAATACTCATAAGTTTCATGATCAGCAGTATATTTTAGTCCTAGTTCCAAAAGACCCTTCAGCAGCATACAGATCTGAGTGATTCTTATACTTTGAGTGAAGCTACGTTTCAAAGTTCTAGTATAATTTGATAATTAATAGTGTACTTATTCAGGCTTTTTATTTGACCGTGGCTCAAATTAACTGAGATCGTTGTAAATAGCTTCGTTATTTCAAAAAGGACATGAATTAAAGCCTCAAAAAAGGGGATAAAATGTCAATATATCTTCTGAAATGAAGTCATTTAAATTAATAAAATATATGCAATTAAAAGGCTTACAGTAACAATCTTTCTGATAATTTTTATCATAAATTACATCTGGCCAACCCCTTTCTAGAATTTTTTAATTCTGATTCCTTCGCTTGTTAACAATGTAAGAGCTAAAAAATATTAAACCTATCTCAGTTAAGTGTTTGATTATTATGTAAACTGTTCGACAATCTTCTTCAAATTTAGTGCACACCCTGTATTAACAGGAGCTTCGTAACTACTCCTTCTACTCCAGTAATAAGTGGTCATTATAGCAATTGCACTACTCCCAGGCTTCTTAATGGATATTTCGGACCCTCAGAAGAGTCTAATTACCGAAATTGATGATTAATAAATGAGAGAGAAGTTTGGATACATAACTTAAGTCTAAGAAAGTGAAGGAATTATTTTATATAGAAAACTAATTTTCCACGTGGATGATTATACTTATTAACTAGTGCTTTAAGGACGATTTTTGGGAATGATCATTACTGTTTGACTTTTTTTCCTTTGAAAGAATTTTAAAAATTAATAATCAGTTTAATCACAGTGTATCATTTCACAAATATTTTGTGTCTCGTTTCGTTGGTTTCTAGTAACTCAGCTTCTCGGATAAGGTTCATAAGTTAGTTTCTGTGAGCAGTAAAGTGATAAGGAATGCATGTTTTTCATTTGCTTTTTTCATTTGATGACACTTCATATTATCACTTAGTTACATACATATATACGAATATTTTCGTGAGGACAATTAACTGCAAATTTGAACAGTTTAATCGAAATCTCTCCTTATTTTTATATATACATTTTTTTCGACTAATGAGATATTAAGTAAATTTTTTGGTGATGCAATATTTTATCAATAAAAAAGGTTAAAATTCTTAGAAATGGACGTGAAAATGGATTATTCTTGCAGTAGTTTAAAAAATATATATGTGATTGCATATTAAATAAAAATTTAAAAAATATAGTTGAAGAGAGAGAGAGAAATTACAACTTGAAATTTTACAAAATCTAGAGTTTCTGAGACTTTTAGGGGTATTTATGTTTTTATACCATAGTACAATTTCTCCAAATGAAAGATGCCTCCAAACGTTGTCGTCTTAGTTATTGTTTTGAAATCGCACGGAAAACAGTTCCCCACTATTAGCTACATATGACGACATTTAGCGACCTTTTTTTGATTTGAAAGAACTGGTCGATGGTGTAATACCTAAGTACTATCTTAGGATATGAATATATCTTCTCTAAATGATGAACAAACATAAGAATAATATAAAGTAAAACTCAAAATTCATTATAATTTAAAGCCACTAATTAAATAAAGCTATTGCTCATTTTGGCACGATTATGGATCATTGTTCGCGAGGATCCTGCACACCTGGCTGTCAGTAGAGCCTTAACAGTGCACACTTATTTCGGGAAAAATACTAAGTTTCATCGCATTCACTTATTTGAGTGTATATAATTATACAACTATTAAAAATGAGCTACGTTATCTTTCTTCCATGCAATCAATCTAGGGGTGGCGACTCTTTCCTAAAAAGATTGATTTTTAAATCGATTCGAATCGTAACCTGATGAATCAATTCGCAAGAAAATCGAGGCGTAAAAAATCGATTTCTCAAAAAATCGATTTTTCCTTCAAGTTTGCATTTACAATGTAAATATAAATCCATTTTATGAAAACAAGAAAGATACCATAATAAACCATCAGTAAAATCAGGGAATTTTTTAGTTCAGGGAATTCGACAACTACAGTTATTTTTATTACCATATCAAAGTATGAAGTATAAAATAAGACATTTATTTTCTAAATGTATTTGTTAGATTAAAAATTTTAGAAAATAGACAATATGGCTTATAGTTCCCAATGCGTAATATCTAATCTTTTTAAAAACAACAGGCTGTCAAGTCTACTGGGATCCAAGCGGCTCCGCTCATGACTTGCGATGTTGCCGGCAATCAAAAAAAGGAGCTCAGATTGAACAGATGATCCCACGATACTTATATACATCATGGCTATTGAATGAACGTGATGATACGAGTTTTTCTGTCCTTGCCGTGAAATATAGGATCTTACTTCAGGTGCACAACTGCCTGCAATAATTAGTGTTTAACTTTTTTCGTTTAAGCCCTGGTATTGCGGTGTCTTCAACTAATTTTTAAAAATTATACAGTTTTTACGAAAACAGAAAAAATCGAATGTCGATTTTCTAGGATGAAATATCAATTCGCTGAATCGATTCAATGCTACATATCGATTTAAAATATTGATACTTTTGGCCCGAGAAATTGATTTTTCGATTAATTGATCTCAGATCGCCATCCTTAAATCAATCTATTCAAAAATATCTTTACTGTCTAATTTGCTGAACGGAATTCATATGATATATGTAGTTTAAATGATTTTGATTTATATTTGCGCCACACATTGGAACAGTTCTATTGGTGACGGACATCGTAATTTTAAACCTCGGTCAAGTGACTAGTACGGCACCCGAAATGGCCCCTCCATACTTATACACACTAACATAAAGATTTTGGGACTCGATATGATACACCCTCCACATAGCACCAAGACTTGAACTCGCTACTCAACGACGGCCACGAGTTTCCGACCATCACTTCGCATCTACTATGGCACTGTATCTCTAAGAAAATGGAAAAATGTTAGCTTAAAAATAATTTATTTCCCATTTATGGCTAAATGCGCCCATAATAATTTAGATACAATGCAGAGAATTCCGGAACAATGGCTTCATAGTTTCCATTGTTCTCTTATCACGTTTTCATAGTTGTGTCAGAAATTTCAGAAATAGTGTCATTTACAGCGGAATATCTTTCATCTGAATTTTTCTGTTCTTTGAATATCTTTTTTATTTTTTCGTTACATTTATTTATTAATTTTTAAGCAAACTTCAAGGATATTCATTAATCATAATTCGTATAGTGTGTTTTCTACGATTTTTTAAAGCTATTTTTAATTAAAATTACATTTAAAATGTCTTGCGATAATCCAAGAAAAAAAAAAAAAAAGAGACTATATTATCAGATATTTCTGGTTTATTGTTGACTATTATAATATCTTGATGTTTCTTCATTTATGCAAATGCTATTTTTTTTTAATTCTGATTATATAAAAAATAATGTTACGCATACAAAATAAAGTAAAATCAACATATAAAAAGAAAAATAGTTATATATTGGAATTATATAACTACAAAATAAAAGATTACATGTTAGTATTAATTTTTAAAAACAGAATTTTTCATATTTAGCTTTAACAGCCATTTTTTTATATTTTTATTTTTAAAAATATTTTAATTCATTTTTTTTAAAAAAAATAAAGATAGGAAGGGGGAAACAACTCAATTATTCTCAATGGTAAATATGAGTGTATATATATATATATATAGTGTAATATAATATAGATAACATAAGACATATATTTGTATCAACATAACGTGTGATTTATATTGAAATTTTTGAAAAAAATAAATAATTCTTAACACATTGAATAAAATAATCCACTTAATTTTTTTTCTTCAAAAAATAATTTTGTTCTTTTTAGGTAAATAAAAATCGCACGTTTTAAGAAATGTATTGAACAGTTAAGAAACTAAACACAAATAAATCCTCTTAAAAATTATTTTATATGTATTTCTAGACAATGGTTTAGTCATTGCATTTCAATTTCCTATGGCTACTTATTGCTAAGCTTTGAGTACTGATAATTTATAATTACACTGAAAATTTTAAACATATTCATCTATAATTTGCTTTTAAATTTATTAAATGACATTGATCAAATCGGGTCTTTAGATTAAAATACAAAATTAAGGATTGGAAACATTTATATTTTATGATTCTGATTGAGCTTTTTTCAAATAAAATTAAATTTGTAGTACAATTTTTTCCTTAAAAATACAAATTTTATTTTCCCTTGCTTACTTTCTATATTTTGATTTATAGAAAGAAAAAAAAATAACCCGACTTTTCATCGCTGCACATTTATTTTATGATAAAACTCTTAAAAGCTTCCATTAAAATTAACGATACTTTTTATTCACTCCTGCTTCTGCCAAAGACGCCCATTTCCAAATTTTTTCCTCTCCGTCCTTATAAAGGACTGCTTTTTAAATTATATGGCAAAGGATATTATCAGCGCAAAAAATGATCATAGTTCTTCTCTATGAATACAAAAATGCATGCTCGTAAGGTTAGAAAAATTCATTATGCCTTTCAAAGACGAGAACTTATACACCTTGATAATTATTTTTTTTATCCCTTACATTATGAGCCTGGAGTTTTTAACAAGAATATGTAAAGATTTTTTTCACGCTTTTCTGAAGAAAACATGAAACAAATAGAACCTTTAAGAGACTTCACAAGAGAAGAAAAAAATCTCGTTACCTTGTGTGAAAATCCCTATTTCTTTATTACTGACAAAAGACCTTTATAATAATCCTTACTAATGGGTATCTCTTTTCCAGTTTTTTCCTTCCTTTTTATGGAAAATAAATAATCAAGATTTTTTCAAACCACCAATTAAGAAATTCGATAGCCCAATCGATAGAGAGCTAATCCAGAAGTTAAAAAAAAATATTTACTCGTATTATGTGGATACATATTACGAGTACATATAACATACATATTACCAGTGTTAATTGCTTCAATTATTCTGTGATATAGAATACATTTATTAATATCAGGAATTACTTATGATAAGTGTATAATCATGTGATTACTTATTAACAATTAATAATTTTTTGTATGAAGCTACAATGAGAACTATCCGATATCTGAAAATATATTATTCATTTCAGATTATAAAAGATGTAAAATTTAGATTTAGAAAAATAAGCCACAGTTTAATTACACTTAAACATTCAGAACCGTAAATTTTGTAAAAATATATAAATGTATACTTTTTTGATATATATATTGGCAGTTAGTTGATTTAAGATGCATATAAATGTGTCTTAAGGATATTTTAATGTAATCACACATTAAAAAGTTTTTTAAATGTATTTATTATTTATTTTTGGCAAAAAATGGAAAAAAAAGAATAACATTTTGAAAGCGTTCTCCTTTTTATGAAAAATGCCTCTATAATAGTAATATTTCGCCTATACATATATATATATATATATATATATATATATATATATATATATATATATATATATATCTAGAGGCTAATTACCAACATTCACTATACACTTCATCAGCTTCTCAGTTTGAAAAAAATGGTGTGTCATGCAATAGATTCCAATGTATGTTGGTGTTGATGAAAATGAGGTGGCTGGTATCCTGGCTAAGAAAGCAAGGCAACTTAACAGTAACGCCAACAATTCCACACCCGTTATCCTATGCAATAAAAACTCAGTTGCAAAATCAAGACGAAACACCAAGTTCCTAAAATTAAAACAAGTAAAAGCCTGGCAAGCATATTAACAAGTCTTAGAATAGAACACTTTAGGGGTACGGAAATTCAGAACAACAGGACTAGAAAGTACTTTTTTTGCTAACACTGTCATGACATCTTCTCTCCTGTCCTGCCATTCTGGCAAAATTGCTGCACATTAGCAACAACCCCCGTGAGAATTCATACGAAGAGGTCAACATCCTGATTGTCTATCCTATCTATAGGACCTTTGGTCCTATTTAATTGTTCTCCATGACTAGACACCAACCAACCAACTTTCCTACAGAGACTGAACTGGGAGTTTTGTAAAGTTCTCATTATTTTTAAATATACAATCAAATAAAATAACTGGTGTTTCTTTTTTTGATAAAATTTCTCCACTCTGATGCATTAAAAAATATGAATAAATCCATTTCTAAATAATATATTTCAAAAATCCTAGTTTAGGCTCTGTGCAAAAGTCCTAGCTATAAATAAGCAATATATAATTGTTATAGAAGTCTTTATCATATATATATAAAAGGAGAATGTTTTGAAAATAATTGCCAGAATTGAATGAATCATTTTTGCCCCAAAACTGTATTTGAATAATTTTTTATCGTAATAATATTCACATGAGAGAATTTTGTATGTTCATCTTAATGTAACTGACACTAATTATGAAATAAATTATTTATTTTTTTGCTCTTTTTTCAAAATCATTATTCCGAACATAGTCATTCACCTGAAACAATGTGGCCCCGGTAGCCTAATGGTCATAACCACTGACTCATAGCTGGGTTGTCATGAGTTCGAGCCTAGTACCCACTATGTAGGAAGGGGGACGAGGCACGTTAAATATGTCGAGTATCAAACATCCTCCGATTGATATGGGGCAGGGATGGTGAATCAGCGGCATGCATGCCATCAATGGCACGCGACACAGTATTTTGGGCACACAAGTGATCAAAACGGTTTGCATTTTATTTAAAAATTGCAAAGTTCATTATGAAGTATTACAAACAAACGCCGGGGATCGGTCGCAAGTTGGCCGGGAGCACCTTCGTTTGTTATTGTCTTGCCTTCGTCACGTCGTGGACTACAGTTGCTTGTGATGCAGAATTTGCCTATGCATAGAAAAGGTCAATTTCGTTGAAACAACTACATTTTAAAGTTTATTTGTTTTACATTTGTGATTTTTAATTTATTTAATGTGGCTAGTTCATCAAAAGGACAAAAAGTCTAAGATAGTAAGTGCAGCAGAGAATTTCAAACTTGGTGAATCTAAGAAAATGGCATTATTTGCAAAGGTAACAAAGCGATGTGTATTTTATATTCTGGAGCGGTCGTATGCGGAACAGCGACTGTAAAACGACATTCTGAAGCAAATCACAAATCCTCATGTCAAAAAAGTGAACCACAGCAAAAATAATTAGTTGCTTAAAAACCGATTGTAGAGAAATGACTCCCATTGAGCATGCATTCTACTAAAAGCAATGTCTTACAATCCTAATAAAAGTTCTTTGACATTCAATCTGCAACAACAGAGCACACACTAATGTTGCTTTAATGTTACTTTTTTTAATTACAAGTATAACTAAAACATTTACAACTATACAGTGCAAAAGGTATTTTTTGTGGTAAATAGTTTTGAGTTGTTTTATTATTTTCCCAATAATCACAAATCAAAATTATTTGATGGCACGTCTATGCTTCATTAAACCTCTTCTTTAGAAAAAAAATGACACGTTTGTGACGAATCTGTACGGCACCTTATCACTAATACTCTTGGGCGTCTTTGGGGATTGTAAATTAGTGTTTATTTCCAACCAGCTCCAAAAGGAGAAAACGGGATATGCTAATGAATCAAAGTATATAAGGAGAGTGTTGTAGGTTAGCGGGGAAGGCTATTGAGCCAAGAGATACATAGAAAGGAGCTCTAAGAAGATTCAAATTGATTTCGTGATTAGTTTCTGGCAGATATCTACATTCGGAAAGTTGAGCCGACTGGAAATGAGTGAAGTAGTAAAAGTAAGGTGATATTAAAACTTCAATTATAGGATAGTAAGAGTAAGCAAATAACATAGTTGATGGAAAGTTAATGATTGCTAGAGTAATTCAAATTGCGTATATCTCTCGGTCCTCTTATTCCGGTAAACCCGTTCGATATTGAGTTTAATATTTAATTAATATCATATTTCGTGATTTAATTTAATAGTAATATTCAATCCCATTGATGTAGGCATATAGATCCATATTTGTATTTAGAAAGTTGATAATTGTTTCAAGTGAATAAAAATTATTTGTTGTAAATATGTCGTCTGGTAATTCTTTGCCTCGATTAAATTTTAGTGTCCAGGGTGGAACCCAGGGGGGTTCCCACACGTTGATTCATAAAGGTTCGCCATCCCTGGTTTTGGCTTAGGTATTGTCATTGTCACTTGACCATGGTTCAAAATTACGAGGTCCGTCACCAACATTCCTCGTGCGGGTTTATATTGCGACGTTGACATAACCATCAACTCACCTTAAACAATCGTATGAATAAAAAATACCCCCTCAATATTATTTATTAACAATTGATAATTTTTTACGGAAATTTATTGTAAAAAATTTAGTGTCAAAAGTGTTGAAAACAAATTAAATAATTTATTACTTAGATTTATAAACAAGGGCTTAAGTCGTACTACTTTTTAAAACAAAGATAAATATTTAAAATTTATCACTATTTTCTTTTCTCATTAATTTTTTTTTTATTCTGTCCGTGTGTTGTAGAGTATATACACGGAAATTTTTTTTATCTGTGTAATTCTGGACTTTAAAACTTTCCAAAAAAGTTTTATCGTTCGAAAAACAATTACATTTCTAAATTGTTTACCCTCATTTCTAAAATAACGTTTTAAACCTCTGCAAACAAATGCAAACTAAAACAAACAAGAAACGAGGCTTATCTTTTTCCTTTCGGTGGCGGGGAGAACGGAATTCAATGTAAACAAATCTGAGAAATCGTTGAGAACTTCCTAAGAGATATAGAAAAATATACGCTATCATGCTAGGACCCTAAAAATTATATATTCAGGAAGGAAATTTGGTTAAATATGGGCAAGGAAAACAAAGTTGATGCTTTAGATAATACCATATTGAGCAGAAGCCTTATGGATACTTTTCGGATTATTTTTTATGTCTGAGGTCATTAGTTTTAATGCGCTGTTAAAAAATGAGATTTTTTTTAGGGTTGGAGGGCGTCTCTCGTTGTATTAAATTGTTTTATATCAATAGAAATAAATGTAAGGGACAATATATTTCAAGGCACTGTATTTATTTTATCTAAGAGCTTTCTTAAAATATAGATAGCAATTCAAGTATATATTATGTATTTGTTTTATAATTAAAATATTAAAAAAATTTTAAAATATTATTAAAAATATTAAATATATATAATATATATATATATATATATATTATATATATAAATAAAACATAGTTGTAGCAAATTCAAAACGGTGATTGAGTAATTTTGCTACTTTGAATATTTTATTCTACCAGAATATTTTAATACTATGGTATAAATTATTCCCGTAGCTATATTTATTCATCGTAAGTTAGAAACCTTCAAAAAATGTTCTGAATATTACCTGTCTATCGGTTTTATTGTACATCAGTGTGGTAGGTTTTAGAAGTACAAATTCAGAAAACGTATCTCATTGGTAACTGCAGAAGCCAGTAGTGCACACAAAAATTTTGTGGGGGGCCAGGGTCAAAAATCCTCCATTTTGGTATGCTCCAATACACCACCCTACATATTCTTTTAATTTTGTCGATTTTCGGGAACAAAAACAATACAAAATTAATTATTGAATGTGTAACTAGCATTAATTAATAAAATTAATTATTAATAACAAATACATAATTAAATTTTACGTAATATATACATAGGATTATAAACAATTGAAAAAATCAAGGGCTATGGGGGGTGCCCGAATCCCTTGGACACTCTCTTGTGTGCACCACTGGCAGTGGCGTAACGAAGAATTCTAGATCCCCCTTGCAAAATCAAGTTTTGGGCCCCAATCCTAAATACGTACGATATCAGTCAGGCTTTGGGCTCCCTAGAACACCTAGCCTCGCCCCCCCTCCGAAATGCAGGGGTGTACGTTACACCACTGGGTAATTGTTCTACTATGAAACTCTGGTTCAATGAAATGTACCCTCATATTTAGATGGAACTTTTATTGCAGCTAGCACAATTTTAGGTTTCACTTGAAAAAGGGAAACATTAGGTATATGCAAAAAAAGATTTTAACCGTTTTTAGAGACACATGACATTTTAATGACCACGGAATCTTTTGTTAAATAATGTTTGTATGTTTCAGATAATGAAACATTTGTTAAAAAAAAGTTAAGAGAATGTAACATGGCGAGTGATAAAATTCGCTGGAAACATTGTTTGTTGTATGATTTGGGGAAAGATACAACCTTAGAATGTGAATTTCATAGGGTGGATGAAAGTGACGAGAGTATATATCAGGGGTGGCGAAACTTTATGGACCAAAGTGCCATTGTTTCTAAAGAATTATTTTATGAGATATATACGTGCCTTTTTTTTCAAATAATTTTGACTTGCGATTATTGGGGAAATAATAAAGCTAAATACTAACAACTCAAAAAACTTTTTATTTGCTTCGAAAAATAAAATTTGCACTGTATAAGTTGTAAATATTTTAGTAAAACGTGTAATTTAAATTAAAGTAGTATTATTGTGATTTGTTGCAGATTAGATGACAAATAACTCATATTAGGATTGTAAGGTTACTTTTAGCAGAATGCATACTGAATTAAAGTGATATGCTAATCGATTTCTTAGGGAGTCTTTAATGTTATTCATCTCTAAAAAAAGCATGAGTAGATGAAAATGTGGTTAAAAGACATAAACCAGCTTCTCTAAATAGTTAAATGTGTCTGGAATCAAATCCTTGCCACCCCTCAACCTATCACTCGCGTTTGTTCGAAATACTTCATAGTGAACATTGTTATTTTGACCAGTGGAGTGCGCAAAATATTATGTCGCGTGCCATTGGTTCGCCATCCCTGGTATATATATCGTCACTGGTTTCAAAAATTCAGCTAAAGAGACAGCAGATAAGCTCCTCTAAGCTTGAGAGCCATTTTTCTTGAAGATGAAATATCATAAACAGACCGAAAGCAATTGTGCTAGAACGAGTCAAAACTTTCAATGTTCCCCGGTCAGCTGGAAGCGTTGGATCTCACTAGAACATTGCAGTGTTGAGTTCCATATCCGTTTTCTGGAATTAAATGGATTTAACGATTCGCTGACTGTGTTATCTTTCTTTTGTGGCAGAAACATAGACCATTTTTGAAACAGACTAGAAATGAGAAATGGGTTATATATCGTAACGTTAAGTATTAAGGGACTATGTATCAGCCATTTAAATCGTCTGCTTCGAAATTTGAAATCAGAACTTCATCCCAGAAGGTTTTGGTGAGTATGTGGTGGGATGGGGAGGGAATATAATACACTTAAAATTTCCGCCATCTAATAAAACATTCATACAACCTTCTACTATATTCAATTAGACACACTGAACCCGTCGGTCTCAAAAATGCCGAGTGTCATCAATCGGTACAGTATCATTCTCCACCACAATAATATGTCCAAGGCTGGTGGATCACTTGCCATAAAAATAATTGATTAAGTAAAGAGGTGAACTCCAATCAACTCTCTCTATTCTTCTAGCTTATGCCTACTATCTGTCATGCGTTGACCTAATCTTTCAGCTGAAAATCATTTGTAATTATGGTGTAAAAATTGCCAATCAAGACATTTTTTCACACCACATTTCAAACTTTTTGCTAGCTTCGAAGAGTAAAAGAGAATGATCACATGGGTAAATATGCACAATATTATGTTACATGCATTTCTTGTTTTTCGCAAACATGGATGTGACTTTTGTACTTATCTAGTAAACATTATTGAACGCAAAAGTTCTTAAACAGATTGATGTAAAAATGAGTGATTGCCTCTTTTCTAATGTTATTTTTTACTTTACATTAATTTTTAGAAATGTAATATTTTCCAACATATTGCATTGGGCATTAACAAGCCTCGTTTGAATGGTACCAGCCAGAAATGCTTAATCTGAAGAATATTTGATACGTTAGTTATTCCACTTATGATGTTAGACATGCGAAATATAGTAAATACAATTCATGACTATATTATAGTTTTTCTTTGCATCATGTAAAGAAACTAAATGACTGACAAATCACATTTCTCTTAAGTGCTTGAAGCAAAATTAATATTTTTTTATTATTACTTTTGATCCAGAAGACTAAACGCGTTGACATATTTCCACAAATTGATGAGTCAAAGATACTAAATTAGTGTGTGAATATTTCACGAACCGTTTGGCAACAGCGCCGCAGTTTTATTCCCTCCAATGAGCCCACGAGAGACTTCGAGAATATCCTGACGTCATCAGGGAATCACGTGACTTCGTCATTTTGTAAAGATAAGCGGCTTAACGTGGCTGAATCACATGAGCTAGCGGCTTTATTCGAGCGAGTGAAATTTATATTCCAAAAGGCCCAACGAAGAGTATGCAATTATCTGCGGCAAAGATTTAATTCCCTTTTATAAACATTTGCTTTAAGTAAACAAATTCTGCACCAGATTTTCAAACTAGAGTTTATATGAAAGAGTTTGATTATCGCTTGCAAGTATAGAGTTTTATAGAACACTGCTTTCAAATGAAAATAGAACGAGTGAGTTATTAAGCTAAGTAAATAACGAAAAGTGTGTGTGTGATGTTGAAAAGTGCCGAAATGTATAATCTTTGAATTCTAAAGAAAAAAAATTGTATATTGAACATAATAAATTAACTGATTTTTGTTGTGTTTTTACTATTTAAATTGTATCAAAATTTCGGAGGTTTTAATACGATTTCTTTTTTATTTTGCTTAACCACAGCCGCATGTTCCTTCATTAATCCTCGAAATAATTTGGCATATTCTTTCTTTGTCACAAAGTTGTTTCATTCTAAGATCCTCTTATAATGCTTAAGTATTTTGAGGTACTTTAGAAATCTGTCAAGGGATTTAAGATTCCCAGAAGTTCTTAAAATAGGACTACTTAATGTTTTCTTTAAAAATAAATTAAATGGAATACTTCTTTGTGTACAAATTGATAGCCAAGTAACGCATATTAAATTTTACATAGATAATACTTTTGAAAAGAAAAAGTTAGTTAAAATATAATATATAGGATATTTTCTTCACGCGAGGATATATATTTAATTGTAATAGGAACTTTAATCAATTTAAGATTTGTTGGCAATTTTCGCCATTGTTCTTAAAAGACAGTCAAAAATTTCTTCATAGAGGTAAGTGATGAAGATCTGTTTTGTACAGTAAGCTATAATATTCCAAATATGTTAATGCTCATGTCTGGAGACTTGGGTGTCTTACTGAGGTGGTGAAGTAGGAAGAATGTCCCTGGAGTCGGTTGATAACAAAATCTTCGACGTGTGTGGTTCACTTTGTCCAGCTAGAATCGTCTAAACTCTTCAAAATGTACTTAGGTCACAAATGACTGTAAGTCCGTGTTTCTCAAACTCCCCCTGGGGGCGCGAGCATATCGAAAATAAAAGATTTAAAAAACAATTAATTTACTGGAATGAATTAAAACAAAATACTTTCAGACATAATAAAAAATGCACTTTACTATGATATAAGTTATAGGCGATATTAAATCATCTCAAAAAAAAAACTTCTTCAACACTTAATTAGCTATATTTGATCCTATAACCAAATAAAAAATATTTTATTTTATTTGCTGTAATCCCATGATGAGAGAGTTTTTATTACGTTTTCTTTTAAATCTAACATTCTACTATTTTAGAGAAAGAACAGATCCCAGATCCAGAGTCGAAAAATTTAGGAACATAAAAATTATCACTGTTTTTTTAAAATGCTGTGCATATAACTGTAATTTGTTTGACCTTCTAAGTTATGGGTACAGTTAGTTATGACCCCTCTCTTATGTGTTTTTTTCACATTTAAGGAAGCTGTAAGTAATGTATTTCTCTGTTGCGCTTTTTTCCCATGCAGAATGGTTTTATGATATTTGGAAAACCACGGTGAGTACTTTGATTACTTGGATTACTTACTTCATAGTTTACTTGGCCAAGACTTAGACTAAGATGAGTATTTTCAAATATAAAGCATAACAATTGTTTTTAACAGTAACATATATTATCATAATGAATACAATTTTTACCCGGAAGTGGTCGCGCGGGACACACAGATCACGAAATTGTTAATTCTGGCAAAACTGTTTATTTGTTACCAAAGAAAAGTTGAAAAGTCCTTGAAAGTAGGTATAAACTTTAAAATTGTTCACTGGAATAACGATTTGTATCGTGACAATAAAATAATTATAAAAAAAAAAGATTGGGGTGACTTGGCCCCACTCGACTGTATCGAGTGCGCGCCAGCTCCCAGGTTAAAACATGTTGAAGTTCTTTAAATATTAAAAATAATACAATTATTCTTCATCGGAATTTTATATTATTGTTCATTATTTAACATCAATTATAAATGCTAATTCTGTGAGGAAAATTAAAATTCACTTAAAAACTAATTATAATTTGAGCAATCATTTAAAAAAAACATTTTACATTTTTGTAAACATTGTCGAGCACTTGGCTTTACTCTTCTTACAATACAGCTATTATATCAAGAATGTTTTATTTTCTTATAAATGAACTGCAAAGAGCGGCTACTTCGGCCGGTATACTTTTAATGTATCAGTGCTGCACAGAGTATTTTGTAACTTATTAATTAATACCAAATTAAGAACAAGTTTAATAAGTATTAACGACTTCCATGGGCTTGTCTTGCAAAGCAAAGTTTGTATAAGGAATGCTTATGATTAGAAATTGACCCTCTGAGTTATTTTTCTATATTTAGCAGATGTCTATATTTTGTCTTCCAGTCACCGCATTTTGCAATATGTTCAACTTAAAAATTAGAGAAAGGAAAAATAACATAACAATTATCCTATTACTTAATTTATTTTTGCTTAAAAGTAGTATTCAAAATTTAATACTTATGTTATTAATTTGTATGTTTTATAATTAAGATCTGGTATTGTAGCTTTAGCGTCAAAGTGCATTATTATTGCATTTAGTGCATTATTAATGTATAAGGGGGCGCGATAAAAAATTGTGTTTGAAAAGGGGGCGCCAGTATTGAAAGTTTGAGAAGCACTGCTGTAAGTTATAAGACACAATAAGGTTATGTACCAGTAACCTGTCAGATCTCTCTGAAGACTTATAAGGAGTATCAAATCATGGCAATTTTATGCGGTTATATTATGGTAGGTATTCCATCAGTTTGAACAGACTCCTGCAAAAATACGGTGGCTGCGGTAGCCTAGTGGTCAATGTATCGGATAGTGACTGGAATGTCGCAAAATCAAGCCCAGTACCACTAAAGACCCTCCATGTAAGGGCGTGAAGCACGTTAAATCTGTCGAGAGTTCAAACGTCCTCCCGTGGTGTGGTAGTTAGGAGAAGGGGTGTCAGCTAGGTGTCGTCCTCGTCACTTGACCATGCTTCAAAATTGCGAGGTCCGTCAACAAAAGCCCTCATGTAGCTGAACAGTGCGACGTAATATTCACTCACTCACCCTGCAAAAATACGGGATACATGTGGGGTTTTCTCCAAACGTTTTTATCATCCAGATACAATTGGAAACTTAGTTCATCAGATTAGGCAACGAGTTTTTATTTGTAAATAGTCCGATACTAATCCTGACGAGCCAGCGAAGGCAAATCCATGGATTTATGCCTTACTATCACCAAAGGTACTCGAGTAGGCTGCCAGTTCCAAAAATCCAATATTTTTAAAATTGACCGTTGTTTAAAGCACGTGATCATACTTATTCTTACAGATATTATATTAATTTGAGACAGCGTTTCCCATTTATACCGTGAAACAATTCTTGTCGAGCATCGATGATTCTGTTCATTCAGGGTCTTAAACCACTCTCACTGCTTTCTAAGAATTCACGTTTTTTTCTGATATATTTGCTCCATTTCTGAAATAGTTGTTGTCAAATCTTAAATTGGTCCCTGCTTCGGAAATGCTGTGATCTATTTCTGGAGCACCGACTAGAACATTAATTCAAAAATTTTAAATCATGATCACTTACATGAAGACCTCATGAGTGAAGTACTCTGATCCAACACTTACCATTGTGACTTATTGTCTTGTATAAGTTCTTCTGACCGTATCAAGTTTGGTTGATTCGTTACATGTGTCCGTTATTTGCATACACGCGCCAATTTTTGGCACTTGAGTTTATTCTCAATATGAAGAATGTCTGATCAGCCGAACTAATAAATTCCCCCTATGCACAAAAGTTTTTATGGAGGGATTAAAATAATGGTGTATTTATTTGCTGCATATGTTGCTATGGAAATCAAGCGCATTTAAGGGATTTACAGTATTTGTTTAAAAGAGGGGTACCCATTACTCTTTCCGAAGTCTGATAAATTATATATTTTTTCTTAGCAATCCAGATCATATTATCTGTAACCGAGGTGGGCATTACGTCGATCGCGATCGACCGGTGGACCACCAACACATTTTGGGGTGACCACCTGAATATTTTAGCATTTAGTAATTATGTACGGAAATATTCAAGATTGGATGGAAGCAGCAGTGGCGCACACAAGGGGGTGTCCTAGGGGTCCGGACCCCCCAAAGCCGTTGATTTTTTTCCGATTGATTATAATTCTAAGTACATAGTACGCAAAATTTAATTAAATATTTATTATTAATGATTAATTTTATTAATTAATGCTACTTATTTACTCAATAATTAGTTTTTTACTGTTTTTTGTTCCCGAAAATTGACAAAAACAAAAGGAGCATGATGCAAGAATGGTGGACTTTCGACCCTGAACCCCCCTTGAAAAATTCTTGTGTGCGCTACTGGTACGCAGACTATATATATATATGTCTTCTACTGACTATAACAACAAAAGTTAATTTTAGATAAAAATGTTTTATTTTTTATGTATTTTGCATTGTTTGATAATAAATGCATCATTTAATATTATTAAATTTGTGGCTATTATTATTATGTTTGTATTTTGCGTTTTGCTTTAAACGCGGTTTTAAAAGTGTTAAGTTTTTTTTTTTTTAGTTCAGTAAATACATATGCCATATTTATAATTAATTTATAATAAATAATGTGGACCTTTTCCTACCTCACCACACTTACGACACTTTGCATGGGCGCAGACAAGAATTTTTCAAGGGTCGTGGGTCAAAAGTCTATCATTCTCGTATCATACCTCAATATGCAGTCAAACATATTTTTTTAAAATTTTGTAGGTTGTCGAGAACAAAAAATAGTAAAAAATAAATGACTAAATAAATAAACAGCAGTAAATAATAAAAAAAAATAATCAGAACTTAATTACATTTTACGTACTATATACATGGGATTATAATCGATAGGGAAAAAATCCAGGCCGATGGAGAAGGGTCTGGACTAGTAGATTCCCTCCTCTCCTTGTGTGTGCCACTGACATTGGGTGGACCGCAACAGCTTGAAAAAATTAGAAGTAGCCCTCACCCAGGAAAAGTCTGCCAACCCCTGATCTATAACCATGAACAGACTAGTGGCTAAGGATGTTTGAGTCATTGGAGAAGATTATATCTTATATAATGATTAAAAAGTGCTATATAAGACCGAAAATCTCTGAAATAAGTGGAGGCTTGAAACAACTGTAATCGTTAAAATAGTTATAATTTATAAATAACCTAAACGCGCGCGCGCGTCTGTTCATGCATTCGAAGAATTTTTTTAATATTGTAGCTAAAAGCTAATATACAGGGGGTTCACTACCAGACCGACACATTTGTCGGGAGGTTGGGGAATACAGAGACGACTCGAAATCCCACAGGAATGCAGAGTCGCAAATGCTGTAGTTGCGAGCTATGGCGCAAAGAAGCAGATGAAACAGCAACACGTTAATGCTACGATTGTAGTATAAAAATGAGAGTTCTGCATAGTGGTGGTGGAGGTGGAGATAAGGTTTTGGTGGTGATAACAGGGAATGGGGTGGACAGGGTAGATACGGGGAGTCTGCATAGGTTGCAGTGGAGATAAGATGGGAGTGGGCGAGGGGTAGATAAAAGGGTGGAAAGATATTATTTTTTTTTAATTTGAGGATTGAGTTTACATAATAATATAAGCATTAAGGAATGGATTAGGTTTATTAACAATTATATGAAATGTACGCAACTTTTCGAAATGGATATATAATTTCACATTAAAATATTTGTTCATTTATTTAATATAAAAATGCATTTTAAGGTTATGGGGGTTCTGCATAGTGGTGGAGATAAGGTTGTGTTGGATGTGGGTTAGAGAAGGGGTTAGGAGGTATTTGAAGAACTTACCTATTCACTTACCTGACAGCTATTAAAGACATTCATTGAATAAGTACGCATAAAAATGATTTTTTTTTTATTTTTAGGATTGTGCTCACCATCCACCCGGCATTGTGTAAATGCCGCCTCAATCCAATTTTTTTTCGATCTTCTTTTCTAATACTTTTTAGAGAATATAAAATGTGCAATATTTTCTTTTTTTTTTCTTTTTTTTTTACTTTTACTTAATAATATGTCAACATAAATAAATTTATCATGTTTATTTACAGTAGTATAAATTTCATGTTACTTTTACAACTTCTTAACAGATTATAGACAATCCTTTAATAATTACATATAAAAGATTCTTTTAATATTAAGATTGAGCCCATCCACCCGACATTGTTTAAATGTCGCCTCAATCCAGTTTTATTCTTTAGGTCTGTCATTTATTCACAGCTTCATATTGCTTTTCAAATTAGATCGACTTTTCATTAATTTTGTTTTGTCCGTGGGCAAACGTTCCAATATTATCATCTAAAATATACCTTTTATCATCAAATGATGACAAAGCAGTTTTATTTTGTTTTATAGTATAAATGTCATGTTTTCACTTTTATTAAGAAACATATTTTCTTTCTTAGTTTTACATTCTTTTAAACATTGAAGATAATTTGAATGTTTTAATTTTTGTTGTATGACTACTTTGGATACGCCTTTTGCAGTCTTTTTTTCAGAATCTGGAGTTAGCATAGAATACATTTTAGCTCGAAGACCAACAAACTCAATGATAAGCTTTGAGTTCATTTCATCCTTAAAATAACCGATTCGGTTTTTTTTTTTTTTTTTTTTTTCACTATATATTGTGTGATCCTGTGGGTACTCAGAGGTGTCATATAAATCTAAATTTTCTCCCATATCTTTAAAGATATCTTCTGTTTTAATTTCATACGTTAAGGAATCCGTATCGGTGAACAGAAGATTCGCTTTATTCATATATAGCTTTTTTTATGTGGTTATAGTGAAAGTTATACATTAAAACTTTACTTAGCTCCAAAATAACAAATCCTATGTATATAGGACGATTAAGGGTTATGCTTGATTTTAATTTTTCCAAAGCTACCAAGTTATCTGTGATAATTTTGAAACGTTTGAAAGTAGGAGCTGCGAGCAACTTTTTGGCTTGTTTTTCTGAATTAATTAACTGCACATTTGAATGTTTTCTGACATTCTCCATTGTTTTACCATACACTGAGTTATTTAACAATTTGAAAAAATCTTTCTCAAAGAAGGAAGAAGCTAATTTTCTTTGATTGGTATTAAACTCAATGTATGGTTTTAAACAATGTTTTTGCTTAAAACTTAACACTTTGTCAACTTTTGTTAATTTTAATCCTAAAGATAGGTATAGTTGTAAATTTTTATAGTAAACTATATAATTTTTCTTATTCATTAAATTTGGGACTAATTTTTTCACTTTCATGAAAATTTTCAAAATTGAATGTTTGTAATATCTTTCTCTGAAAAGTGGGGAAATCATATGTTTTTTAATTATCAGTTTTCAAGTTCCAAGGTATAGTCATTATGTAAATTATGAAGTTCGGTAGGATAGTCGAGGTCTAGCTCAAAAATGTAACCAACTTCACTATTTTCAGGTATTGATAAAATATGCTCTTTATTAAATGTATCGGGAGAAATCCACTTAAAATCACCTTAGGGTAATGCTTGAGTCATTGCCCAGCCATATAAATTATTTGCATCTAAATAAATAATATATTTAGATGGAGACTTGATGGATCATAATTTTCTAAATATCGGTTATTGGCTCTAGCATATCTTTGCATATCGTTGAAATCCCCCCACGAATACCTTTTTCAATAAATAAATGCATATCAATGCTTGTGAACAATTCTAAAGATTGTTGACTCATTTTTAAGCAAGCCTGCCATGCAAGAGATGGTGATGTAATGAGGTGTGCAGGATCCAATTCATAATTTTTAAGACATATTTTTCGAAAATTTTCAAATACATCTGCCTATAACAAAACATAACTGTCTACGTACAGATCATTATATTGACCTAGAGATTTAATTTTGAAGGTGGACCACACATTTTTAGCGTGTTCGTAATCTTCCGCACTCACATGCTCTCCAGATAATGTGCTGTAAAATGCAGAAGCAGGCGGTAAAGCAATTTCTGAAAACTTTTGGAAGTTATCAACGTATTCGTATGTGGATAAATACCTTTTCGTAAAAGAAGATTAGTTTTATCTTGGGATACATTTTGTTTTAAAATGTTGAAATCGCTATCTTTTAAATTATGAACTAACTTTTGTAATGACGTTGGTAAAAATTGAAAACTATCTATGAATTGCAGAGATACTGTAACATTATTTTCTTTTATAATTTTTTTTTCATTGAAAAATTGATATATTTCTCCATATTATTAGCAAGAACGTTAAATTCATAGTCTTTAAAATTCCCTAAACATTTGATTATGTGATGTGCATCGTAATTTTTATGATTATGAGACACAACCGGTATCATTTTTCGCATTTTATATTGTAAATTACAATAATTATGAGCCGTTCCTCTATAACGCCCACTCAAATAACAGTGGTCTCTAGCTTTATCATTCTCTAGGGGATGTTTACAAAGATAGCAATGTGTTTCGGAATTAAATTGTTCTTCTTCAGGTGAAAGATTCATTGGCATAATAGTGGTTAACATTGGAGTAATATTATCTTTTTCTTTTATCAAATTATTGATGAAATGAGTGGCAGCATCGGGTCCTCGATAAACAGTGATGGGCTTCAGTATTTTCCCATTAACATCAATCACAACGTATGCATAACCGCATGGTTTATGTCTTGCTATTTTTTCCGTATAGGCACTTTGGTTTGTGGGTTGTGCAGAGTGGTAAGGAATTAAAATTGATTCAAAGTCTGCGTATATTATGAAAGGAACTTGGTGCTGAAATTCGATTTTCTGAAACTGTAGTAGATTTCTATCTGGTGAAGGCATTTTAATTTTCGGGGAGGGGGCTTACATTTTTACAAAAATTTAGATGCTCTTGTAACAAGTTTTCCCGACAAAATCGGTGTAAACATCGGTAACATACATGAGTTTTGCCCTGATGTTTGCTCAAATCACCTATCAACCTCGAAAAGTTCCGAATGAGACAATAATGCTGCCTTTCCTCGTTTGATATATATAATAAGTTTATACAATCAAGGTCTTCACGAGAGGAAACATACAAAGGTAGAATTTCGTCTTCAAAACCAAACACATTTATGCGAACATTATTGAGCTTTTCGAGGGTAGAAATACTTGTTAGAGGCACCGGACATTTCACATTACCAAGCTTTCTTTCTGATTCATGAGGGATATAGTGATGAATAGAATTTGCATTATATTTACGATCAATCTTTAATTTATGTGCTAATAGACACCAAACAAAGCACCTTTAATCTTCATTTTTAATGTTTAGTATTGCTTTTTATCAGCCAATTTCTTTGGTAAAGGAATATAACTGATAGGGCTAAGCGGTTGGTATTTTGCTATATTTAATTCTAATTTTAAAATTTTGTCCAGAGTCCAGCCTAAATTCCTCAAATGAATTTTGAATTCTTTTAAAGACCGATTCTAAATGTTCAGCTATTGTGTTTTCCATTAATTCTACAAAACAGTTTGATCGAAAATGGGGAGTGATATATTCCACATCATTTTCCTGTGTGGTTCGCGTAAGGGTGGTTTGCACAACAGCATACCATTTAATAGCCTTTTTTTTTCTTCTAATTTAGATTGAAGTTCTTCAAAAATAAAAGGTCTGACATAATCAAAAAACTTCAAAAAATCTAATTCATTGTCGGATATAGAATCAAATGTTACAATTGTGTAAACACATTCAAAGCATGTGCACTATTATCAGCCTTCCTTTTCTTGCTAGGAGGCATTTGAGAGGAGGGAATCAATCTACGTTTTGAAACTGCATTTGAAGTACTTTGTTGATTGGTTAGGTTAAAATGTATTAATCTATGTCTTTGTATACTATCTTTCCGTGAAAATCCTCTTTTACATAAATCACAGGAGTGCATTTTTTTTTTTTTTCCTGTATGAGTTTTCATATATCGAAGTAATGATCCAATCGTGAAAAAGTTTTGTGACAAACGTCACACACCTAGACAGAAAAAGCCAAGACTTTAAAACTACCCTTACAAACAAATATGACATTTCATACTTGTCCTATGCAATTGTTAAATTATAAGCTAAAACACTAATTTGTAAAATTAATCACAACTCTCTCTCTCTCTATATATAATATACTAGTATATCTCAACTGATTATGTTATGCTTTTTTTTTTCCTCATAGCATTTGCTCAAGAAAGTCCCGCTGGATAAAATCATTACAATTATTATATTTGATAAAATTAGCTATACCAAACATTAGTTTTAAATATATTTTACAAAACACAAACAGCCAAAATTCGAGGTTTTAGAGAGCGATTATAAGAATAAACCATACCTTGGATGGCAACGAAGCAAGAGCATCTAGGGTTCCTTCAGGGTTGGTGAATGTAGAAGGGTCAATGTTTATGATGGGGACTGCTTGTTTACTTGTAGAGGGCATCATTTCGGTGCCTCTTGTTTCAGAAGTAGCATCATCCCATTTGGGGGCATCATCTGCAAATTCCTCAGCGAATTCTGCGGCATTCAATATTTCCTTGAGTTCGTTGATTGGGGGGAATGCCAAAACTAACATCCCACTGTAAATAAAATAAAACGATAGATCTATTAAAGTAAAGAAAAATATTTACTTAATTATTCATTTAAAAAACTCATTTTACTCATCTAAAACCATTTTCTAACTCTTAAGTGTTAATAAAAATGAATGATAAAGAATTTACTTAAAAATAATTTAAATTAGAAATAATAAAAAACACTTGCATCTTCAACATTTGGAGTAGTAGAATTCTTTGTGGATTCCATTTCAATATAAGATGAGTCAATGCAAAAGAAGTCTTCAGGGTATCCGATGGTGTCGAGAAATGATTGAGGGTCTTATTTATTGCGAATATATACTCTCTATATCTTTCTAGAAAATTCTCGAAAAAACAAAATCCATGTTATTGATTATATATTTTATGAAATATGCAACACTATCGCTTGGAGGAAAGGTCTGGTAAACATGATTAAATATTTTACATTTGCGCTAACTTCGTATCACTTGATTTCTCGTTTGTCGACTACGAGCTACTTTACTTTTTAGATTAGATATTTTATGAAATATGCAACACTATTGGTCGGGATTAGTCATTTGTTATTTAAGATAATAAAGATACCTGCAATTCGCTACCACTTATCATTAGATTTCTTGGTATGTTTCTTGAGTAAATGTCATTTAGTCTTTTGCTTTTCTGCCCTCATAACCTATGCTTAAGCATAAATATACTTTCAGTTTAAATGATAGATTTTCTTATAAACTAAATTTTTTTAAAAAAATGACTACTTTTTTAAAAACATCCAACAAGCGAGGGTTGATGCATTTGAAGAATAGTACCTAAAAAAGCACGTGCGGAAGAAGCAGATAGTGTTATTTTAGAGACGGCTTCTACCCAGGATGCCATAGAAAGTGCATTCGAAGGACTGGATGATTTTTTCACATCCTTGAATCCTGAAAATATAGATTCATCGACTTCTGCCATCCGTGATACTAATTCAGAGTCTCTCCGCTCGCCGATGGATCCCTCATCATTAAATCTCTTCAAGAAAATGAGTGTGTTTTCCGCAATGATCTGAACAATTGTGTATATTTACGCTGCGAATTATACAAAGGAATCTTCAAAATTCATATTAGAAAGTTTCTAATAATCGAAAGTGGTGTGAAACCAACCTTCAATGGAGTGGCCATGGATTTGCATTCATGGTTTGATTTTTTCAAATATTTAACTTCAATCTTTTGTGTACAGTTCTTCATCATTCGTTGCAAACAACAATATTCTTGTAAAAATACTAATTCACAAATGATTGTAAAAAATTTGCAAACAAATGCTTGAATTGCTTTGATGACGAACAGTTAAATAATTTAAAACACTGTGCTCATGACTTAAATGAAGAACTCATTGAATATCTCTATTCAAACTATTTAACAAAAAGTCATACTGAAGAACTATACACCGAATTGTGAGAAAATCAATGATGAACTGTCTTTGATGAAATCACTCATCGTTTCTATCGAAGAAAGTGTAGTGAGTGTGTTCCCTAAAATTTTTCAGTGTGATGGTTGCATTATCAACCATGGTGGTCAATTGAGACATTCCTGTATAACATTTACAAACTTTGAAAAGTTTTTGTAATGTGTCTGATCTTATTTTTAATATTAGTTAACATTAATGACATTATAAAAGACTTTTTGCATAGAGAAAATGTATTTCTAAATTTCGAAATGTATTTCTATTTGGAAAATATAGATGTGAAATTTATTCGAAATGTTTTGTTTCAAACAGTACAATAAACTGGTTATTCTGAAAATTGTTGGTTTATTTTTTTAAAAAGTTGCTTTTTTTAAAAATCTATTTCATGATATTTTTTACAGGTATGGAAAACTTCCAAAGGTAAGATTTTGTTATTTCTACAGGTGTATGAAAATAAAGGAGCAACAAAGAAAAAATATTTTGACTTAAAATTCAGATCATTATTACAAGTTAAACTGTTGAATATATTATATATATTTTACTATGTAATTTTTTTTATTGAAACATAAAGTTTATAATCATGAGATGATTTTGAATATTAAAAACATCTCTTTTAATAAAACTCTGTGTATATTTTTGTAGGGTTAACTTTAATGTAAAATTTCTGAATTATATTTCACTTGTTTAAAAAAAGATGTAAAACATAAAGGGAAAAAATAACACACGTAAATTTAAAACACCTTTATTTAAAAAAAGATTCCCAATGGCTTTCATAATACTTTGGTTTTTCCTTCAATCCTATTTTGTTTAACAACTGGTTTGACATATTGTTTGCGTTTTACAGGCACTGCTTGCATTTCTTGCTTAACAAAGGGTGTTTTCAAATATTTATTTTTTATATAGTGTCTAGGGATATTCAATTCTTGTAAAGCTTGTAAAAATTCTTCCTTAGCTATAATGGTAGATGGCTTTCGATTCGTAAAAATCATATTAAACAGATCGGCTAAATAAGAATGTTGGTTTTTTTATCTTTAAAAGAAACTTCTCCATGCTCGTTCCAGTTCAAAGTATTTGGTTTATCTTTAAGAATGTTCAATAACAACGACGCTTGATTTTTATAAGTCTTTTGGCACAGACTCTAAAATAATAGACATGTAATTTTCGTCCACTTTAGGCTTGATTTCTTCTTTCAATTTAACAGATGCATCCTTTTGAACGGTGTGCTCATCTTCAAATGCATGATGCTTTTCAGAAGTTATTCCCGGTAGGTTGTAGTCTCGTAAATTCATTTTTCGTTTTAACAACTCATAATAAAGGTGTACTTTTTCATAATCAGGTAGCTTACTGTTTAAGATTTTAGACAATTGGTGATCAAATTCCGTCACTTGCTGATGACTCGGAGTATTTTTTATCAATTGATCTTCTGGAATTAGCACAAATTTTTAGCATGCTGCATTGAGTAAAGTTGAGATGGCTGTCACGGCAGCTGGAATGAGAATGTTTAAAAAGCCCCATGTTGTATAATTAATTTTTTCTTCTTGTATAAAGTTCCCTTTTATTACCAATTTTTCTTAAAGTAGACTTATACTTTGTCAAAAACTTTTTTTTCTTTAGTTATAGGAATATTTCCCTTTAAAAGATTCAAAGCACACTCGCAAATCGCTTTTACACTATGATTAGGTAATTTCTTCAATAAATGCTTACGCAACAGGTGGGGGCAGGTATAAATGTACTGCAAATCTTTGACTTGTTGACTGGACAATGTCATATTAGAAACTAATTGTCTTTGTTACTCGCAGCCCTTGATTATATTTTAACTGATAAACGTATTGAATCTGATTAGGCAAAATCTGCGTGCGTGTGTCCTCGGGACATGTGTTTCTTAAATCAATCAATAAATAGGAATGCGGTTTTTTTAGTAGCGTCATCGTAAACTTCTCGAAAATTTAATATGATTCTGGTACAACTGCCTGCCTAAATGCATTGCCTGACTTAGATCCCTACGATTTTTAAACAGCGCCAAGTAGTGTGTATTTAAACTAATATTTCTCATTTCCCCGCCTTTATAAAAAAAGATTCTGACTAATAAAAATGATACTTAAATTTAAATGATGACTACCTTTTGTGAATAATTGAGTGAGTCGAAGATCGTTTCCAAATTCTGCCATTAAATCGTCGATAATAAACAGCGTATTCCTACTTAAATTTTCTTTATAATTGGAAGGAAACCCCTCCACACAAATTCCACATTTTCAATATTATCATACACAGTGGTTGATTTATCCCATGAAACCAAATCACTCTGTCACACAATGGATGGTTTAAACATCAAGGCCTTAAAGTTTAGCAGATATCGTACAAAACACAATTTTCCCGATTGAGTTGGGCCAGCGACCACCATTGTAAAAGGGTGTTGTAGGCTCGGAAACTCCATTTTGAATGAATAAAATACACACACATGCGTGTATTAGATTTTAAAAAAGACACAGACACAAGTTATATATATATATATACAGTTTAAATATGAATTTATTGATAAAAGTTGGCACATATACGAAATCGTTTACATACAAAATCATACACACGACGGTCGTTGCATACATCATAATTGACAAAATAGGATTGAATAATTTTCAGAGTTTTACCTCTGCATCTAGAATACAAGTAATATACACAATATTGTCCACACACAGCAGTTTTATTTGATTGTAAAGTCATTGGGTTATAGTTCATTCAGTTATAACGAAGTGCAAAGTTGGGATGTAGGCTCGTTTCCATAAGAATCAAAGAATTCCCCTTCATTTGGAGATAATAAATAGAAGGCTATCCAGTGACTACCTGGTTGGATCGAAGAATCAATGTTACAGACAAAGCACGCAGGATAGGGCACGATCCTTCCTGGTAAGCAGTCGCATGCGTACACATCCAGAAAACATTTTTTGTCCAGAGGTCTTGCTGTAATATCTTTTTAATTTGTAGGCTGTTCATTTTTAGTTTGGAAAATCACGAAGAATATGACGAGATTTATTAATCTCTATGATGTGTGTTTTCAAATTCTGCGTAAATAAATACTGAAATAGTTTTCATGAGGGCATTAGCAAACTTAATTTCTATTCGTAAATTGCCTTGATGTTGTTAATTAAGATGTGGTCCATCACATAAATCTGGCCTAAGATCAAAAACATAAAGTGTATGCCCTTGAGCAAATTCTTCCCGAGTTAAATAGTTTCCACTATCACGGGGTTAAAGCCTGGAAACATCTGGTGATATGCTCTTATATAACAGTTGGTTTCGTATTTCAGTTCTAAGGGCTTGGTAGGCACATGTTGCCCATCAACGTAAATACTCAAAAAGTTAACGTTGCAATGGTCAAATAAAAAGGGATTAAGACTTAATTGCCCATTTATCGTGGCGTTGTCTATACATCCTACAACAACACGTTTTGGGATAACTCCTAAAAACACAATGTCTTGCATGAAGGACCAGCTGCCCTTTGGTATGGAATAAGTCTTGCATAACACTCTGTCAATTGGATATTTCGCTGTACTTTTTCTAAAGCCTTAGCATGGCCTAAAGAAACACCTGGATTGACTTTCACTTTGCGAATAAATAAAGACGCATGCTGTAACACAACTTTATTAGGTTCTCTTGTTTTAGTTGACATCAGACAAAAATCTGGTTTTGTGCGGTTCATTTTTATTTTTGCATCCACTAAATTCAGTAAAAGACAATTTTGTTGAAAAATATCACAATGCAGAGGTCCAATCATGTCCAATATCTGACTTTGAAACGTTAAATCATAGCGTTTTTTAAGCCCCTCATTTCCATTTTCCTTTTGAAGAGGGTCGGTTGATTGATTGATTGAATATTAACGTCGCACTGTTCAGCTACACTCGGGCTTAATTTTGAACCATGGTCACGTGGACGACACCAGATCTGGCACCCCTCTCCTAACTACCACACCACACCAACGGGAGGACGTTTTGTCTCGACAGATTTAACGTTCGCTGCCCTACACCGCGGGTCTTTTGGGCTCGAACCTGTGACAAAGCAAGCCACGGTCCGATACCTATACCACTCGGCTACCACGGCCACTTGAAGAGGGTCGGACACATCTAAAAAGGTATCCTTATAAAAACACTCGCAAGTCAATAAACTTTTCTTGGCATCTTCACTGTAGTTTAGTAGGGTTTCTACATAGGCGTGATAGGGATAAGTATTGCTAGAAGAAGAGACCCCCCTTTCGTTCAAGGCCACGTCTAAAACAAAGCATGTAGAAATAAATTCACTGAAGCCATTGGCTCATTTTCTGTCCGTACCATCCAAGTTGGTGATTTTAACTTTTACATGTAAATATGAAGCAGACAAGTCCATATAATCTCCGCTCCCAGATATGTTAAATTCCACAGGCCCCCCATCTTGTATATTAGCCAGTGGATGATATTCAATAAATCCACCTTTTCTATAGCTGTTTGTGTATGAGGAATTAAAAAACAAGTCTAGCTCAGATTTCACACAGGTGGGAGAATCTTTATGTATTAAACAAGTCATTTTTTAAGCAAAAATATCGTGTGTTATCACCTTCTTGGATTTGCGTCGAAAGATATTATTTTTAGATTGCTTTCTCTTTTATTGCGTCGTCCAGAACCAATCATAGTTTTTACTTTATTGGAAGCTTTTTCTATCAAGTTTCAACCCAAGTGACGTTCAGTCGCTAAAAATTATCACCCTTGGAAATAACATTTGGCTCATCTACACCACTATGAAACAATTGTTTCCTAACAGCCTTCGCACCTGATTTAAAAAGGAGGACAACCGCCCTAAATAGACTAAACAATCCTCCAAAACCCCTAAACCTTTTGCAAGGGGGTACATATGAGACCACTTCCCGACTGATGTATATAATAATCTTCAAAAGATTTCTGGCAACAATTATATATATACTTATATGATAGATACTGCCTAAAAGTGAAGCTTCACGTAAGAAACCCTAAATGGTATAAGTTCTCCCGTGTGAGACCTTTTCTACAGTGTCAATCTGTTTTCGGCTGACATGTAAATAATGTGGTCGATCATATTTCACACATACAATTTCACCGTCATGTCCTGTCACATTCACGATACGTAGCAAAGGGGCTAACACGTCACCGTTAATTTGAGGTTCAACAATATCAGAATACAGTAAAAGAACTCTATAATTAGCCCATGGATCTGAATGGGCTTTCTATCATATGTTCTTTAAAACTATCAGATGATTCGATTTTACATGGGTTAAACTCTAGTACTTGAGCTAAGCCATCTTCTAAAATAACTTTAGCTTTGTTTTTACAGTAACGCGAACTCGCTTGGTCACGGGGTTATAATTAAAATAATTTTTTTGGTGGGCTTTAATCGTCATTGCTTTGAAAATATCAGGCACTGATTCGTAAAATACTGGTGGAATTTTTCTGGCTAATATCTGTCCGTCACCCAGATCAAACCCAAACACATTATTATTGTTATTTACATTATACCAAGTGTGGGGGATAAATAAATTCAACTAGGCCGACTCCCCATTCTCCTTTCAGTTCAATAAGGTTTGTTAATCTCATTAAAAATGCGATATTTGTTTTCGGGGAAATAATTTATGGAACTATCAGATGGTAGTGTTACGTAGAAAGACATTTTTGAAAATGATTGAAGAAAGAAGTGTACACGCCTTTATAAAGTGAATAAATCAGAGGATTGAATCCACTGATCAAATTTATATGGGTAACCCTTATATTTTACTTTATATTCAACTCGACCTTTTTTAACTCGTTTCTGTAATACTTTTTCGATGGGAAAAGTTTCTTTCTGGCGCACTTTTTGAAGTTCTTGAGTGTGAAACGTACCTTGAATAGGCTCTTCCAACAGGTCCTTAATCCGATAAACGGGGAGGATGGGATGCCTCGTCCCGCACTCTGTCACTACAAATAATTCTTCGGCTTTTTCAAAGAGTATTTTATGTTTCGAAACGCGCACGATGTCACCTACGCTGAAAACACATGTTTTTTTTTTCATGCCTTCCATATCACCGTATAATGTAAACCATACGTCATTCTCATTATCCTGTCATTTCAGTTGGAGTTCTTTTAATACTCGAATGATAAGTATGATTATAACTATGCAATAAATCATTCAAAATGTGCATGTATTCATAAGTATGATTATGTGTGAAATATTTCCACATTTTCGTTTTAAGGGTTCGGTTAAATCGTTCAATGACCGAAGCTTTGGTATTATTATGCGTTGTAAAAAATCGAACATCTTGTTTTAAAAACTTCTGAAATGTCTTATTTGTAAATTCTGTTCCGGCATCTGTCTGCAAGAACTTGGGTTTTCTCATAGAAAATATAGTTTTAAACGCTTTAACGATGTCTGTACCACGTTTGATTTTCAAAGGGATAGCCCAGGCATATTTCGATAAAATGTCTATACAAGTCAAAATATATCGAAAACCATGATTGCGTTTTTGCAAGCTACTTAAGTCTACTAAATCTGCTTGCCACTGTTGATTAATCGAATATACGAGGACACGGTTCGTCTGAAATTTTTTTCGGATTGGTTTGTGCAGTTTTCATGCCTCTACTCCCTCGAGTCAATCCTTAATGAGCTTTTTTGATACTTTACCATCGACAGCACGATGTAACGCGTCTACACCGCCGAAACTGGCCACTCGCTTAGGGTCCTGATATGCTTCCTCCATTCGTTTAAATGATCTATTTTACATTGAAAAAGTTAAGTTCCTAGTTTTGCTTAAATTCAAAACAAAATCCACCGCAATCTTTTCGCTTCCTGTAAAAATGTAGATAATACCGAAAATAACGCATAAACTTTTATATAAACACACAGAATGTGCAACTTCCTCCGTCTGTACCATTTTGAAAAATGAATAAATCCTCTGCGTAATACCATATTTTATATGCGAAAAATTCAAAGCTTGCCCGTATTTCAACTGGATAGTGGCTAAAGAAATAGAATCTACTATCCAGTTGAAATAATTTTTTTACGCGGTTTCAATTCCCAGAATACTAAAACTGAAATTATTACTGTGTTTAATAGCTTCTTCTTTTCTCGATTTTAATAAATGTTTATTTTAGTAATTCAAAACTTATGTTTTACATCACAATATATTATGAGCAAAAAAGCTATGTAGCATTTTTAAATTTAAAAAAAATTAATATTTGAACACCTATTCAAAAAAGTTTTTTTTCCACATTCAAAGGGGCACCGCTTATCTAAACATCTAAGCAGTTTCTTCAAATACCTCCTAACCCCTTCTCTAACCCACATCCAACACAACCTTATCTCCACCACTATGCAGAACCCCCATAACATTAAAATGAATTTTTAAATTAAATAAATGAACAAATATTTTAATGTGAAATTATATATCCATTTCGAAAAGTTGCGTACATTTTATATAATTGTTCATAAACCTAATCCATTCCTTAATGCTTATATTATTATGTGTAAAACTCAATCCTCAAAATAAAAATAATAATAATATCTTTCCACCCTCTTATCTACCCCTCGCCCAGTCCCATCTTATCTCCACCACAACCATCACTATGCAGACTCCCCGTATCTACCCTGTCCACCTCATTCCCCGTTATCACCACCACAACCTTATCTCCACCTCCACCACCACTACGCAGAACCCTTATTTTTATACTACTAACGATACTCAACCCGCAGCCCGCCGAGCCATTTTAAATGGTCCGGTCATGACCCATTGCTCTGAGAAATTCACTTATTTAAGAACAATGTATTAAAAATTTAATGGGAAAAATCTTTGACAAGAAATCAAACATCTCGAGTTTCCTTTTTTGTTGCCAATGTCATATGGCTTTGAATTGATATTCTTTTTCTATTTGTAACGATTACGGTTAGTGATAACACACAACAGTAGAATAGCGACAATTTTATGGGTGGAACTTATTTTTAACAACTATTCATACTTTGCAAACGAAAAAATATTCGAACGATTTGAAGGTTGACTGTTTTGTAGTGAAAAACAAATATGAATCAGTATTTGTTTGATTTGTCACGTGTGTGCTTTATTTGAAAAATAATCATAAACAGGAATTATTCAATGACACTTTTCCTTCAAGATCTCTTTCGAGAGGTGATAAATAGGTTTTATATTGAATATTCTTTGAAACAGAAACAAAGTGTTTAGTCAGTGGTAATATCACAGCAGTAACAAAGACATTCTACAATGTTTGTTATGTTATCGATAATCATATGAAATCGTTTACTGATGCAGAGATTGGGGGAAGGAGTATTTCTTAAATTCTTTTAATGTAGTGTTAGTGGCAAAAATAAAAAAATACAAAGAATAATAAATAAAAAAGCAAAGCAGAAGTTATAATATTTTGATCAATTTTCCACATTTTAATTTTCCGACGTTATCTAGATCCTAAGGCATCCACCCTTTAAACTCATGTTGCGGCCCGAATGAAATAGTTAACATACGTATGCGGCCCGCGTAAAAGGGCTGACATATGTTTGCGGCCCAGCAGAACATTTTATTGGAATGTTGTACTATAACAGGTGTTAGAAATTATTACCAGAAGTCGTCTGACAGGCCTAACAGCGGCGCTGCATGTAATTCCTTACGTTCTGGAAGATTCCTGTCTTGTCAAGTTTCCTTTTGGCAGCTGCAGATATTCGAGCACAACTGAACTGAGTCTTCAACTGAAGAAACGGGCGTCTCGTACACCAAAAAGAACGAGTTAATTCGTTAATGAATGTCTCAAGTTATCTTCTATTCACACTTGTGATGGTCGTGTGATGCGGAACATGTCTATTCCGGTTGCGTTCCTTCCTGACACAACCACCGAGTGGCGTGTCCGTTACAATCCACAGCTCCATACACTTTCAGGATGTTGGCCAATCCTTCGTTTAAATACTAGTTCATCCCACTACCTCGGGAAATAAATCTTAAATGAC
The DNA here is from genome assembly GCA_019973935.1 of Trichonephila clavipes. NCBI lineage: Eukaryota > Metazoa > Arthropoda > Arachnida > Araneae > Nephilidae > Trichonephila > Trichonephila clavipes. Next base: position 55,663 of record BMAU01019141.1, on the reverse strand, counting down.
GACTTCCAGCACGATGGAAGTTCGCGAAGCATTTCGTTTAGCGCCCTATACCTCATGACTGCCCGGAGGAATCATCCAGAATGTAAGGAATTCCATACAACGAAGCTGTCACACGAATTTTTGTCGTAATTTAATTCACCTATTGTAATGCCACCGATTAATAAAATGTTTTATGTCGCATTGATGTTTTACTCTTTCTGTTACTTTTCTCTTTGTATCATAGTTCCAAATGAAGCATTGTAACATGTGTGATTTTGAGTTCCCATATAGATCCTGCCAATTTGACGGTCTGATAGCGGATCAATCATTATGTTTTTTTTTTTTGATAGGAGTACATGATTAGGACTAGACAGTATTGAGAATCAGCTGCATTTAAAACGATAATAAAGAACGTAGGTAATGAGTATTTCTACACTTGATTAAATTTTTTGAGCCAAGATAAAATACATGCGTGCATTTTGACATTGTTCCTCCAAAAATCTCTTTTTATAATTTTTTAAATCGTATTTACTCAGTAAACCGACTTTTTTCAAATGAAGACCAACTAAATTATCGATTAACATTTTGGAATTTATTATGTATATATACCCAAACTTGACACCAAAAAAAGAACTCGTATCTGTGAAATATTTTAAATGAAAAGTATTTATAAGAAATATGAGTGTTTATCAAATTTTTTAAGAGCTATAATGAAATATAACTTCTCAAATATTGAACAATTGAGATAAAAAGCAAAAGAAACTATATTGATTTTTTAACGATGGTGGTCAAAAACATCCTCATACTTTATCCCCAAGTTCGAAAAAAAGGAAGAAAAAACGTGTCTATTGAAGCCATCTCCTGTCATTCTGTTTTATGGGAAAACCGAAGCAGTGAATGGGAATTTAACTATTTATAAAAACTTAATTTATCTTACAATGTAGTGGTATCGGTATTCGATAAGTTATGAGTAACGCTGAAAGGGTAAAAAGTATTTATGAAAAATAAAACAACATTTATTAACCTCAACACCGCTTTTCCTGCAGGACATAACGCCGTCTTCACTGGCTCTGCAGGTGTATTGAAAAATCGTTCCCAATTTGTAATCCAACTCCATTAATTATAAACGCTTTTCCAATTTCTTTTCATTTTTTTATCCCTCCACATTTTTCCCATTCGTTTTAAGAAACGAAAGATGCTTAGAACGTCGTCCTAGAATCTGATTTGTATGGCTTTTTAAAAGTGACGGCTGAAAGCGGAGGAGAGTATGATTTCTTTCCCCTTTTTCCGATTCATAAAAGTTAGGCTCGCTGCCTAAGTGGCGTAAGACCAAATAGATACCAGTAAAAGATGAAATCATTTTGAGTGGAAATGTTTCGCTTTTAACTGATGGTGTTTTTAAAGTGTAAAGTTTAATATCGAACGTAGAGTGGTTCGAACTGTGCGTGTGCCTTTGGGAATGGAGGTGAAACAGAAAAAAATAAACTAAATTAATCGATTTTGCATTTCAAGTGAATTAATTCATTAATGACATATGTCAGATGTTTGTAATGTATTAATTGTAGATTTTTTAAAAGAATAATTAAATGATTAAGATGAATTGCTTTGAGTTTAATGTCTGGATAGGAGTAAGAAAGTGAAAATTTTGTTGGTGTAAAATCGAAATGTCTGGGGATTTCTTAAGTACTTGAATGATCTGGGTTTTTAATCACATATGTTTTAATAATTTTAAGATAAAAATTTACTGAATTTTGAGTAGCTAAGTAACATCAGTACTACTTTTAGAAGCGAAGAATGCACTTGAAATGGATAATGTATCAGGAAATAAAATTAATGGTTGATTGGAATTTATGTATCTTTTCGGTATTTAAGAGTACCGAAAAATAAGTATTTAAAATTTAAAACTTCCGAGTTCGAAAATCTGAAAAAGAAGAATGCTATTCAACTATAAAAATCAAGTTATTATTGCTTTATTTTAATCGTTTTAAATAATCCTAACTCAGAATATATATATATATATATATATATATATATATATATTATTTCAAGATAATTTTTTTGCAATGGAATAGATAATGATGGGAGTCAATTATTTATATTTATTCGATTTAAGCAAAAATTAATCATTTTTCACTTAATATTCAGAAAATAAAATGTTATGATAGATCGTGAAGTTTTTTTTACTAAATTTGTATGCTAACTTTGTATTATTGCTAAAGTTAATTGTATAAACTATCCATTAAACTAACCTGACATATATATATTTATATATAAAAATCTTCTGTGCATGTGTATGTGACTAAACTCCTCCTAAAAGGTTGGACCGATTTTAATGAAATTTTTTGTGTGGGTTCAGGTGGATTTGAGAATGGTTTAGAATTGCAATTTGGTCCAATATCGCACTTAGTTAAAAGTATATTAATTAAAAACATTAATAACATTCAACTCAATATTCACCTGCATTGTTGTAACAACGTTATTGTTATAAAAATAACATAAGTTGGCGTCGAAAATTGATTTTAAACCAAACTGGCCAAACCGTGTCTTCATTGTTACAAAAATTCTGACAAATCATGCTTTTTAGCGTTTTTAATTAATAATTTTTCAAATTATTTTTATATATAAAAAAATTCTGTGCGTGTGTATGTGACTGAACTCATCTTAAATGGCTGGACCGATTTTGATATTTTTTGTGGGTGTTCAAGTGGATTCGAGAATGGTTTAAATTCACAATTCAGTTCGATGTAGCAATTAGTTAAAAAGATATTAATTAAAACCAGTTTTTGGTGCCAACTTTGATTTGTCTGCATTGTTGTAACACTGTTATTGTTACAACCATGACAAAAGTTGCTGTCGAAAATGAGTTTTCAGCCAAAATGGAATTTCATGACGTTGCTCTGTTGACTGTATTAACTAACTTTGTTTAAAAAATAAATGCTTTTAATATGTGATTAACTTGAAATATGTTTTTAAAATCTCAATTTCTGCAATGTCTTAAATTATTTTAATTTAAATTCCTAAAAAAAGATAAAACTATTTTTCAAGCAGATTGGTACATTTTTTTAACCTTTTCCCAATGCTGCCAAGTTAATTTGAAACAAAATATGGTAAAACAAAAAATTTTTTGGAATATTGTAATTAAAAAAAATTGTGTTTTCTTTATACATAAAATATTTTTAAAGATGCATTTTTTCCGTCTTGGGGAGTCGTAAAAATACAACAAAAAAAAAAAAAAAATTGGAAAAATCGCCAAATGCCAGTAATAGTTAATTATGGAAAAGCTACCTCATAAAACACGAGTTTGAGAGCTTATAGCGCATGTGCGGAAAAACAACTTACAGAGAGAACGTAGGCAGATAAAAGGAATTTCTGTCATACAAAAATGTTTTCTTTTTGAATTATTTTTTTTCTTTTATAATGATTGAAAATAAGGAATTTTCCATTAGTTTTCCAAATCCAATTTATTAGTTTGAATTTTAAGAAAGTATTCATTGTTTCATGTATAAAATATTTATAATACGATCTTAGTTTTTAATAATACATCGCAACTGATAGTTTTCTTTTAGAGAAATAATTTACTGAAAAACCTTAAAATATAGGAAAATGCTGCCCTGTTTTTATTAAACAGTACTATTTCCTTTTAAATCTTTTTTATGCATGGAATATAAGCAAATTTTAAAGCTCCCCCCCATAGTTCTTTTTTCAGTTACTTATATTTAATGGAAAAATCAAAAATACAGATAAAAGCAGTTGTTTCGTTGCTAACGGTACACATTTTTTTATTCATTATTTAACGAAAATTGATATAAAATAATTTTTTTTTAGGAATTAAAGTTATATTGCGTTTTATTATTTAATACTAAATTATTTGTTTAATAATAAATTCGTACGTTGTATGTTTTCTTGAGAACAAAACTGGATTAGCTTTGTAAATTTTTAATCGAAAATAGATATTTGAAAAAAAAGATCTTATCCCTCGGTGAAAAAAAGGGGGTTTTATACATGGAAAAACCCATACAACGCTGGGCTGAACGGAGGGAAAAGAAATTTCTCTCACAAAGAGAAGGAGCGGAAGAAACTTCCAAAAAGGGGATGTAAATGACATAAATATATAAATCACTCACATCACTCAGTAACACGCACACACAGAAATACTGGTGTCCAGAGAGAAAGGGAAAGTTTCCATTGGGATAAAATTGTACCCATGGAAAAAGCCCTTGCAACGCCGAGCTAAGTGGCGAGAGAACAGACCCACCCGACAGGACAAAGATGGGGAAGAAGCTTTGAGAAAGAGTGACATCAATATAGAATTCATAGAAGTGCTGACACTGAAAGGGAAGGAGAATCTTCCAAGGTATAAAGCTGTATACTTGAAGAATCCCGTGGAACGCCGGGTCATCCAGCTAATCTTTATATATAAAAATCTTCTGTGAGTGTATATGTGACTAAACTCCTCCTAAGCGGCTGGACCGATTTTGATGAAATTTTTTGTGTGGGTTCAAATGGATTTGAGAATGGTTTAGATTCACAATTCGATCCGATATCGCAATTAGTTAAAAAGATATTAATTAAAAACATTCAAAGCATTTAACTCAATATTGACCTACATTGTTGTAACAACGTTATTGTTATAAAAATGACGTAAGTTGGCGTCGAAAATTGATTTTCAGCCAAACTAGCCAAACCGGTTCTTTATTGTTACAAAAATGCAGGGGAATCATGCTTTTTAGCGTTTTTAATTAATATCTTTTGAAATAACCTTTATATATGTAATTCTTCTGTGCGTGTGTGTGGGACTGACTCCTAAATGGCTGGATCGATTTTGATGAATTTTTTTGTGTGGGTTCAAGTGGTTTCGAAAGTGATTTAGATTCACAATTCGGTCCAATATCGCCATTAGTTGAAAATATATTAATTAAAAACCTTAAAACACATAACTGTTTTACCACTGTGTGCGTCACCCATCCGGTATAGTGGTTAGCGACGCTGACTGCTGTTCCGTAGGGTCTGGGTTCGAATACCGGAGAAGACATGGATGTTTGTAAATGTATAGTACTTTGGCGGTATGTGAGTACTATAAATAGCCATCGAGCCGCAAGTTCTCTCGTGTGGTTGGTGGAAGGGGAAGAGAAGTGGGAGGCCCTTGACCACCCCCAGGTATCCTCCCTCAAAATTGGGGTGGGAACGAGCCAAATCGTACTGTCTCCTATTTGGTTCTCTAAGCTACGGATAACGACAGGCATGAGATTTTGCCCTTTGCCATGATGAATTTCGTGGGCCTTGATCTGGCCTTTGCCGATCAGGTGGCATCAGCAACAGCAACCACTGTGTGCTGTTTATTACGCTAATGGGAGGCAAGAAAGAAGAGGGGAAAATTTTCCGATATTTTCGCCGTTTTTAAAATTGCAATCTAATTTTTCTATTAAATTCTGAGACAAAAAAAATTTGTAAAATCGGAAAGATTATTCATTTCGCCACGACACGGCATATATCTTTATATATATAATTCTTCTGTGCGTGTGTATGTGACTGAACTCCTCCTAAACGGCTGGACCGATTTGGATGATATTTTTTGTGTGAATTCAAATGGATTGGAGAATGATTTAAATTCACAATTAAGTCCGATATCGCAATTAGTTTAAAAAATGCGCTAAAATTATGTAATGACGCAAGATTGTTCATAAAAAAAAGCATGGGCAATATTCTTGAGACCACTATTTTGAGCGGCAAACTTCAAGGTAAATTTGTACTTCTACCACAGATCCTAATTATTCTTTCAAACTCACCTACCCATTCAAATGTTTGCAATTTCCAATTCGCTTGACATTTGCTGTGACCACAAAGTCAAACAATGACAATTTGTATCTTAGATTAAAAAAACCCTAGCTTTTCGCAAGTTTTTACGCTTTAATCAAAACAAGTTTAAGTTTCTATTCAGAATAGCTTCTACATTCAACTTAGTTCATAGTAAATATATGCTCACTCGCAATCGATAGTTTGAACTGTGGCAATTGTACCTGTGTTGATGTCAGGTATTGTAATTACTTTCTTTATAAAAAAATTCACCAGAACGGTCCAGATTGTTACAACTTATTGAAAGAAGATTGTAAGTTTCGAATTTGAGACGCGTGTACAGGACAACATCTGTCGGGACCGCTAGTAATTATATATATAAATTCCTCTTTTAATTTCTCTAAGCCAGTGGTTCTCAAACTTTCAATACACGCGACCCACAATTCAATCATCATTTTCATCGCACCCCTCCCCCTTTATACAATTACAATGAGTTGAATTCAATAATACTATGCTTTGACACTAAAGCTACAATACGATTTTAACCTCTTTTGTGCCACCGACGTATATAAACGTCTTGCTCAGCCAAAGCATTAATTTTCTGACCGTATATACATGTCTTTCCAAAGTACGATCTTTTCTATCTATAAATGGAGAGAAAATGGAGTAATTGGGAATTGTTGAATCACGTAACTTTAAATCGGCAGTCAATGAATTAATTGTGGCTGCGGTAGCCGAGTGGTATAGGTATCGGACCGTGGCTTGCTTTGTCACGGGTTCGAGCCCAGTACCACTAAAGACCCGCCGTGTAGGGCAGCGATGCACGTTAAATCTGTCGAGAGCTGAAACGTCCTCCCGTTGGTGTGGTGTGGTAGTTAGGAGAGGGGGGTGCCAGCTCAGGTGTCGTCCACGTCACTTGACCATGGTTCAAAATTACGTGGTCCGTCGCCAAAAGCCCTCGTGTAGCTGAACAGTGCGACGTTAATATTAACTCAACTCAACTCTGTCGAGAGCTGAAACGTCCTCCCGTTGGTGTGATGTGGTAATTAGGAGAGGGGGTGCCAGCTCAGGTGTCGTCCACGTCACTTGACCATGGTTCAAAATTACGTGGTCCATCGCCAAAAGCCCTTGTGCAGCTGAACAGTGCGACGTTAATATTCAATCAATCAATCAAGGAATTAATTATAAAGCGTACAAATTATCAAGATAAGTGTTAATATAAGCCCATGGGGTCACTGATAATTATCAAACTTGTTCTTAACTTAGTATTGTTTAGTTAATAATAAAATATTCATTGTACAATACTGATACCTTTATAAGTGTATTATATCAGTGTAAATGTGTATTTTATATTTTATTATATCAGAAAGTATTTTGTTTGCTTACTTTCAGTAAATTAATAATTTTTTAAATAACCTTTTGTTTTCGACTTTTCAATATGCTCGCGCCCCCCTCGTAGAATTATCACGCCCCCAAAGGGGCGCCCCCCACAGTTTGAGAAACGCTGCTCTAAGCAATTATTTAATTTGTAATTGTTCTAGCCTTCAGGACTCACACGTAAATAATTAACTAGCTTACCTTCATAACGGGATAATTCTAATCGCATCTCTGGAAAGTTGAAATCTTGCGTTTTTTGAAGTAAGATTACATCAGAATCTTTTGAGCGATGTCTTTCCACCAATCATAGACACCAATCACGTGAATTCCAAGGTTTTCTGTTGCCGCTTCATAATAAATACACAAGACTCAAAAATCCTCCGCTTTTGTCCTTATCATGTTTTTATGCACCTCGTATACGTTTTATTTGTGCTTTGTGTCGTCCATATTTGTGTTAGTATTGTTCAAGTGTCTAAGTGTAAAATAAAGTGGATTATCTGTCAACAAGACTATCGCATCAATATCAGTCATATTACATCAACCATCAAAAACAGCGATACTCAACTTGCAGCCCACCAAGCCTTTTTAAGTGGCCTGATCATGACCCATTTTGCTCTCTGAAATTTTCTTATTTAAGAACGTTGTATGTGTGAAAAAATTGGTGGAAATTCTTTTGTCATGAAATCAAATATCTAAATTTTGCTTTTTGCTGTCGGTATCGTATCGGTACGAATTGATATTCTTTTTCTATTTGGACAGGGCTGGACCGTGACCTTTAGGGGCTCTAGGCTCACACAATATCTAGGGGTCCCCTAAATAATTAAAATTTTTGAGATTTCCTACAAAAAAAAATTGTGTGAGAAAATTTAAAATGTATGAAACTCAAGTTGTTTTTTATTTCATACAATCTAAATACGTTATAAACAACTTACAAAGAAACTTTTGTGCTGCAAATTCTTTTATATTCTCATACCATTTTATGTCTTTAGTGATATCAGTATTAATAGAAAGAAGTCTATTAAGTCTAGAATTTGTTTTGTATACAGGACATTTTAGAGAACGCAAGCTCTGCTTCACAACAAGTAATAGGGAGCGCTAAAAAACCTTTAAAATGGCATACAGATTTCAAAAAACGTCAACAAGTTTCTTTTCAAAAGTTAAATTGAACATATCACTACAAGTATAGCTCAGTTTATTTTAGATAAGCTTTTTTTTTAATTCAACACCTTCATTTACTAAATGTTGGTCTTCATCATCTGAATAATGGCGCGTATACTCTCCAGGTCGACGTTCTCCTTACTTTGATAGCGCAAATCCATTAAAAATTTTAGTTTCTTACTATATTCTGCATATACTTGGCTTCTTCTATATAAAGCAAGGATTAGCTTATCTAACGAAACAATAAGCGTGTATCTTTCAAATGTTTCTCTTCCGTACACAGCTTTTTCTGTGGATTTATCTGCAAATTTTGAAATAACTCGTCTCTTGTCCACATCACTGTATTCTTTTCCTACTCAAAGACTTATATTTTTGGCTGCGTGTTGATACTCCTTTATTTTATGATCTGATTCATGTTGCACATTGCTTATAAACGTTTTTAGTGACATAATTAACTTATTCCCTCCACAAATGTCCAAACCAGGAGTTTGTAATTTTTTTTTAACTGAATTAAACTTTTCTAAAATTTCTTCCTAAAATACACTCATGGACAAAAATTTAGCGCACCAAGAAGTAATTGGGGGATCGTAATAAAACTTGGCATGAAGGTACATGTCGAGGAGATATGCAAATGATTAGAAATGCAGCGTGATTGCGCTTTACACATATCTGGCACAGGGCATTTAACGACGTTCTCCATGAAGTATAAAACAGGTAGTCAAAGCTTGTTTGAGTGTGCTGAATCGTTTACAAAGGAAGAGCTGAGGTAGACATGCAATTACGCCGTTTTCAAAGACAATATGATTAACTGTCGCAGTTTGAGAGGGGGAGAATCACCGGCATGATGGATTGATTGATTGAATATTAACGTCGCACTGTTCAGCTACACGAGGGCTTTTGGCGACGGACCACGTAATTTTGAACCATGGTCAAGTGACGTGGACGACACCTGAGCTGTCACCTCCCTCTCCTAACTACCACACCACACCAACGGGAGGACGTTTCAGCTCTCGACAGATTCAACGTGCATCGCTGCCCTACACGGCGGGTCTTTAGTGGTACTGGGCTCGAACCCGTGACAAAGCAAGCCACGGTCCGATACCTATACCACTCGGCTACCGCGGCCCCGGCATGATGGAAGCTGGATGGTCTAGTGGGCGTCAATTAGGCCACTCTGATTGTGTTGTGAGGAAGTGTTGGGACCAGTGGATCCGAGAGATGTCATTTACACGACCAGGCTTAGGACGCCCTAGACAGACCATTCGTCGAGAAGACCGCCAAATCGTAAGAAATGCACGTGTACAGCCAAATGCTTCATCGGCCTCCAACCAGGCACTGGTAGCACCTTCATTAGGGGCCCCTGTGTCTTCTCGAACCATACGAAGACGCCTGGCTGAAGGACATTTGGGCTCATTACGTGTGCTGCCCTTGACACCCACCCATCGATGCCTCCATTTGGAGTGGTGACGCGCACGGGGAAACTGGATTTCAGCGGAATGGAACCAGGTCGTCTTTAGCGACGAATACTGATTCAATCTCATCAGTGACGATAATCGTATTCGTGTGTGGATACCCTGTGGTGAGCCCCTAAATCCTGCTATTGCTTTACAGTGACACACCGCTCCCACAGCTGGTGTGATGGTATGGGGTGTCATTGTCTACAATACACGGTTACCCCTAGTATTGATTCGTGGCACCATCACAGCCTAGCGCTAATGTCCATGACATCCTGCAACCACGTGTGGTTTCATTCATACAACGGCTCCCAAGAGCCATTTTTCAACAAGACAATGCTCAGCCTCACACGGCAAGGGTATCACAAGACTGTCTCCACACTGTTACGACCCCCAGAATTGTCTCTAATCGAGAATATCTGGGATCATTTGGGACGGCGAGTAGGGCATCCCAAACTAGAGGCAAGGTTACAGCAAATATGGAACGAAATTTCTCAAGACATCATACAGAGCTTGTATGCACCAATGCCTGATCGTATCGCATCGTGCCTTTTGCGGTAGAGGAGGTTCAACAGGGTATTAAATCCTCTGTTTTTTTGCCTTTTATCTGAAATAAATTATCCTTTTTCTTTGATTTTCTAATCGTTTACTTCAAAATAGTCTTATATCAAAGTAGTCTTTACGTATGTAAAAAATTCATTTCATTCTTACGACTCCTTCTTGGTGCGCTAATTTTTTTGTCAATGAGTCGATAGTTAGCATGGTAGTTTCGAGTTTTGTTAATTTAATAAATAAATTTACTGCCTCTTTTCGAAAATCAATTTTCTCATTTTCATTGTCACTAAATGTCTAAAGAATATTTATCATATTACGATTATTATCTTTTAAGGCTTCAATAGCATCGTAGTGACAAGGCATCTGGTCCGACTTAAACTTCTCAAGGTAAACTTCAGTTTAATTTCCCCATTTAGAAATTCCCACCTATGCGTTGAAGCAGAAAAGAAACATATACTTGTGTTACACTAAACCAAATAAGTTCATGATTTCAGTTGTATCTCTGATTTTGCACCAGCCAGATTCAGAGAATGTGCAGCACACGGTGCATAATTAGAGAAAGAGTGTGTGTGTGTGTGATTTTTTTTTCTTTTAGAAGAGCTTACATACCATTATATTGACCGGACATATTAGTAGCGTTGCCAAATGACTATCCCCTTCAATTATCCAATAGAAATCCATTTTTTTCTAAAAATTCTTGTAGAGAATTAAATAAGCATAAGCCAGTGTGACTATTAATCTTAATTAATGAAACTCACATCTTTCATACAATTTTCCCCGAAAACAATATCTTAGTATAATAGCAAGTTGATCATTGTGGGACAAATCTAGTGTTTAATCCATCCTAATTGAATAGTACTTTGTGTCATCGTTAATTATTTGAGTGGTAAATGTTTTAATGATTTGCTTGTCCATGATCTCAATTATTTGCTCATATATTGTTTTTGATAAGTACGATATTAACGATTTTGGTCTCGTAATTCTCGCTGTTCAATATGTTCACGAATGAATGGGTTGAACTCTGCTTGCAATTCCAGGGTACCCATAAAATTACCATTAGAAGGAGAACCAAAAACTTGTTTGGTATCTCTAATTACTAAACCTCTTATAGACAAATACTTTACACCGACATAACCCGTTTGGGGACACTGGCAATATTTTGTATCTTTACTTAGTTGCTCCTGTAACTATCTATATAAAACAGACTTATTTTCTTTTCGTGTCAACCAAACTAAGATTGAATTTTTATGATTTTCTAAACAACAGTTTTCAATCACTTTTTCGTATTTCCAATCAGAAAAGTTGGCTGTGCATTCAGAATTTGTTTTAGAAAAAAGTTTGCAGGTCAAACAAAAAACACTACAATTACTAGTTAAATAACATAGCCAAGATCTTTCCAGCTCTTGTCTATTTTTAATTAAGAAAAATTGGTACCCTCTATACCGACAATGTTAAATTGAGCCATTTTAGGAACCTGTTTCTCAGAAATTGTTAAATATAAAAACTTCAAATTTTGTCTGCATAATAATTAGGCTTTTTATTTAAATAATGGTAAAATGTTTCAAATATATTGTTTACTTTTTTCAAAAAAAAATCATAGTAGAAGTATCGCTTTGAAATTTGTGAAAATTGTCATTTTTTTACGGTAACTGCTTTTGAGCAAAATATTGGAAAATCTCCAAGAAAGTAGCTCTATTATATATAGTTACATATTATTTATGTGCAGTAAAAAATTGCAAGTATATTAATTTTTTAGATTCTTTAAAAAAGGTACACGCAGTTTGAAAACAATCATTTTGAGATAATTGCATTTTAAGTGTAAAAAGGCACTTAATCACAAAAAATAATGAATTACAACATGTATTTGCCCTATTTTATTAAACATTAGTATCTTCTTAATTTCCTAAGCATAAAATAGGAAACAAAAGAGCCTTAAAATGTTCAGAAAATACATATATAGTAATTTTCAGTTTTTGTTCAGCGAGATTTTTTTTTAGAATTTTGCATCAATTTTTACAAATTATGTAACAATCTGTGAAGAATTTTTAGCTTCAATGCATTACAAATGTCAAATTTGACCTTATAACATCATAAATATAATGTAAACATGTATCACAATATGTAAAAATCATGATTTCGGAATAATTGATTTTACGACGTTAGGAAAATTTAACTATGGATTTGTATTGTTTGGATCTTGAAATAAGAATCTTGTCTCTCTCTCTCTCTCTCTCTATATATATATATATATATATATATATATATATATATATATATATATATATATATATATATATATATATATATATATATATATATATCTGAATATAACTCATTTCATGTGAAAGGATGTAATAGATTTTAGTCACGAACCCCGTCAAATTATTTCTCAAACTCAAACCCAATATTTTCTAAACACTTTTCGGTCGGGACATTACTGATGTCTCTGGCTGAACAATATCTTTTTCAGAAGGGTGCTGGTCATCGAGTTCTTGCATATTTTTCTCATTAATATTTGTTTATTGTGTTTCTCCGTTTTCTATAGATAAGTTCATTTCCCTTTCGCTTGTTAATGTATCTGCGTTTGTTATATTCTTGTTACTTTGTTTCACTATAAAATTAGTTAAAATGTTGACAAATTTAATTTTTTTTCTCGATTTAACAGTAATTTTCGTTTTTCCGCTACACTTTAATATTTTCTGCAAGACATATTTATATTGTTAACTAACTACTTGATTTTCCTGAAAATAAATTAAAAAAGTTTAGGTCATAAAATTACGATAACACAACCGACTGTGTTTAATAAACTTAAAATATTCTAATAATTTTTTAACAAACAATATAGTATATTTCTGAGATAGTTGAAAAAAGTACTTAGTTAGTTTAAAAAAATAAAAAAAAAATCATTGTCAATACTCGCTGAAACCTAAAACGCTGATTATTATTATTTATTGGCGCATCAGTTTAAAGGGGGTATTTAAAAAAAATTAGAATTATTTGTCCCGTTTTAGATAAATCTTGTGTTTTTCCGTTATCATCTATAATTTGTTACTACCTTAACTTAAAAAACATATTTATTACGAAAATCAAGATCACTTTACATTTATTCATAGAATTCGCGGGAAATCTCCATAACCTATATAAAAGGATTGTTATTTTTTTCCATCCTATTTAAGTAATTAAGTTACTCATCACAAATTTTAAGACAACATACATATTTATGGGAAATCCTGATGTTTTCTATCTTTGAAAAATGGAAAATACAGATAATACTTAATCATAATTTCAATATCTCCCTACTTAAATCAGAAATGTGTATTGGTACTTACTTTTTACTTGAAACTAGAATAAACAGGCACCTAAGTATGTTTTATTTGCAGGTATTATGCACAGGACACAGTGCCAAATCAGTACATTATTGCAACTTAGAATTATTATTGCACAAAAATGGATACAGAAATATGCCACTGCGTTTGTATAAATGCTTAATGCTCGTCTGTGCCGCTCTATGATAGATCCCCTGTTTATTAATTATTAACCTCCGCGTATTCGATGGTAGATTGGGTGAACAAAAGTAAATTGCTCTTGCTCTCGAAAATAGAGATAAATTTGGTATAGTATTTCTGATATTTTTGATTTGTATTTTTTTGCTGGTTTATTATTTTAATATTATTTTGATTGTAAGCATCTTTTTCTGTTTGTTATCTTCAAAGGGGAACGAGGCCCCCTACAACCCGGGGGCCCTGGGCTTCAGCTCATGCGTAGATCCGGCCTTGTATTTGGAACGGTTACGGTTAGTGATAATAGACGACAGTGGAGATTCGACAATTTTATGGGTGGGACTAATTTTAAACTATCTTTAATAACTTGTAAGTGAAAAATATTCGAAGAAAATATATCGTTTCAAGACGATAGGGAGGTCGACTATTTTGTAGTAAAAAACAGATGGATTAGTAATTGTTTGATTTGTCATGAAAGTGATGTATTTAAAAAATACCAATAAATAGGAATCATTCAATAGCACTTTTCGTCGGAGATCTCTTTCAAAGGGTTATAAATAGGCTTTCTTAAATAATTTTTGTAACAACAACAAAGCGTTTTGTCAGTGGTAATATCACAGCGGTAACATGCATCCTATGCAGCTTGTTATATTATTGTTAATTATGTGAAACCGTTAATAGATGTGGAAATTATGAATAAGTGTTTCTTAAATGCTTCTAATTTAATGTTAGTGACGAAAATAAAAAATAATAATTAAAAAAAGCAAAACAGGAGTTGTAATATTTTGATCAATTTTCCACATTTTAAATTTTTAATGTTAGCTCCCCTTCCCTCATTTATCCTCATGCTGCAGCCCGCGTGAAATAGCTGAACGAGGTATTTGACCAGGAGAAAAAAAATGTGAGTAAACCTGATCTAAAATTTGATCATCGTTACAGTACTTATTACCAATGGCCATATTTATGTATCATCTCTCTCTCTCGATGGAAGAAAGCGACTCTCAAACTCACTGATCTCGAAATTTCTGGAGTTTCTAGATCGACGGACTTGAAGTTTGATACACATTTTTCTTTTGTTGAGTAGAGATCTCCTGAGGGGTTTTGCGGAATTTGATTTCGAAGGAGTGTTACAGAGGAATACGGAAAAGTTTTAGAAGAAAAAAAGAAGTTCCGTTTTTAAGCTATTTGTTGTGTATAGATTCACTCAAATTTATTTCCAAAAATCGATTTCCTAGGAGGGGGTTCAGGGGCTAAAGTATAAATATATTTCCGTTTATAAATTTCTTTTCTTTTTAAATCAAGAAATAAGATTTAAGAATGTGTTTCTATGCAACTGAAATCTTATTGCAAGGAATTAGATATCAATTACTTAATATTTATACGTATATAATATAATCATGTAACATCTATAAATACTTAGCTGAGCAGGAGGGTAAAGGCTAATATATATTTCTGAATCAAACACATCTTATTTACTTTTTTTTTATCAGAACTATGTATTAATTGAAAGATTTAGGATCACGGAAGTTGCCAAGATTTCTTAAAACACTTGATACAGGGTGTTGAAACTTAACATGATTTAATTTAGCATTTTGGCTAGTAAAATTTACTTGGAAATTTTTAGTAATTATGTGGAATTATAAGAAAGAAGTTTTTAGTAAAATATCATAATAAACAATATTTTTATAATAACAAATATCAATAAACAATATCAATAATTTTAGTGTTAGATTATTAAGTTTATTCTTTTATTTCTTGAAAAAATATTTTATCCCAAATAAACATTTTTGTTAGTTTTTTTAATATTTTAGTTTTGCTTGTTTGTTGCTTAGAAATTTATTTATAAAACAAACAAACAAAGTGTTGCTAACCTATCAATTAAAATATAAACAGTAATTTTATATATCGATGATATCCTTATGTTACACGAACTAAAAAAAAAGTTTACTTTGCTTTTTTTTATCATCTATTTCTTTTTCACTCGATTATCAGACATTTAATATTTTTCAATGTAGGCAGATATTTTGAAAAAAAAAATTATTTTTTTTCAAAATCCATCGTTTAAAATAGCATTTTATAATGTATTTGTGATATATATCAGAATTAAAAAATAAATGTGTATTCTTTGCACACCATAAGATTTCTTTATACACAATATTAAAAGAATTAGTTTATGTAGATCGTGAGATTTCTTTTTATTCGGCAGTGAGTTTTTCGAAGAAATAGTCGCATATTTTTAGAGTGAGCATAAGTTTTTCTTCCGTGTGAAGAAACACATATGTTCGAACTTCGTTTTTAATGCATATAATTTTTTTCCTGTTCCATTTCCAGTGCCATCAGGTTTCGAAACATTTTTCAGAAAACGTTATTTTTTTACGTACCGTCAACAATCTCGATCCAGGTCTTGTGGACGATTTTACTTTAAAAAAAGTTCCGAAATTCGAACTTCTGAAACATCTTCCTTCCTTATAAGTTTAAACACGAAAATATATTTTAGTCTGGAGTGTCTCAATGCATAAACCTCACAATGTGTTTTTGTATATTTTTACTTATCATAAAAATTGAAGTATATTAACAATTTTTTTTAAAAAAAGCAATATTTTAGAGTGAGTATAAATGTAATTAGAGTATATAAATATAATTAGATTAGATAAATATGTGAGATATATATTTAAAAAGTTTGTCTTATTTTTCTGGAGAAAAAAGAACTTGGTTTTAAAGTTCTGCAAAAATATTTTGATATCTAATAAATTAATTGTAAATATTTTAATTTGATACTTATTATATAATGTGAAGAGAAGTAGGAGTTTGCTTTGATATTTTTACTATAAACTATATATATATATAGTAATTTGATATTTTTTGCAAGTAGCTGAAAAAGGAAATCATCAACGCTTGATTCATAATAGTGATGTTGTTAAAGTTTGTTTACAAGCTATTATTGCATTTATCGCCTTTATGAAAGCTATACCTTTGGAGAACCAATTAAATCTTCAAACAAATGATTAATTATCTAAATTGCAATAATATATTTGATAGTTATTTATTCAGCAGTATCTAAATAAACTTAGTAATTGTATAAAAATTAAAATTTAAAGCTCTTAAGGTAAAGTAATTTGCGAAGAGGATTTCAAAAGGTTTTAGCTCCCATTGTATTGATTAAAATCATTTTTAATTGGTGGTTAGACTAATTTTAAGAAACCGCTTACGTTTTATAAAGGAACTGGCTTGGGAGTTTTAGATTGAATGTTTCAATAAACTTATTAAATTTTATTTAAAATTTATTAGATACTGAAAATAGTCTTGGTAAACATTTGAAACAAATGGGCATGGTTATAAAATGTATGTTTCATTTAACCTTTTAAAGGAAAATGTTAAGACTATTCCGAACAAAACTTATTTGAAGCCAATTTTGCGTATAAATATAATTAATAAACCATATTCAAATACCCTTTGTTTAAGAGAAGTATAATTTCCTCATCGTTTATGTATTTTATTTGATATTTTGTAAATTGAATAATGCATTTGTTTTGTTGGGTTACATTTAAATTTTCTTGAAAAAAGTTTAAAAGGCTCCTCGTTAAGACCAAATTATTGAATAGTAGTGGAAACCTAATCAAATATTCTTAAGGCAAAAACGCTGTCAATATAATTAGCTCTAATTATTCAGTTTTATGTATTGTTATTGAATACATAAAATATATTTTATTAAATAAAAGAATCACTCTCTCTTTAAGAATATTTAAATATTTAGAAGATTTCGTTTTTGTATTAATTACTAGTAATAGAGACCACAAATAATGACCCATTTTTATTTTAGCCTACAAAACGTTCATCACATGTATTAAAATCTCATAATGATTATATCACAATTTTATAATGATAAAAATTTGAATATTTGTTCCACCTTTCCAGAATAAAGAGTCCAAAATGCACGATTAAAGCCTATCAGAAATGTAACTAAAAATATTTTGAGAGTGAAATAAGAGTCAAATTATATATTTACTTGGATTTTTTAAATATTATTTTATTCAAAAGCTTACTATAAAATTTGTGCACTGTTGTTGTAGGCTTTTTTTGCTATCTAGATTAAATTTATTTGCTTAACTTAACGTATAATTTTATTTTTGTATGACTTATAATTACAGGGAATCATTAAAAAATCACGTTTTAAAGTGTATGGTGATCGATCAATTATTCTGTTCAGTAAAATTTGCATAAAAGAAAAATAAACTTGATTAGAATAACTATGCAAACTCAGTGCCACACTAATTTATTTCATAACTATAAATAAAAATTTTCATATTTGATTTTTTAAATTAAATTTGTAGTTTTGGGAAACATAAATTACATAAAGTTAAAGCTCCTGTAGGATGTGTCTTCGTGTACTTAATTTCAAATTAATTTTTCGCCCGAGGGAACATGATTTTGAATATGTAGAGTGGTTTTTCTGTGGAGTCTAGTCATGGTGTCACTGAACTCTAACCCTTTAGAGGGGTTCCTTCCTACCTCAGTGACTCGACAGCCCAGGGTGGACCTTGACCTTCTCAAGAATCCTTTTCCAGACTGTCCTTCTTCCTGCTAGTGTTCTCCAATTTTTAATTTTCAAAACTAGGAGAGCTTTTTCCAGGTCATTAATCCATCCTAAATTTGGCCCCGCCTTTTCTCCGTGTGCCAATTGTTTAGACATTGAAGACTTTTTTGAATGGTGCAGCCTTCGTTCATTTTGATAACGTGACCTGCCCATTTAATTCGTTGTACTTGGATGAAGTTAACGATGCTGAATTCCTTATATGAGCGATATAGTTCTAAATTTTATTTTCTTCGCCATATGTTAAGAGGGGTCGATGCACGTAAATCTGTCGGGACTTAACGTTGACGTAGTCTGCAAGTTTAGAGAGTGAGGTGCAGATCAGATGCTTTTCTCTTCACTTCCTAGTTAGTCACGAATAGAGTCCTCGTGTCGTTTCAGAATGTAAAATTAATAATCAATCAATCAACCAATTAAAGCACACAGATGTAAACACAGAGTTGTATATTCAGAAAATTAAATGTGGTGGAAAACACTTATATCAGTATGCAATATTTTCTTAATATCAAATAAATGTTCCGCATTTTTGTTTTTACTTTAACACGAAAAATAAAGAATCGAAATTGGCAATGTAGAAAAAGGTATAAAAATATAGAATGTAATTTATACTTAAAAATTACATAGATTTGAAAAAAAGTAAGTGGTTTATGTCGATTTCTGTAATTTACTCGGGTTAAAATAATTAAAACTTCATGCGGCCGCAATTAACATATTCCCTTTTCTTTGAATAACCTTTTTTACGTTTCGGTTTAAATATGTAACAGAGGATAAAGAAGAGAGATATGGAAGAAATTTCGAAAACGGGAATTTTAATGAACATAAATATAAAAGTAACCAGAAAATGTCAACATCGAGAAGAGGAAGAACGAGGGTTTTCCTGGGGGAATAAAGAAGGAAAGCGTTACACTCGCGAAAAAACCCATGCAACGCCGGGCTATTCAGCTATAATCACTTGGCACGATGCTGAAGGGACTGGAATATTTTCAACAAAATTAAGTTTATTAGAATTTATTTTATTTACATAGGTATGTATTTTTTTTAAAAAAATCAAGGGAACCATAGCATTCATAAAGGTTTTAAGGAAATCTAATACACAATTTTAAAAATTTTTTGAAGATCAAAACATTTCATGAGTTTTTGGAAAATAATTTGATATTTTTCTTCGCATTGGTTTTTTCAGCATCAAATTGTCAACAAAATGTTCGATACCGTCCATTTTGTTATTCATTTCACCATTGGAATGTGCGTCTAAATAACTGCGCATACATTTCATGATGTTCCTCGTTTCGGATGATGAGGGAACAGTAGCTGAATTATTCATTTAAATTTCGGAATCTGCAACAATGATATTTTTTGAGCTTTTAACAAACACCACAATGTCTTTGTTTGCCATAATCGGGGCTGCCCAAACATTATCATCGACTACAATGAATTATTCCAATAATATTAAAGGATAATACAATACCACTGGTGTTTTTCGTATCTTCTTCATTCCAAGAAGGGAAATCTTTTCGTGTTAAGCGAATTTCATTTCTTGTTAAGCGAAAAATAATGCATGAAAATTCATAGTAGTTTGTCGGGATCGTTGCATTATTTCGTGTTAACCGATATTTCATCTTAAGCGTTTTCGCGTGCTAAACATATTTAACTGTGTATATTTTCCTCTACAGCAGTTGTCTCCAACCCCCGGTCCGTGGATCAAATACTACCGGTCCGCACACGAAACATTTAATTGTTTCCCTTTTATTTACTGTGGTATATTTTTTTCTTGGGATTAGGCTATTTTTATGAAAATAACTTTACATTCCTTGTTAAATCCCTTTATATTCATTTTTGGTGTAGCTGTATTTTGTTCTGAAGTCACGATTAAATGCAATTAAATTAAAAGTATTCAATCAAAACAATCTAAAATATAAACAATCAACGCCCTCCCCCTCAGCGGGCCGCGGTAAAATTAACAAACGTTGACCAGTTCGCGGCGATAAAAAGGTTGGGGCACACTGCTCTATAGGGCAATGAAGTCAAAATATAATATTCATATCAAAAGTATTTTTTATCTTTGTAATTTATTCTAGTTTGAGCTTTTATTTTTTGATATTAAATAAATGCAACTTATATTTGGGTTGCAGTCCTTCTGTTACACATTGCATGAAGTCGATATGTAATATATTTTTCAGTATTTCTTTCTTCTATATCAAAGTTTTATAAGGTTTCATTTCGACTGATGAGACCGTAAGCTGTTCAAAATGTCCTCTGGTGATACTCGAACACTTTTTTAAGAAAATGTGCATTCCACTAGAAAGTTTGAAAACACCTCCTCGAACTCTGTTCATCGTCTGAAAAGATGATATATAGTTATGCGAAGGAAACAGGAGTAAAATGTACTTTCAACTTTTAAATTTATTGACCAAAATAAGCGAATTTAGATTCACCACGTTGCATGGAAATTGTAACAGTTCGCAGAATTTGCAGAATAAGTTAAGACAAACTCGGTTCTCTTGGCGTAGATTTTCCGAAAGAAATATGTCTGCAACCATATGTTTTCTATAAGTGCTCATGTAGGAATTGGTTCTGAAAATTTTGACTGAAGTTCTGCAGTTAGATAAAAATTTCTGAAAATTGCTTTTCCATTTTATATTGGAATATAAGTATCTTCACACGTGATATTAGTATTTCTTTCTTTAAATATATTTTGTAGGAATTTGTTTTAGTTGCATTCTGTGGTATTTTAATTCAAATATTGGGAAGAAATCAAACAAAATAGTTGTAGTATGCACCATTTAAATTTTTTAAAAATTATTCACTTAAAAAAATTTAGACATTTTTAAAACACATCGTCAAATTTTCACTGTCGGATGAGATTTATCAAACAAAAACTTATAGAATTTAAGCTTAAGAGATTTTGATATTTTTGAAATTATATAGTTTTTTCAATTATTTCTTATCAAGTTAGAATTGTTTCATATTTTCTTACCTAATCCTTAAGGTATCCGACAACGAACGGAACCGTGATTTTGAAAAAGCGTATGAAGGATTTTTTTTATTGTAAATTTTAAGCCTTCTCAATAGAAATATACATTAAAATTGCTTGAAAAATATTATTACAATGAAAAGAAATTAATGCAGTTTTTTTTGGCAAAAAAAAAAAAAAAAAAAGGATAAAAATGAAGAAAATTTGACATGTTTTTAAAATATTCTTCTTTTATGGAAAACACCTCTATTACAAGAATATGTTGTTCATATAAAGTTCTAAGCAGGGGCGTAGCTACCACCGTATCAGCCGTATCAATGATACGGGGCCCCCAAGCTAAAGGGCCCCAACACGTGTCTGCAAAAATTCGTAAAATATTAAGAGGCACAAAAGAGGGCCCCTAAGGAATCTCTGATACAGGACTTGCTACACCAGTGGCTTTAAGACTTTTGTACAGAGTCTGGACTAGAATTTTGGAAATATATTATTTAGAAGTGAATTTATTCATATTTTAATACTTAAGGTTTGAGACATTTTGGCAGATAACATTTTTTTTCATTTATAACTCTGAAAATAACGTGAATTCAAAACATTTGTTTCTTATCTCTTCAGAAGTCTTAGTAATATGTAGTCAAAATTTTATTATTTTAGGAACATTTTCTATAAAAGAATAGTTTGAAAATGGTTGTTTTTTTCATGTTCTACCAAAAAAAAAAGCTATTCATTTTTCTTTTATTTTGATGATATATCTAAAGAAATTTTATGCGTATATTCTAATTCAGATGACACTAAATCTCAAAAAAATTATTCATTTTTATGCTTTTCTAAAATCACGGCTTCGCGTACGTGGTTGGATACCTTCAAATTGTTTAAATTATTTTTTAAAAAGAAATGAGTGATACGGTACTGTTTTAATCAAGTAACAAATGTATTTTGTTTCATATTTTCCATCAATTATTCTGTAATATACATTATTTATAAAGAGGGGGAGGAAATACCATTCATTTTCTTTTGTCCCTTCTTGTAGACGGAGATTCTTTTGTAATTAATTACTCAAAAATTGATATACTTTTTAAAAAATACTAAAAGCGTAATCTCTAAGCATATGGTATTATAATTTTATAATAGGGAAAAAATCCATTCAAATCCGTTGTGATGCAAATGAATATGTTTATCTGAATTAAAAAATAAAAAAAAAGTATGTTATTAGCTCATATCTCAGAAATTAACTCATTGCTCAATGCACTACTAAACGGAAAATTAATTCAAGTATCCGCATCAAAAACTCTATTCATATACCCACGCACTAAAACGCCATAGATAAATATTTTAATTAACGGAGAAGAAAAAGAGGGAAAAATTACACGAAGGAAAGGGAAAAAGAGGGGGTTGAGCAATTCTCAGGGAGCATCTCGCGTTCCATTGATATTTCCATAATAATAAGTATGGAACCTGGTGTAAGGTGGTGCTGTTTTTCAGTCTCCCTTACCTCCTTTCTCTTTAATTTCGTTGCGAAAAGTAGCCCCACCCCCTTTCCCTTTTCGTGTTGAATAGAGCATGGGACGACTTCTGTTTGTCTGTCTGTCCGTCGAGGTAGAAGGGGAGGCACAAAAAAAAGCAGGGAGGGGGGCTAGAAAGAGTGGGTCGCCAACAGAGCGTAAGTAACGGTGGCAAATTCAATTTTCCTCGACGCCTTTTTCGGTCCTTGTGTTCACGCCCGGTCATGGGAAATAATAACAATAATGGTAATGCAGCAGGCAGTAGGGAAAAAGGCAGTAGGTGAAGATAAGGCCAGATAAAAGCGAACACCGGAGTGAGTCAGATGTTGAGAGGTAAAAAGTTGGAATGTGACGCTCTCATCCAGAAAGAAAGAGGAAAAGGGTGTTGAATCGTGCATCTGTTGTTTTCAACTGGATGTTGAGAGGAAATGTATCAATATTTCCTCTCAATGGAAGAAAGTTACACGAGTTTAGTATGTTGTTGTTATAATAAGGACTAATATTTTTGTAACATGATATGAAATCAAATCCAGTGCAGAGAAGTGTTTAATATATGCAATGGCATGTGCTTTTAGAATAAAAACTTTGAGCTATCCGGTTTACATCCGGCTTTCTGTCCGAGTCATCGTAGATGTAAGGGATGTGTTTTTCCCTTGGTGTTAAATGGGTGATAAAGATTTCACCTGCCACTTCCTGTAAGTGTGATTTTTTTTTTTTTTTGTAACAACTGGTCGGGTGACAGATGTTGAAGTGTTTTTAACAAAGATACGTATTATTACTCTGAAAGGGAGTTAAGCCACTAAGTTTAAATCTGACGTATGACAAGTATAATACAAAGTAAAGGAACTTAGGGAAATAGAAAAAAAAACCTTTATTTATTTATTTATTTTTGCCCAGTTTAAATAATACAGGATACCATTCTTCAATTTGATATACTGAAAGAGAAAATTGCCATTATATTCACTGGTTAGTACGAAATTTTGAAACAATAATGATTAATATGTATAAAAATATTGTCAAAGATTCTATTGGAAAATCACGTTTCCTAAATGGTATCAGAGTTTTTAAATTTTATTTTAATTTTTAAAATTATGTAATGTATCACATAATTTGTACTTTCATTATGAAATTATTATTTAAAGAAAAAAAGTTTTTTACAAATATTTATGTCAAAATGAAATCAAAAAGGCGAACTTGAGCTTTACACACATTTATAGATTATTTATCATTTCAAAACAATGCTTAATTTTGAAAGTTATGCTCCTTTTAAATAATAATAAAAAATGTTTGTATGTGAAAATAATGTTAAAATAATTATTCTATAAACGAATTGAATAATGTATGAAAATCATCATACTTTGTACAGGATACTTCCCTTATAAGTTGAAATGTACCTGCAAATATTAATTTTGTCGATTACAAAATAATATTTAAATGAATAAGTAAAATCATAAAAAGGAATAAATAAAATATATTTAATGAATATAGCTAAAATATTAGGTAAATAAAAGCAGAAAATTAAATATTGCAGTAATAGTTATATATATTTGAATAATAATAAATAAAATAACAATAAACAGTCGTATTAACTTTTAATGTAGTGAATTCTTTTCGATTACTTTGCTTTTCTATATCCATGAACATATCCCTACATTTGAAGGACGATCAAGTGGCATTTCCATAACAGTATAAAATATAAAAATAATATATCGTCAAACTGATATTAAGAAACAATTTTACTCATATATTCTGGATTCTGATGATGAGGTAATATCTTTGCAAGAATATATTATTTTTATCATACAAGGTAATATAAAAGCTTATTGTTTGTAGTATGATGTGCGAAATTTTTTTTTATGCTTTTGTGTGGAAGTCTAGACTAAAACTTTGTAAGAATAATGGTGAGTTAATATGCCTTTCTAAAATGTCGCATGACTTTCATGTAAATATGACATGTAACAGCTATTATTGGGAACCTTGATTGATATTTTGACTTGGTGTTCTGTATGGAAACATGTTGTAGGTATAAGAATTTGTAATTTGCAATAAGGTTGAATATATTTTGTAGTGCCTTGAGTTCTAATGCAAAAATTGAGATTGTCTGCTATGACACAAATGAGGCAGACGATTTTAAATTCCGTCGTTAGAGATCGTCTTCATTATTTTTCAGATAATTGTTGTCTTCCACGTATGCTGTTCTAAATCATTCAGCAATTTGAACAGAAGCGTTCAGCAGATATTTCTCTGGATCATAGAAAGAACAGCCCGTTAGTGGCTTTTAAGTCTTGAACATCAACAGTGGTATACACAAGGGAATGTTTTGGGGCGGTGGCGTTGTTTCCAATGGGCTAGGAGGTACCATGCACCGAGTCCTCAAACTCGGGGTGGGGCTCGGACCCTAAACATCAAACAAGTCGAACGCAATAATTTATCTCAAATTTAGTATATAAACATAAAAGTTTACAAACATAACTATAATAATGGCAATTCAGTTGAAAGATATTTTGGACTTGAAGAGAAATCCCCTAAATTCTTTCTGTTTGTTTAGTGTTGAGAACTTCATTTATTGAAAAGTTTATATTATTTTCAATATTTTGCATTTTCTATCAACTGCAACTAGAAAATTCCATGAAAAATCCTACCATAATTATTACATCTTAAAAAACCTACACAAGAGGCAATTTTTTCCTAGTTAAATTCTATTTTTAATAACAATATGAATCATAGTTAACTAGTTTCCTGTTTAAATATTTCGCAATCTTCTGGTATCTACAATAAACCAAAATAAATAGCCATATACACCCCCAACGGCGTTTTGTAGCGTAGCATTACGTTTCTCCTTCCTTTTAACGTCAGTAAGTACTCGGAGACATACGAAATGTATTGTATAAATTATAAGACTGATATTAGGGAGATGGAAAAAAAACCAGTGGTTTGTTTAAGCACAAACAATGCTAAGAAAGAGAAGATAGTAAAATGTAAAAACTCTGTATATTTAAAATATTCATATATTTTTACTTTTTTACACGATAAAATCCAAACAAGATTGGGTCCTCATTTTTTTTTCTGCTCAAGGGCCTTTTGATACCTAGCAACGTCACTGGTTTCGAAGTTCAATTCCGCCCCCATAGATTGAATTTTTTATATTTTTTATCATACATTACCTTTTTACGACATCGGTGCTTTCATCTACATGTGTTATTTAGAATGCAACTCTCTCCGCTTAAAAAAGGTCTGCACACGCCGTTGAACATCAAAATGTTATTCTTTTGCTGAACAATTAAGAGATCAAGATAATTTAGAGACAAGGCAGAAAAGAATTGTGAAATACTTTTTTTTAAAAAACTTTTAACTAAGCTGTTTTATTAATTTGAAACATGTGCCAGTGCCTCAGTAAATATCTGTGGCATGTCTCAGTCCTAGAGAAGGAAGTTTGTCACATGTAAAAGTTTCATTCGTATCCTCTTTGTGTAAGTCAAAAATGGCTGGACAGAGCTATGTATAACCTTTTTGGCCTTTAATATCCTGAAGAAGTGTAAGGAATTTGAATATTCCAAAAATCTCAATCCTGACCCAGAGCCAAAAACATGCAGAATACATAAAATGTTAAAATGTTTACAGAAATAGAACGCGGTGCTATATAGGACAAATCCATCTAGTGTATATCCAAATGTAAATCTTTTCATAGAGTGTCTGCGAAAATTTAGGAAAGGGGGGAAATGCATGATTGGATAAATATTAATGTTTTTAAGAGGATTTTTTAAAAATGTATTTAAAATTACTCTCTAACAAAATATGTGAGTAAAATTTAAAAAAAAATAGGTTTAAGTTTTGATAATATCTTGCATCTCTACGGTGGCTTATATTGACCTATTTTGGTCTAACGTTCTAGCTTAATTACATATCGAACTTGCGGTTTATAATGTATTTTTTCGACCCTCTTAATGTGACGGTGTTACAAAGGTTTTGATGTAAAAAAATATTAAGTTTATGAATTCTTACAATTTTCAATTACTTTATGCATTCATATTTGAAGGCAAAATTAAGTGAACTTTATGCAGGCTTTGTTGGTATTCAGAATTCACCTGAACCGAATGTATGCTTGTCAGCCAAGTGCGGAAATACTCAAAAATGTCATGAGAAATTATTTCCAATTTTTGAAGAACATATAAGCGTAAACAATTATGAAAGAAATGTCTCCCACTGCATACAAAAATTGCTAACATTCACTTTATATTAGCTTGAGAAGTAATTATTAGAAGTACATTTTTCTAAAAATAGGGAAAAAAAATTCTAATTATTCCGCTAATTTCCGCTGCCTAATTATTTTTTAAAAAAATCTAAATTCAGACTCTGCCTGTCCTTTCTTTCTTTTCTTTTAAATATTATGTAATATAAATATAGAAACAAGTATATTTATTCGGAAAAAAATAATAACGTCCGGTGAAAAATAACGCAACGTTCACTTGAGTAGCATTTAAAAAAAACTTAAAGCATAAGTCATAGCAGATGTCTTATGAGTCATATCCACAGCTGTGAGTAATGGTTCTAAGCCAGTAATATGTACAATTTTGATTTGAGGTTGTTTTTATTTGTAAATATAAACAAATGATTAACGTCAAGCATTGTTTGTTCATGAATTAATAAAGTAAATGAATAGGCCATTTAAGTGCATTTTTATTTTTATTCAATTAATTATGCAATATATAATGGAACACTTTTTTTAAGTTTGGGAGCTTAAAAAAGAACTAGTATGTAAAACTTAAGGTGACTGACTACCTTCGGGACCGTTATTTTGAAATAGCTTATTAATGAATAAATTTTAGGATATTTAGTGTCAGAGTTAATATATATATATATATATATATATATATATATATATATATATATATATATATATATAACTGTTTTAAGAATGTTATTACAAGGAACAATTTATTAAATGCAATTTTTTGTCAAAAAAAAGAAAGAAAGAAAGAATGATAAATTTTTAAAACATTCTCCATAATGAGAAGGACAGTAGAACCTGTTTTTGTGTGGTCCTTTTTTAAGCGATTTTATTTTTGTGCGATTTTTTTTATGCGTTGTATGAATTTCAACGGTTTTTGCGCCACTGTAATGTTTTCTATCAGTGTACATATATACACTACAAGACGCTCTGTTCATTGGTTATAAACGTTCTCTCGACAATGCGCGCTCCATTGTTGTCTCGCAACGCAATAGCAGCACGCACTTGATTAAAGACGAAACTTTCAATGACAGTGACCCTATCAATAATTTTATAGATTATGAAGACGTACAAGAGAAGAATCGGAATCTTTAAAAGTGAATAAAATATATGCAGGGATCCAGCTTTCCAATAAACGGAAAAGCATTTTCTTAAAATAGATACCAATTCCGAAAGTAGTATGAAATTTCAAAAAGAGCTTCGATCATGCATGTCTGGGTATTGTGACGTTCACAAGTAACTGACCAACCGAATGTCGTCTCAAAAACTTATCAATTGAAAAAATCAATCAAAATTGTGACAAAAGCGATTTTGAACTAAATCATCACAGGAAGATTGGCGCTTGGGATTACGATGAGTATCAGTGAATTATGTATGAGCATTTTGTGAAAATTTCTCCATTTATATTGTGATGAACGAGCTGTCACGTTTATCAGTGTTTGG
This sequence comes from Trichonephila clavipes, assembly GCA_019973935.1. Taxonomy (NCBI): domain Eukaryota; kingdom Metazoa; phylum Arthropoda; class Arachnida; order Araneae; family Nephilidae; genus Trichonephila; species Trichonephila clavipes. The sequence continues at coordinate 27,115 of BMAU01019141.1, read as the reverse complement.
GGATTAGAATAAAGATCAGCCCTAGAACAACCCAGCCAATACAATCAGATCGAGGCCCACGAAATTCATCGTATTGTTCTTTACAGGTGACAGTACGATTTTAGCTCGGCGAAGTTCCCCGAAGGGACGATAGATGGCGACACGACCTCTATCTCCACCTTAACAACCTCCAGTCCCTGCGCTCGTGTTAAGCCCACAAGACTACGAACCCACTGATTTAACGAGCACGTACACTTCTAAGTACAGGAGCAATTATACGGCAGAAAGGACACTTATATGTTTAGTTTTAATTCAACTAACTTACTCTTTGAAAACTTCGGTTATCTACGTACCGTATATCTAAATTACCGTAATTCCGTTCTCAGTTGTTCTACCTGCGGGCGTTATTATTCAATTTTATTGAATCGTCTATTAACAATCTCGGATTATTCTGCATTTAATCTTCGAGTAACTCTCAGCTACTTTCCACTAACTCCTAACTTCGCGCACCTAAAAGTTAATACTTAAATATAACTCTTCCTTTACATAAACTTTCGAAAGAATGTTTTCAATAGTACAACATTTAAAAGAAAGCAACTTGCCCCAAGAGGATTAGTGAAGGCTAACGGATTGACCCGTTGCAATACAATGAGAAATTAAATGTTTCCAATGTGGTATTTAATGATTTATTTTGTTTGGAAGTACTTTCTTATAAATTTCTTAAATAGTTGACATATTATTTTAAGTGCGACTTTTTTTATGTGGTCCCTATCCACCGCATAAGAAAAGTTTTTTGTAGTTCGTCGACAAAATTGTTTGTTATACCTGAGCATTTATGAAATTTTCTAATATTTTTTTTTTGTGATTTCTTTTATGCGGTCCCTATCTACCGCATAAAAACAAGTTTAACTGCATTTCTATAATAATTATAATATTTTGCCTTTTGGCTTAAACTTCTACGCCGTAGCTGGACTAGCCTTTTTGAAAAAGTCCCATTTTGAGAGTTAAATCAATTGAAATAATGGCGGGTGTTTTACTATATTAAAGTATATATAATTATATTATATTATATATTATAATATATTAAATTATGGTTATTAAAGTATGAATAAATTCACTGCTAAGTAATGTTTCAAAAATCCAAGTTCAGATAAAAATAAGATTATGATAAAAAAGTTTTTCCAAGAAAAAAGAATGCCTTGAAAATGTCATTTTTTCTTTTGCGAAAACTTTACTTATAATTAGTTTTTTTACTGAAAATTATATGTGTAAAACAATTTTATGCATATTTTGATTATACTGACTTAATATATATGTAAAAACTATTAATTTACGCGCTTTTACCAAGTTACGGTTCCAAATGTAGCCAGTCATTTAAAAAAATTAATTAATTTTTCATTAAATTAATTAATTATTAATTTAATTTATTTATTTTTAATTAATTAACAATCGTCTTGCACATTACTTTTATACTCAAAAAGAGCCATCAAGTTATTAAAAAATAATTTTGAGCCGTTCTCCTGAAAAAATTACAAAAAATTCGACCTTCACGCAAAACTTTTTGCTACCATTCTGCCAATTATGCACGTTATATGTTCTTCTTTAGTAGAGAGGAAAAAAACATTTGTGACTTATGATCCAAACACAATTTTTTTAGATTTGCCCTGTAAAATATCTGGCTAACAATTTTTTTTAAAAAAATCTATTAATCTCCTAAAAATTTCAACCAAAAAGTTTGCAAAAACATAAAAATACAGAATTTTTTTTACTCTCAAGTAGTTCATTAAAATTTGTCTTATCAAAGAAATAAGAAGAGGTTTATTTATATGTAAGTGGTCGTGTGCAGCTTAATGAGATATTTATAAATGTCTTTTCATTGTTACAAAAGAAACAAAAAATTATGTTAAATAATAAATTTTTTAAGACCTAAAATTTAGGAATGAAATATTTGAAGCGATGTTACAATAATCGCTCTTAACAATTAAAACTAACATATTTTTCCCATGTTGATTAAAATACTGCTACAGCCAAGAATTGAATATATATATATATAATATCTTAGCAACAAATCAAATGTCTATTAATATATTTAGTAAAATTCATTTATGAATATCTGATGGGAGTTGAGCTTCCAATATTTTGTTCTCACAGTGTGACGTTCTATCATTATAATTATTAGATTATATTTTATGATATCAAATAGATTATATTGCATGAAATACAGCTTGAGATCTATCAGCGTAGATCAGCGCATAATACTAATATGGAGGATTTAAAGTTGCAAAACTCAAAGTTTCACTTCTTTATTTATTACATTATCCGATTGATTGACTGATTGAATATTAACGTCGCACTGTTCAGCTACACGAGGGCTTTTGGCGACGGACCACGTAATTTTGAACCATGGTCAAGTGACGTGGACGACACCTGAGCTGGCACCCCCCTCTCCTAACTACCACACCACACCAACTGGAGGACGTTTCAGCTCTCGACAGATTGAACGTGCATCGCTGCCCTACACGGCGGGTCTTTTGTGGTACTGGGCTCGATTCCGTGACAAAGCAAGCCACGGTCCGATACCTATACCACTCGGCTACCGCGGCCTTACATTATCCGAAGATAAACATAAATACATATTTAAATAGGAAGACTAATTGCATGAAGAAAAGTATAAAGATCAATTATAAAATGTATTTTTTGTTAAAGTTAGGAAAAAATTGCTTCTATGATAATATAAACATCATTATCTTGTTGAACTTTTTAAATAATAAAGCATCACATTATTTAAAACATTTTTGCTTAATCTTCAGGAATCTCTGGTGGGAATTTGATAAATTAATCCCCTTTATATTAAGGAGGGGGATTATATAGGTTCTACGATGTTAACCAATATTGATTAAATACGATTGACAACTAGAAACACGATATCCAAAATTCCTTTTGGAATTAATTTATGAATTTCCCTCCAGAGATTCCTGAAAATTAAACAAAAATGTTTTAAATAATTTGATGCTTTATTATTTAAAAAATCTAATGCGATAATAATGTGTATGTAATCATAGAAGCAATTTTTTTTCCTAATCTTACTACTTTTCTCCAGTTTGGCGCGCACAAAAATTTTTCAAGAGGGGCTAGTCTATCATTCACACATCATACCTCAATACAACGTCAAACCCATTCTTTTGTAGATATTGGGAATAAAAAACAGTAAAAAGTAAATTATTGAATCAATAATTAGCATTAATTAATAAAATAGTTAATTTCAAATACTTAATTAAAGCTTACGTTCTTTACACATGCGTTCTTAAAGTTCTTCCATGCTTTCTTTTTTTTACATCATCAAGGGCTATGGGGAGAGTCCGGATCCGTGGCCACTTGTGCCACTGTTGTTCTTCATTTAATTAGTCTTCATAATTAAATAAGTATTTATGTTTATCTTCATTAATGTGATAACTAAACAAGAAAAACCCTTTAAATTTTAACACAAAATCCTCCTTCCCCCATATTTTGTTTTACGATGTTTATATTATTTTATTTTTGCCAATTTCTCTTCTTTTTGAGTAAGTGCAATATGATTTAGAGTGTTTAAAAATAACTCTAAAAATCTTATTTTTCAAGTTTAATTTATATAAAATAGATTATTTTTATTATATTGTTTGTGAATCATTCGTTCACTTTGATGTTTTGATTAGAAATAGCCTGTTCTTTGTGCATAGGAAAAAAGGACCAAATTATAAGAATTTACAGAGCCTTAAATATTTTATCAACTCTACTTTTTTGAACAAAAATTGTATTGCTATAGCTTATAGTACTTAATATTACTAATGCTACATCAAATAAATTGTCACTCAAAATTCTTACAAAGTCCGTGTCACTTTTCGAGAAATGTTTACAAATTTCCAAAAAATAAATAGTTTCATAGAGCACAACTTGATGAAAAACCTATCTTGAAATAATTTATATTGTATTTAATATTCTTGAGTAACTATCTGGAAATATTTTAAAATGTGTTCTCATTTGTACATTATGCAACACAATGATGTTAAATTTATACCAAGAAAACAATGAATAATATGAAACATGTTCGGAAACTTTTTGTCATAAAATAGATCATACATCTCGTGTTATCCATAATGAAATATTTCATATAGAACTTGTTCTCATTCGTACATTATGGAACAAGAAGTGCAAGTCACATTGTTACTGGACGTATAATACCTCCTTTTTTTTCACCTAATTAGTACACAAGCGTAGTAAGGCCAAGTAACTACATTTCCGAAAATCAAATTTGGGATGTCTCGTTGGAGACAGCGTGAACAAGATATCAACCATAAACTCTGAATAAGCTGTCGAACAGCGGTAACTCAACAAGTTATCGGCCGTAATGGGACTGAATGCCGCATATTCAGTAATTTTTCATCGAAATGTGAGCTAAAGTTATATACACAATATATCAGCTTCAGCATTTATTTCTTACATGTAGCTGGGCATCATCATTAATATCCTGCCTTCTACCAGAGATAACGACACATATTTGATGTAAGAAGGATCGTTTTTTTTAAAAAAAAAGAATCCACCCTGACAAGACTGAAAAAAGTTCTTTCATCAATGTAACGAGACTGACATCCAATTACATGTTCCCCCGACCCACAACATTTCCATTCATCCGGGCAACTTTCCGTCGATCACAAAATCAGCTGAAATTGATCCACGGTGTGGCACAGATGGCATCTAATCAGAATTCGACGTCCCCCCTCCATCCATTAGTAGAGGGGGGACATTACGGGAGAGTTCTCCGTACAGAGAAAAGGCAGACATGGTCCGAACAGAGGTGACAAGCTGACCCTTGGCTATTGCCTCACCCCGGCAATTCCTGATTCTGACCAGAGAAGGAAGAGGAGACAAATGATAGCTTTACTGTTCGGCCCTAACCCCTATTTATCGTCTGAAAAGAATGTTAGTGGTAGTGACTAGGTAAGGGAGGAAAATATCGCTTAAAATGTATTCTAAGTATATATTCAGTGTTGTAACTCTCAAAGAGTACTTGGATGGATATATTTTAGAAATTTTATACGAGATTACTCGTGTATTTACAGCATTATATTGAAATTATTATTTTAATTTTGAATATGCATACTTAATATAATATTATCGTTAACTTTTGAGTTTTAATTATTCTTTTGTCTTTCTGTGCTAATAATAGTTTAATAAATAAGTTATTACTAGTAAAGTGTCAAAAGGGAAATAAAAAAATAAGAGTCACGGTGCATTTAAAATTTTCTTTTCTCCCTTTCGAATACATTTATTTAAAACCTCAAAAAATATATTCCCCCGATACAATGATTCACCAGAAGTAATTTTACAGAAGGTTCAGGAAATATCTGACTAAATTTTAGAACGTAGAAGAAATGAAAATAAGTATTTTTTGCTGAAAATATGTCTAGTAATATATATATATCACGTTTGGATCATAACATTTTGCAGAGACATCCCTTTTCCATGGTATTTCGAAAAAAATGCAATGACATACGAATTCGGAGCTTGCAGACATCCCTGTAAGGCATAGAACTGCTAACGGGTACAAACGTACTTCTCAAAAGTTGTATTTGAAACGACGCGTAACCAGCCAATTGTGGAGTTTTGAAATATGGTCATAAATTTATATATACATCTTTTGCAAAGATTACTCTTAGAAATGTTTGTTACATTTCTTGTCCCTATCCTTAATTTAATGTAGGGAATTTTTCTTAGTCATCACACAGTGAAAGTTTATTCTGCTTCAACGCAACAGCAAAATTTATTCTACCTACGGCAAATTTTGATTTGTTCATATATCTAGTTATAGAATTATATATGTACAGTTCAAATATCGGTAGTCATGGATCTCAAAAACACTTGGTTGCTAATAATTGGCTAAAATTCTTTCATTTTGAAAAAAAAATGAAATCTTTTTACACTAACTTTTTTTACAAATCTTTTTTAAATTGTCACAAAGTTTTAGTGAGAAATACAATTGTAAGATTCTTTTTTAGACGTCAATTGGATTGGTAGAAAGATAAAAAAAAATGTTTTTTTTTATGATTTTTATAAAGTTTGCAAGCTGTTGTTTCTTGTCAAATATCCGTGTGTGATATAACATGTCTGATCCTATGAAATAAAATAAAAATGGAGCAATGCAGTATATTTTTTTTTTCAATCTGGGAAGGATAGTTAGTTTATCCATTGCAGATTATGCGCGTCTAAGGGTTCTAAAATAGTTTCTTTTTACCCCTGTTTATGACAACTGTTTTTTTTCGAGAAACATACATAAGCTGAGAAAAAGTAATGTTGTTTTCCTACTGTCGTGAAAAGTTCTTTGTCGGAAGAAAAATCGGTCGTGAAAAGAGCTTTTCTCTCTCTCAGGTTTTTCTTTTTTTTTTAATCAAATGCTTTTTCAGAAAAAAAAAAAATCAAAAACAAAAGTTTAGCAGACACTATAATTTAAAGACAAAATATATTCGTCAATATTTTTCTCCTTTAAAGTTGTTGTTATTTATATATCTTTATAAGGTAAAATACCTTTGTAGAAATGTTGATTCTTAAAAACAAAAAAATCAAAAAAAAAAAAAAATCGGACAAAATAAAAAGGGAAACATAAATAGACATAGCGAAAATGTTACAGATTGATTTGAGAAATTATTGCGGCTTAAAATAAGATACAGTTCCAAATTGTCATGAATTATTTTTTTAATTTTATGTTGATATTTTTTTTAAAATTTTATAATGTCAAATATTTGTTATTTGAAATAAAAAAAATTAAAATAACATCTATTGATAGCATGGTTTTTCTCTCTCTCCTTTAAGCATAATAATAATAATAATACCCACAACCGCTGTTTCACTGATTTTCTTAAATGGTTATGTGTGTGTGTGCAATTAAAAAATCGTTTTTTAGACTGCAGTATTGTTTTAATAAATTTGAATATATCTATACTGTTTTCTGATACTAATGATAATGATTAATGCGCATCTCTTGTTATAACTTAGCAATAATCAATTTTGTTTTTACCTATATTATGATTATCCTTTATATATTTATTTATACATATTTTTATTCTAAACAAAACGCAGTAAGGCTTATTGATATGTATTTGCAATAGTTATAACATTTCAAAGTAGTATTTCCTCGTAAAAACTGTAGCACAGTGCGATAATAACGGCTGTACTTCTCATATTCTTTAGAGTTTTATTATTTTAACATTTTCTGAAAAAATAGACAGACTAACAGCAAACTTTCAATATTTTTTTTTCTTTTTACCTTTTCTTGTTGAAAGGAAATAGAAGTATTAACACCACTAGTATTCATACTTCTAACACAACTGTATACATATTGTTACGTAGATCCGAGGGTCGGAAGATTTTATGCAAAACAGTCACAAAGAAAATAAACAGTTCTTCAAGAGAGATGCGAATTTACTAACAAAAATCCGATCCTTTAAATACAGGATTCAGTAGCAATATTCACAGAGTAAATCCCCGAACTGTTTATTTTCTTTGTGATTGTTTTGCATAAAATTCTCGGATCCTCGGATCTACGTAACAGTTTGGTGTCGGAAGTGGGGTGCTACTTAATAGGAAAATGCTTTCCCGTATCATTTCGGTGTTTCGTTAGTCTAGTTCTTCCAAAGTCCTCAGATGTCCTTGAAAATAGTCCTTGAATTCCTGCAGCACATCTTTGTTTCTCGTCTAATTCAGTGTTTTGTAGTAAATTTTTGACTAGATCGTTTGATGAATAGTCTTGGTTATTGCATTTTCGGTCTACACAAGCTGCTATTACCTCTCCTTCCTGGATAGTCCTCGTCTTATCACTAATGTTAGCCACCCTGATTAGAATGACTGACTTCTAGAGGTCTACTACTGACGAAGCTATCAGTACTCCTGTTTTTAGACTGCCTGGGTCAGGATAATCAATTAGGCCAAATCGGAATTTCCTATTTTCTGCTACTAAACCGGGTATTATACATTCACTTCTTGGTGATAATGAGAGTTTGGTTTTTGCTATAATTTTCTGATTGGATTTAAATTGAGTTTGTAAGCCAAAAAGAGTGATGTCTTCAAATTTTGAATGCATATTGCTATTTTCAAAGTCCAATTTAAAGTGATCGTTCTTTAGAAAATCCAGTCCAAGAATACAGGGGCTGGTGATATCTGCTATATATGCCGTATGGTGATAGTTTATATCTCCAAACCTTAGAATGACATTAGCTTTCCCATGAACTTGAATCTTGTCACCCGCCACTGTTTGCAAGGAAACGCATGGCGGCGTCCAGATAATACTAACTTGTGAGTTTTGAGCCAAATCTTTTCTAATTATAGACACGTTGACTCCAGTATCAACAACCATACGGCACGAGATGTTATTAATTTGTCCTATTACGTAAAGTCCCTTGTCTTCACCATTTACTGCCGTAATCTGAAGAATTTTGTAATGGGGCTTTTCATTATGTGGCGGCCTTCACCCCGCAAGATGGCCATATATTGTTCTCATCCTTCCTTGATCGGGGACAGTTTCTTCTCAGGTGTCCAGTTCCACCAGATCCTCAGCACTTGAAGTTGCTGTAAGCTTTGCTTACCTTGCACTTGCTAGAAGTCAGTCACTATTTGGAAATCCACGTTCACTTTTATTCACACTAAAACTCGCTGTATCCACAGTGAAATGTCAAATTTCAAAACTTAATCTAAATGTTCGTTCCCGGGTTTGTTTCTCGGCACCAAATTTTGCATAATCAGACATTAAATGCAATCAAAAGGGAGAGCAGTTTTAATGATAAACTTAACAATTTACCACCTTCAAACTGGGGAAGCTACATTCGGAGTACAGAATCATTGTGAACAAAAACAAAGTTTCTACTTACATGAGCGATAAGACGCCCTCTGGCGGTTACAATTCAAATTCGTTAGGGAATTCTTAACAGTTGCGTTTCTCTTGGTTCTGACGTTGAACCTTTTAAGCTTGGAATTCATCTCTTAATTTCTCAATGTCACTTATACATGGAGATTCACAGGGAGTATCTAAGGTCACTCTAGCTCCTCGGATGTTTTGGCGGTCTCGGTGACTGGCTTGAGTGGCGGCCTCCAATTTCAGGGTATATAACAGGGAAATTTAAGATCTTGTACATACGCCATTCTTACAGCCTTCTGGATTTCTACATCCTTCAATCCATCCACAAAATATTGCAAAGAGATTACTTCGCGTACAGTTGCTGGGTGGTCGGAGAAAGCCAAGTTGGCGAGCCTTTCTACTTCAGAGGCATACTCCTGCAAGCTTTCTCCGGTTTTCTGGAGTCTTGTTTCCATCTGCAGACGTGCGTAGTCCTTGGAGTATTTCTGGCCAAACCGAAGATCCAGAGCATTATACAGGAAGTTCAAATTCAGTCGTTCTGTGTCGGGAAGAGTCTGCAGTAATTCAGCAGCTTCTCCTCCAAGAAATGCTGCCAGCTGACATGCTTTCACCCCTTCAGTCCATCCATTAGCTTCAGAAATTATTGAGAATTGAGTCCTGTATACCTCCCAGTTGGTTTTTCCGTCACAGGTAGAGAGTTTTATTGACATTGGCGAGGCAGTCAGAGGCACTGCAGAAGAAGGCACATGCACTGGAGCAGCAGGGACAAACTTGGTTTCGTTAGTCGCATTCCCGGATACTAGAAGCTTCTTTTCAAGATCTTCCACTCTCTGAGACATAAGGCTAAAATTTTCGGCCACTCCTTCAATTCTTTCTTCAACTTGCCCTTTAATTTTTTCTATTTCCTCTTCAACTATAGCGATCTCATCTTCCACTTTGTTTTCAACTGCTTCGAATCTTTTTCCCACTTTCAATGCTATTTTCTCTTCCACACTGCTGATTTTTCTTTAACAATGTCGATTTATTTTCTTTTCTAAAGAATTCTTCAGATCTTTATCTTTCTTGGTCTCTCCTTGGCCTTTCTCCATTCTCTCCTTTAACTCATTATTAGTTTCTTCTTGGCGCTTTTCTGCATATCTTCCAGACCTTTCTGCATTTCTTGCTTAGTCTCTTCTTGGCCTTCCTACAACTCATTTTTAGCCTCTTAGCTGTTTTTCAAAGAATTGATGGCTTCCAACAGTGCCTTCAATTGCTCCTCCATTGCTCTTGTTATTGGCATGAAATCCCACTTCTAACACTAAACTATTACGTAGATCCAAGGATTTTATGCTAAACAAAGAAAATAAACAGTTCTTCGAGAACAATGCGAATTTATTAACAAAACTCCAATTCTTTAAATACAGGATTCAGCAGCAATATCCACAGAGTAAATTCCCGAAAGTCTTCAGACCTTCGACAGCAATCAAACACGATCATCAGTGCTTAAAAATACACATAAGTAAAAGATTATTCACAAGCACAGCCGAGCTATTCGCTAGTCAAAATAAAGTTCACTACTCGCTGCTTAAAATCAGACCGACTGGTTGCGGCTGGCACTCCTATTTATAGGTGCGGCAGAAACTTCCTGAAATATAACCGCTCGTGTCAACGAGCGTGGCGTTAATGAAGAGATTCACTACTTTCTCTCTAGAAGAATACAGAGGGTTCCGAACTCACCAAGATGGTCGCCAATGACGCCAAAAAGGTCGCCAAATACACCATATTGGTCGCCAAAATTGATGCCAACTTGGCTCTACCGCATATATTTTGCCAAGTTCTCATTGAATCGCCATTATAACGAAAGGGGTGACATTGCTTGTGAATAGTACAATTTCAACTTGAAATAAATATAACAGAGTAATATAAATGCATTAACCACCCTTATACAAACTATTTACACAAAATTTGTAACACTATTATTCCATTTACTTTCACAAAACAAACTCTTAATGAATCTTTTAGAACCAACCCGCATTGGATAATATTTCACACACAAAAAAATTAGTTCTAAAATTTAGCTTATTTAAATATCAGTTTTCTTTACACTGTATTTTTTTATCATTAATTTACAATATTGATGACTTCTTTCATATTTGTTTTAAACCTCTGGTTAATTACTCATGCAATGGCCATAATAAACATCACTGAAGATTTATTCAAAGCTCTTATCCCTGTCTGATGCCCACTTCTCGTTTGCAGACCCCATTGCAGCCTACTGACACTGATAGGTGATTAACCTTACGTCACACACTGGACAACCCTCTGGAACTCTGTAAAAAAAGAGGGGTCGCAGCAGAAAAAGAGAGAGGAAAGGACATAGAGGGAAGGAAATGTAGATATAAAACTTCCCCTCACCGAGGGTTTATGAGCAAGAGGCTAACGAGTAAGCTTCTAAACTTACAACCTTATCTATTTTTTTCCACTCTCTCTCCGGCGAGTTTTTATGTCCACTTCTGGAGTTAGCCAGACCACCAAACTATTTCGCATTCCTGCACCTTACTACGAACATTAACTTTCACGAGCTCTGGATTTATAAGATGAGGAAAAAATTGGCGCTGAGAGGAAGAATTTATAAAGCCAAGGCCTAAGAATGTGTTGGTGGTATTGATTCTGAGAGTCGAGAAGCAGTAAATTGCCCCTAAGAATGCGTGTTTACACCATAGTTTAATGTACTCTCGCTGGAGCTGTTTCGACGTCTTGTCCGCTTGCAGTGGTGAGGGTGTCATACGAGTTTTGGTAGTAATTTAGTATGACGTCATCCTATTTGCCGGAGTTATGGCTTGTTATTAGTAATTTATTTCGTGATAGTGACTTTTAAATATTTTTGAAATTTGGGGTGGAATGGGGATTTGTAGCCTGGAGAATGTTGCATAATATTGTAAAAAAAGTAATTCGTTTACTTATATTTAAAATAAGTAAGAAATTTTAACTAGATAATTATAAATACATATTTATCTGTTAATATCGCACTTTGTAGTTTGAATTATTTAAGTTCAAAAAGTACTTTTTTGTAATAAAATAAGTTTTCAGTGTTTTAAGATGTTTCTTATTTGATTTATATGCATGCATTGGTTCTCGATGTAAAACTTATTAAATGGAAAATTGAATAATAAAATACAGATGCATTAAATTAAACCAGTTAATATTTAAATGGTATAATATTTAATAATATAAAAGCATGTTTTAACAGCATATACTGATTTATAATTGTATGTGATACAATATTATTAAACATATTGACAAAGTATTGAATTATGAACTTTTGGCGTAAATGAAATTCTTAAATCGAGAATTAAAAAAAATCCTTAAAATTTCCAGTATTGCAAGTTAAATTGAAAACTTTTTAACTTTCTCAGCATTTATACTCTTGAAATTATCAGCAATTTGCACAATTCAGATTTTCTTTTTTTCCGGTATTTTTCCTATATAAAGCCATTTCCTAAAAGCGAGAGGAAGAATAAGTTTTAAACTAATAAGTTTTAAACTAATATAGAACTTCTTGAGTTTTTAATGTTCTCTCTGCTATAGCATTAGTATTCTAAGCAGTCATAAGATTTCAAATATGTTTAATTTCCAATAGAAATACATTTCAATAACCTTCATTTAAAAAATGTTTATTAACTCTTTGAAAAGTTGTTTTTTTCCGATACATCATTTCCAAATTCTTTTCGACTGTCAATCATCTTTTTTTTTTAAATTTATACGTTTCTTTCTCGCTAAATATTTCCCCATGTCGCATCATTAGTGATTACTCTAAAACAACGAGTCAATTCTCAAAACTATTTCAAACTCTCAAACATCATCAGTGGGAATATATATATATATATCTCTCTTTCAATGGCACTACTTGTTAATCATGTTACTTAATTAACACTAGACTTAACAGTATTCCCTTTCACATCAAGAACGCAACTCGGGGTGGGTTCTCTTTAAAAATGGGCAAGGGCGTCATTAACCGAAGGACGTCCTAAATTTCATTTTAAGAGATGAATCGATTATGGATTTTGTTTGTGTTTCATTGGGCCCTGCCAGCAATCAACAAACGGGCATCGGTCGATTTCACACACAATCGCAATGGGGCGCCCGACCGGAGTCAGCCTCGCTCTTTATCGGGACGGGTTCTTTTATGGGATCACATTATGCAAGATGATGGGTCTTAATTACCCATTCGAGGACGCCCTGAAAATATTTAAAACAGTGGTTTGGAATGGGCCTGGTGGGGGTTGGTGAGGTGGTGCTTGCAGTGACAAATGTTGCGAAGCACACGCTCTCCAAACCTGCGCCCCTTTCACACAAAGGGTGATCAATACTATATCGAGAGTGTTTGATGAATGGTTTGTGCACGCGTTTTGGAGTAAAACGCCCTGGCACCCTCGTGAGGGGTGAAGGGAAAAGTGATTCAAACCGCTGATTTGAAGTTATGTGTTTGAGAGGTAGACTTTGTGGTGCAGTAGAAGATTCATTATTTATTTCAATAACCTTGAAGAGAGTTCATGCTAATTGTAAATTAAATACTCGTGCTAGCCGAATAAATTCTGCCTTATGCTTGTAATGAAATGTTTCTCCACTAAAATAGCACCAGTGACTTAGGATATGACTTTTGGATTATTTATTAAAAACAAACATTTTCCTGAAATAATGATTGCATGCTTTCGTATTTCATATGTTCTCGAGTTTCAAAGTATTCTTTTTCAAAAATCTTTGAGAATAATCTTTTATTATATCACAACGATTCTCAAACTGTGGGGCGCACCTCCTTAGGGGGCGTGATAACTCTATTTGGGGGTGAGGGCCCTGGCATATCGCAAATAAAAGATTGAAAAAAATATTAATTTACTGCTAGAAAGAAAAACAAATTACATTCTGACTTAATACAAAATAAAGTACACATTTACACTGATACAATATGCCAATAAACATATCAGTACTGCGCAATGTATTTGATAATCAACTTATTAATACTACATTAAGAACAAGCTTAATAATTACTAGCGACTCCCAGGGCTTGTCTTGTTGAGCAAAGTTTTCAAATGAAAGTTTAGTATTAGAAATTAACACTCTAAGTTCTTTTTCTATATTTAGCTGTAATCTGTATGGATGTATCAAAAAACAAATATTTAATTTAATTAAAAATTAGTTTGAAATCTGTTCCGATTTAAATATTATAAAAAAGTATGAGAATACGTATCTTATTATTTAAAAGAAACTTACGTGTGTGAACTTATATTACTTTAAAAGTAACATATACAAAATTTAACATGTATCATGATAATTTGTACGGCTTATAATTAAGGTTATATTATAGCTTTAGCGTCTCATAGTACATTAATTTTGCATTCAAAACATTGTTATTGTATGAAGAGGGGGGGTGCAATGAAAATTATGATTGAAAATTGGGTCACCGATATTGAAAGTTTGAGAAAAACTGTTATACTTGAACAAGCACACTGTATGCATTTCTATAAATAAGAGCTTTCGCGTAATGTATTCATCAGTATTAGTTATTAAAAATATTTGCAGTTTTCAATCCAAAAGCATTTCAGATAATAATAAAAAAATGTTTTTTTTCACTAATAATAGTTTAATCATTTTTAAATATCGGTGTGTTAATATAATTATTAAAGATATTAATTATACTTTTTTTAAATTCATTCATTAGAATATATGCTACCTGAGATATATCTGTCGCTGTATAGAAATAGAATGGCTGCTTCTAAAATTTTGTTCTCTCATTGAAATGCATATCTGAAAAATACATTCATTATATATCAATATTTATGACAATATACTGCTAATTAAATTAAACATATACTATGATTGTAAAATTCTCTCACCTTCTAAAATTGGTTTGAAAGAAAAGATATAAACTTAATGTCCAATTTATTCTTCATCAAAAAAAAAAAAAAACTTTCTAGATTTTGATAAGATATAGTGGAATATGCTTAGGCTTTCTGAAAATTTAATTTTATTAAAGAATTTCTCACCAATTAAATGAGGGGAAGAAAAGCAAAGAAATAAAAGGAGAATAAAGTAATGACAATTAACTAAAACATCGGAATAATTTTTTTCTTACGGCTTAGAGAGTTTGAAGGTATCCAGATAATCTGTCGTACAGTTTGAAATAAATTTATCCAGTTTTCAATCGTTTCTTGGAGTCCCCATTGCTTATAAGTTAATGTAATACAGCAATCAATATGTTGGAAAGTACATAATTTTCATGTTAACATCCTTTAAAATAATAATAATAATTTAAAGAGAAATGTTCATTTTTTCAAATGCATTTTTGAAAACTAAGTTAATTACTGGTGAAAGTGGATACACAAGTTCAATAAACCCATAATATACAATTTATCTATTTTATATACTGTAGAAAATCTGGTTCCCGTATACGCATAGAATGTGCTCTTCCTTTAAAATTTACCCATAAGTTCAAAACCCATATATAAACCGAATTGAAAAAAAATCCCTTAATTTTGCAACATATTTAAATAAATGTTATAGAACGGATAAATAGGTATAATATTTTCCAATCAAAATGCTGTTAAGCAAAACGTCAGGCCCCTGCAACGATAGATTTACATTTGACACCTTATCTGAGGCCAACATGTTTTTTCTACTCATTTGTTGTTCTCAACGTTACCTATGCCAGTCATGCTTTTTGAAAAATTATTTAAAATTTTGTATTTATTTTGAAAAGTGAGCGGGAAGAGAAATTTGTATGTGGGGATGTGATCGTCGATTTCTGCTTCATACCTATGAAGGAAAATTTACGGCATGATGATCATTTCCATTTTGTCATCACAATGAATGAATGTGAATTTTACGAGATTCTGACATTGACTTTAAAGGATTTTAGTGACATTTCTTTTTCTTTTAGAATAAAAGTTTTATTAAAATCATCTCAAAAGTTAAAAGATCAAATCTCTAATGCATGGGTAAATTAATACGTTAAAAAATCTTTTTATTTTGAACAATGTTTTTTGGAGATTGGAAAAACCCCAACCTCCTTACCTTAACTTATAAAAAAAAGTTCCCAAAATTCTCGGCTCATACACAAAAATGCGCCGTAATAAATAATATACTTCACTCTATTATCATTCCTTATTAATATTTTGAAATATAATTAGAATATTCAATACTTTAAACTAAGTTTCATCTTACGTTCTCCGCCTCACGTAGCCAAATGATACACCGGAATATTCCGGAATGATACATTCTCAAAACCTCACCCAAAGTGTGAAAAATCCCCTAGTGACCCGTTACGCCATAAATATCCCCGGAATCCAAATGCGTTTCCATTTACGGGTCTATATTTTGCGACTTCCAATGGCAAAAGGATCCTTTTCTGCAATCAAGCTGGCAAGTAATTAAAAGTCTGAGACTTAAAGCTCCAGGAACATGGCAGCAAGATGCTAATTAGGGTAATTTCGAAGGTGCACGCCTGATGAGCTGAGTTCGCAGGAAACAATAAGTGAAATTTAAGGAGGTTATGTCGAGAACCCATAGAAAGCGCTACCAAAGGGGAATCTCCTTAATTTATTCGGGTGGTTCCGATAGGAAGTTGGGTGTAATTAAGATCATCAAATCCTAAAAAGAGAGAAGGGGGTCGAGGAGAGTGATTTTGTATTGTTCAAAAGGATGTAGGAGAAAAAAAAGTGCTGCCTCAGTGTGGTGAAAGTGACTAATTTAATTTTTGAGTAAGTTGCGTTGGTGCTTAAAAGTTGAAGGAATGAAAATGGCAGTGTTACTTGTATTATTTGTAATTATTATTATTGCTACACTGTTTGAATTATTAGGTAACAATGTTACTTTGAGAGGAATCTGTTTTATTTAATGTGTGTTTGATGGCATATAAGTTGTAGTGTTTAAACATTTTGTAAGAAAAATCATCAGTCCTACTTTACAACATCTTTGTTATTTGGGTTTATATTGTTGCATTAATCAAACAACTCGAAAAAGAAAAAAATATATATTTGTGATGAAATTAGCTGATTCAATGATTTTGGGAGCTGTTTTGATACTTCAAATTTAATATAAGAACACGTAAGTGGGGCACTCATGTTATTTATGTAGTAACTTTATGTTTTTTTAAAAGGTATACGTGTAAGTTTCTTCATGATTGTCAATACTAATTAATTTACCTCTGATTATAAATTTGCAATTTGAGCGCGGAAAAATATCTCAATGACTTATATTGGTTGGGTGATAAACATTTCTTTACTTGCATCACGGATTTTATATTTCTTTTAATTTTGTAACTGATATTCTTTCATTTTAATCTCGCGTATGTATAAATTTTATTTGAATATATGATTTACATGCGTTGTTTTAATTTTTTGAGTATTTTGAGTTTCTTAAGGTGAATTCCTTTGAATTGAATTTCATATGATCTGCATTTATGTTTATATATATAAAAAGTTCCCTTAAGATTAAATATTATTTCATGTAATAGCAAAAGAGGCTTAAATTGCTCTTTGAATTTCGAAATCAAAATATAATTTAACAATCCCAATTTAACATATGCACAACGAATTGTTGGTATTTCACTTGTATATAATTTTTATTAGATAATATTTTTATTTTACAGAAAAAGTTTAATGGAAATTAATTCTAAGATGTTTGTCCCCCACCCTAATTTTTTCCTGCTAAATTTGATTTTATCATCGAGAAATTTTTTCGAATTGCCAATAATCCATGGTGCTGAAAAATATTTTCCAGAATTAAAAAAAAAAATAGCTCTATAATTCAATTAAAATATTTTGAAGTAGAGCTAAAAATAGTTTTAAAAAAAACCTGACTTTTTAAAAAAAAGGAGGTGATGATGTCTTATTTTTCTCGAATTTTAGAGTTGCTTACTCCTGACCATATCAGCATCACACATTCTATAATTTTAGAATTTTTTAAATTTGTGAAAAAAAAAGTTAATAAATTTAAATATAAAAATATAAATTTTAGATAACAATCCATTACTGCAGTGTTTCTCAAAGTGTGGGGGCCGGCGTGCCCCCTGGGGGCGATGACCCTCCACAAGGGGGCGCGAGCGTATCGAAAATTTAAAGATTTTTAAAAAAATAACCGGAAAGAGAAGTAAAACAAAATACTTTCTTCCATAATAAAAAAATACACACAACAACACTGACATAACTTATGTTTATTATCTGGCTTTTTCCGTCATCAAATAGCTATCTTTGATCCCAAAACCAAATTAAAGAAAAAAAAAAACATTTTTGTTTTATTTGCTGTATTTCCTCAATGAGAGATTTTTTTTATTACGTTTTAACATAAAATATTACTCGTTAAAAGAAAAAACGAAACCCAGACCCTGAGAAAATTCTAAGAAGATAAACAATTCACCACTATAATTATTATTGAAATACTGTACATTAGTTGTAGAAAAGAAAAGGAAGTCATGATTCACTTTTCAGCCAGGCTGCATAGTACGTTTGCTAATCATTTGATTGACCTTCAATCTTATGGTATGGTTATTATCAATATTAGTTCCCTCCCATCTTTTATGCGTTTGCTTTTCGCTTAGGGAAATTGTAAATAATTGAGTTTTGTGATATTTGGAAAAGAATTGATTGGTTTAACATTTCTGTAGGATAATTGAAAAGTGTCTGATTTGTGTCCTTTATTATGGTCTTGTACTTTTGAATCATTTTAGTTCAGTTTTTATTGGATTTTTCTCAAATCATCTAAGAATTGAATAGTCCTTGAAAGAAGGTAAGTATACTTTCTATAAATTCAAATATTCACTAGAATTCCGATTTGTATCGTGTACAGTAAAAATAATTCTAAACAAATGATTGGGGTGACTGAGTCCCCCCACTACCATTAATGTTAGTATCGAGTACGTGCCTGCTCCCGGGTTAAAACATTTTGAAGTCTTCTCGCTTTAAATGTTAAAACGTAACACAATCATTCTTCATCGGAATTTTATATTCTTTTTCATAATTTAACATTAATTCTAAATGCTAATTGTGTGAGGTTTAAAATTACAGTTCTTTTAAACAGTTATTTACAATTATAGCATTTATCTAAAAAAAAATCATTTTACAATGTCGTGCACACAGTTTTACTCCCCTTACAGTTCAGCTATTATATCAAGAATAATGTTTTATTTTTTTAAAAATGAACTCGTGCGAAGAGTCGGTGTTTCAGCCAGTATACGTTTGATGTATCAGTACTGAAGAAGGTATTTTATAAATAATTTCTTATTACTGAATTTGGCCGCGGTAGCCGAGTGGTATAGGTATCGGATCGTGGCTTGCCTTGTCACGAGTTCGAGCCCAGTACCACTAAAGACCTGCCGTGTAGGGCAGCAATGCACGTTAAATCTGTTGAGAGTTGAGACGTTTTCCCGTTGGTGTGGTGTGGTAGTTAGGAGAGAGGTGCCAGCTCAGGTGTCATCCACGTCACTTGACCATGGTTCAAAATTACGTGGTCCATCGTCAAAAGGCCTCGTGCAGCTGAACAGTGCGACGTTAATATTCAATCAATCAATCTTATTACTAAATGAAGAACAAGTTTAATAATTATTAGGGACTTCCACGGGCTTGTCTTGTAGAGGAAAGTTTTTCAAAGGAAGGTTTAATATCAGAAATTGACACTTAAAGAGTTATTTTTCTATATTTAGCTGAGATCTATATTTTGTCTTCAAGGCATCCACTGCAGAAAATCCGGTTTGAAAAAGGTAGGATGTTGAAAATGGTAATAGTATACGAAGTGCTTTTTTTTTCAGTACAGGTAATTCCTCATCCACCTCTACCCCAAATTCAAAGAGCGATTTATTACAAATTGCCTTTTAATTTTTCACTGGATGTAAAATATATGAAGATTTCTTCTTCGGAAGTTGAGAGCCCTTCTGGAGTATCTTGAAATAGATCCCTAATCCACTCGTAACTTGCTACCAAGCTGTCCTCATCCAGAAAATACTTTTTTAAAATTCTTTGCCAACATAGCTAAATGATTTTACATGTTTTAAAAACAACTTTCACATGTTGTTCTACAGATTTGTAAGTTTTAACACATATCGAGCTGAGGCCTTTTTTCCATCATTTACTTCAGTAGTGGTAAATCCAAAATTTAAGTATTTTTGAGAAGATCCCCTTGATTTAATTTTCAGAACCATGCTCGTTCGTTTGTGTACTTGTTGATTCTTTATTATGGTCGAATGTTTGCTTACTACTTAAAAATGTATGTATGATATTGTTTTAATCTACTACCGTAAATACTTAATTACCGTGAATTACAATTAACGTGGAAATTAAAAAAATGTACATTCAAGCTAGATTCGGTAGCTATAGGAGTATCGAGTCGACCAAAACTGACTGGAATTGTACGAGGAAAAGCATTTTTACATGTTTTGCGCAGACGTCCGATAGGTTGCCCAGACTCACACAAACGTACCCTATAATGCCAGATGTGATGGATATGATAGAGAGCGACATTGACTAGACTATTTTTCTAATGACATTTGTACTTTGAGAAATGAATGCTGAAGGAAATAAATCTTTAATTAAATACATCATTTTGCGATCTGTTCCAATTTAAAAATTAGAGAAAGAAAAATAACATAATTCTAAGTAATATATATTTTAAGTAATTTTCTTAAAATATATATTACTTAAAAGTTACATATACACAAAATTTAATATACTTATCGTATTAATATGTACGGTTTATAATTAAGATCGTATTGTAACTTTAGCGTCTCTCTCTCAAAGTGCATTTTTATTGCAGTAAATACATTATTGTTGTACAAGGGGGCGAGACAAAAATTATGATTGAAAATTGGGTCGCCAGTATTGAAAGTTTGAGAAACACTGCTTTTAATGTATGAGTGGTGCACAGAGTATTTTATGACTAATTAATTAATACTAAATTAAGAAAAAGTTTAATAATTATTAGCTACTTCCATGGGCTATTCTTTTTTTTTTTTTTCTTAAGGAAAATATTTATTATATCTTACAACTTTTATGATTATTCAGGTTTCAAGTTAAAGAGCCAAACGATAAAAAAATAGTCAATACAATTTAAATTTAAAGTTAGAGAATTTATTTGTAATGCATTGGCAACTGAATAAAATTAAATGTTCTTTTACTATTATTTAATAAATTAAAATTATTTTGTTAATTCTAAGCAAATTTTTTGAAAGGAGTTTTAAGATAAGAAATTGACCCTCTGAGTTCATTTTCTATATTTAGCTGATATTTATATTTTGTCTTCTAAGCAACCACCGCATTTTGTAATATGTTCCAATTTAAAAATCAGAGAAAGGAAAAATATCTTAGTAATTATCCTATTACTTAACTTTTTTTTGCTTAAAAGTAACATATACAAAATTTAATACTTATGTCATGAATTTGTACGGTTTATAATAAATATTGTTGCTTTATCGTAAAAGTGCATTATTATTGCATTCAGTAAATTATTATGTATAAGGGGGGCGCGATAAAAAATTGTGATTGAAAAGGGGGGCGCCAGTATTGAAAGTTTGAGAAGCACTGCATTACTGCTAATTTTCTAAATTTGAACTGTGAAAATCGCCTAAAAAGCATTAGTTTTAAGTAATAATAATTTTAAACTGAAAAACACTGTAAAAATTTTCTTAAATGAAAGGAACAATGGACTACACACATGTCCACATTTACTTTATTATTTTCGAGAAATAAACTCTTATATTGTCATCAAGCTCTGAATATATCCTTTCTGTTATATATATATATATATATATATATATATATATATATATATATATATATATATATATATATATATATATATAATCCAAAAGATAAAAAATACACAGATAGTTAGAACCTAAGATAACTATACTAAATAGGAAGAAATATGCACAGTAGTACAATAACAAACTCCTGACCTTAGGAACCAAGATTGCAGGGTAACATTTGGAGGATTTAAACATAATAAAATCACTAAACTAATAAAAATATAATTATAAAATTATAGCCTACTAGTATTCACATTATAGATTTAAATTCAATGCAAAACGTAGATAGTAAGACTTACTTACTTCGAGAGTGTAACAACTGGTTTTGTTTCCCGCCAAATACAAGAGAGGGAAAACAGTTCCGCATAAAGTTAAATTATGATAGAATAATATAAAGTTTATATATATATATATATATATATATATATATATATATATATATATATATATATATATATATATATATATATATATATATGTACTTTTAAAAAAATCATACATATATATTGATATAAATATTAGTGTAAAATATAAATGAATCATAAAAGTATTTTAAATAATATTATTGAATTATTAAACATGTGGCGCTATCTATTTATTAATTGTAAAATTAGTTTTAAAAAACCCATAATGTCAAAAGTTATTAATACAAATTGTATATCATTAAGAACTATTAGAAATATAATTTTAAAGAAAGTTAGCAGGATATTCATGTCCAATACATTGTTTAATAAAGTTATTAATGTTTAAATAAATATTAGCTTTATCCCTAACTTAAACATTATTATGATAAATATAGTTAAAAAATTATTTCTCTATATAGTTATTGATAAATTTGAATTCCAATAAGGCACTTTAAAAGTGTTAAAATTAAAGGCATATCTTTATCATAAATATTACTATGTAATTTCAAATCCTTAATATACAATGTTACATCTAAGTAATTAGTTTTAATTGTATTATTAATTTTAACTAAGTTTAGGTAAGCCAGATAAAAGTAATTATTGGGATTTAAATTATCATTTTTACCAAACATAATTAAATCATCAATATATCTAAAAATGTAATAGTCATTATTAATAATATAATTATATTCATAAAAGTGTAAATATAAATTAGCCAAACTATTGCTTGCTGGGCCTCCTTGTGGCAGGCCTTTATTTTGTTTATATAATGAACCATTAAAAAAAATTAATGTAATTTTCTTTTAAGACAAAATCTATGAGAGTTTTAAATTTGTTAAAATTAATATTAAGATTACAAATACTGTGGTTTTTTAAAATTACTTTAATAATATCATTGATATATCAATGGAATTGAAACGATCTTCAAAGTCATAAGTATGAACTGAATAAATATTTTTTATTTTTGAAAAAATCTATAATATATTTACTATTTTTAATTATAGCTTTTTTACATTGCTGATTAATTAAGTTGTATAATATTATGAAGTAATTTGCCTGCAGTAATAATATATGTATTAAAACCATTTGTCACAGTTCTAAATTTAACATGACTTTTATGGAATTTTGGTGTTAAAAATATATTTGGATACTTAATTTTAGGAACACAAAAACCTAATTTGTTATAAAAAGCAGTAATACGATTACTTATTTCATTATGTGACAAATCTATTTTTTAAAAGATTCATTATTTAAAAAGTGTTCATTAAGCATATTATAATAAAAATACTTACAAATCACAGCATATATAGTTACTAGGTACTTTATCAATGTAAACTGTGATAAAATTCTTTTGTAATTCATAAATTTTCTGTTTTATATCTTTAAAAGTAAATTTATACTGAGATTGGTAGCTAAATTTCATAAGGTCTTTTAAAATATTGTACTTATACTCATCAAATGCCTCTATAGGTAGTCCATATTTAATTGCAGATTTTGTAATAAAATTATCTATATCTTTATTAATTTGTGTTTTAACAGTATTGTTGTTATTAGAAACAGTTATTCTGAAACTAGTGCCTCTACTCATTATATCCCTTAAAATTTTGTCATTGATTATGTCTAAGTTGCCTGTAACTACATGTTTATGATGAACGTCAAAAAAAATCATTATAGTTTTTACATATGCAGTCTTCTATGTTAATAGAAGGCGAACTATTATTGTAATTACAGATAAATCTACCCATCGTTTTGTTATATTTAAATGCTTTCTTAACAACCACATTTCTAACAGGAAAAAATGACAAATATCTATCAAATACATTAGAAAAATTAATTTTGTTAAAAGTTTTATTCATGAATATTAAAGGGCAGTACTCTGTAATAAACTCATTAATTTTCTCAACATTTATTTTTAATTTATTAACCAAATAATTATAAATGTATTTTTAATAATGTGTACTGCATGACAAACCTTTAAGGAATTATTATTTAAGGTTTCATTTAAGAATACAATTTCATTTTTATGAAGACCAAATATGAAGTATTTGATCTTCTTGATATTGAAGTTTTTTTCAAAAAAAATCATCAGTAATAACTTTAATATTGTCATTTAAAGATTTTTTTATCTCTGTTTTTCCTTTTAGTTCTTTTACTTCTAGATTTTCTTTTAGAATTATTATTTAAATTGTTAACATTATAAAAAAAAATATTTATTATTACTCTGTAATAGTATTTGCAAAGTATTTTTTTGCAAAATACATAACATTAAGGCCATATGGATGTATTGTATTAAAACTCCTAATAAAGTGATTTTCCCACCTTAATCTGTGCTTAGTAATTGGAATAATTTTAATGATAGACAGTTAAACATTTTTGAAATCATGCATATGAAAGTGTCTAAGTTCAATATTATTAGAATTATTGGAATTATTAAAGTATTTAACACAATGTCTATGTTGATAAATCCTGATGTTAATAGTATTAGAGGTATGTCTTATATATTTATACTGACAAACTTTAAAATTTAAAAGGTAAATACAATTAAAAGTTTCACATAGGTTATATTTAGATTCACAATCATATTGATCCTGATTTAGCATAGTACAAGTCTTACATCTACTATCTCTACATTTATTGAATTTTAACTTAAGACTATTATAAGATTGAATGTTTTTATAATTGTAAGAAGATAATTTATCTTTATTTCCATCTAAGGCTGGACTATTAATGTAGATTTTATTAATATTTTGTGTAATGTAAAGTGCTAGAATCTAACATATTTTGTTTAATATGGTTTTTAAGACTATTAATGAACTTTTTGTTCCAAAAAATTCTTGTCTTAAATTGTTTAATATTAGCATAACTATTACAATCCTTAAATTCTTTAACAGGAATTGATTCCTTTCCCAAATTGTCATTAGAGAATGAGTTATAAAAATTCTTCATCCTAATAACTTAAATCAAAATAGCCAAATATTTCTGTATTTAAACCAGAAATGGATACCAAGTCAAAAGAGAGTGTGCCAAAGCAAAACAAAAACAAGTTAATTTTTAAAAAAACAAACTTGAAAGTAATCTCTCAAATGCAAGAGAAAGCTATGCAAAAAACAAAGCTAAGTATAAAGGCTCATAAAAACACCAAAGACCAACAGAAAGAAGCAAGTAGGTAATTTTATAACGATACTGTAACATAATTACCAGTCGCTAATACAAAGTAATACCAAATCATTAATATATATATATATATATATATATATATATATATATATATATATATATATATATATATATATATACAGGGTGTTTCAGTTCCACATTTCAGAACTTCTAAGAGGGGTAGGGTCCTGTACATCCTGACAACTCGAAATCATATAGCAATGTGGGGTCGGAAATGCTTTCCTGAAGCGGTGTTGTGGCCACAGAAGAACCATAAAGAAAAGAGACCGTAAGTGAGAAATCGTTTTAATAATACATGAAAAAGAAGCAAAAGGTACATGGATTAAATTAAGTGTTCGAAGTTTCTTCCACGGGCTACAATGCACGCCTCACATCTCCGACGCATGGACATCCGAACATTCTGGAATACTCCCCTGGCGAATTTCGAATTTCTCCGGCAGCTACTGCGATTCTGCAACCAGCCCTCAGCATTGTCATCAGGGGTGTCATAAACTAGCGATTTCATATGACCCCAGAAATAAAAATCAAGACATGATAGGTCGGGTGACCGAGCAGGCCAACGCACGGGGCCACCACGTCTGATCCACTGTTGACCAAATGTGACATCCAGGTAGTTACGAACGTCTCCGCTAAAATGGGCAGGGGGCTCCATCGTGTTGGAACCACATTGTCTGTTGCGTCGATGCAGAAATCTGTTCATCTCTCAAAAGTTGCGGCAATACTTGCTGCAGAAAGAGCAAGTAGTTAAGTCCGGTTAGACGACACGGGAACAGGTAAGGTCCGATCAGGTGATCTCCTATAATACCGGCCCATACATTGACCGAAAATCGAATCTGTGCTGCACGACGTCGTATTGCATGCGGATTCTCCACCGCCCAAATATGGTCGTTATGCGTGTTGAAAATTCCTTCCCTTGTGAAGGATGCCTCATCGGAAAACAACACTTCATCAGGAAAAGGGGATTCGTAGCACATTTTCCAAGGTACAACTGTGCGAAAGCAACACGAGGTGCATAATCTTCCGGTTGCTGTGTCTGGACACGCTGCACGTGAAACGGATGCATGTCTTGTTCTCGGAGAATCCTCCAGACGCTGCAATGGGAAACCCCAACTGAGTTTGCTACACTTCGTGTACTCGTTCTTGGATTCCTCTCTACATGCTGAAGCACATTCTATTCGACGGCTGGAGTCCGTGCTGTTCTTACCCTGACCATGTCAGCTCTTTCAAATGAACCTGTCTCAGCTAACCTTTGGTGCAGTCTTGCAAAGAAATTATGACTGGGAATACGCCTCATTGGATATCGTTCCGCGTACAAACGCTGTGCGGCTGGCCCACTACAATTTGCAGCCCCGTACGCCAAATGCATATCGGCTAACTCTGCGTTCGTGTCCATCCTACTAACTTGGCGTTCTTGTGCGAAATGAAGATTCCCTGCACGAAAGCTCGGAATTTTCGCATAACGCCATCTACCGCATCAGGAAAGCATTTCCGACCCCACAATGCTATATGATTTCGAGTTGTCAGGATGTACCCTACCCCTCTTAGAAGTTCTGAAATGTGGAACTGAAACACACTGTATATATATATATATATATATATATATATATATATATATATATATATATATATATATATATTAAAGAAAATTAAAAGTGCAGTGCTATGTAGACATAACCCTATGTAGACATATATATATATATATATATATATATATATATATATATATATATATACATATATATGTGTGTGTGTGTGTGTGTGTGTGTGTGTGTATTTAATATTTTAATATTAAATCATATATATATATATAATGTATATATATAATATATATATATATATATGTATATATATAATGTATATATATATATATATATATAATATATATATAATATATAATGTATA